>JBBCBC010000007.1:19502231-19831701 GCA_037126765.1 Stenogyne calaminthoides
GAAATAATAATCATGAGCCATATATTATTTTGTAATATGGGTTAAGATGGATAGTGCAATAATAATTATGTAGTGGGATTAATTATATATGGATACTGTATTATAATAATATTGTAGCTCCATTGATAATTCAAGATCCGTTGGAAATCGATCTTAATTCTCACAAGGCCCATAAGTAGCTAACATAAAATCCGATAAAGCGAAAAGGTGTTTAAAATAAAATAAATATTGTTGCCTTATTTTTCCTAATATTTTTCGAAAATTATGGATTAAAAGGAGAAAGATTTTCTTTGAATTTTGTTATGGAATGAAGATATGTATTCTTGGAATTCAAGATTATCTCATTAAATTAAAAAATCTCCTTGGTTATCCGTATAAGTATTTTACGAAAATATTGAAATATAAAGGAGCAAAAGATTTTTTCTTGATTTTCTTGAAAAGATATTATGAAAGATATGTATTTCTTGAAATCTGAGAATATCTCATAAATTCAAGAAGATCGAATCTTGGATTCTTGCTTGCCGAAAATATTCCGCAACAAAGAGGAGGTGGGATTTTTGTGGAATATTATAATTATGGGAAAAAAAGAATATAGGAAATATATTCAAGATTTCTTGGAGAGATCGAAAAGATTTTCCCATTGTTTTTGCCCTAAAAATTAGACCACCACCAACTACTATAAATAGGGATGATTCTTTCACTCCCGGTCTGATTCATGTCTTTGGAAAAATTAGTAAATCCTGGTGAATGCAGCAAAATTTATTTTCCTTTTTGTTAATTGTTAAGCATCCTACCACGGGATAAATCGAACAAGGATTAAGGAATACTTAGGAAGTTCTTTTTGGTGTGTCTAATCAACAAGACCATTCTTGATTCAAGAAGGGTATGTTCCGTAAACTCTTAGAATTTCGCAGCTCGTGGGTTCGTGAATTGATTATATCATGATTTATTGTTGGATTATTATTTGAATTAATAAGGATTAATTCATGCTAGTAATGATAAGAATTAACTGTATTTAAATATTTATCCACTAATAGATCCGTGCAACTTATTCCCCACACGGGAGGTCGGAAGATTGTGCATTACGGATCAGGCAGAAGGCCGTTCAATGATAAAAGAAAAATGAAATGAAAAGGAAAAGGAGTGGTAGGGCTGCAACCGTTTCATTCTCGTTGAAGCTGTTCGAGGTCGGGGTGCGGACCGTCCTGAAAGGAGGCTCAAGAAAGTGTAGCTGCGGGTGAATCCGTATCAGACACGGCACCTCCTCCACAATGGAAACCGATAAATGCGGGATGCGACCTTGAGCCTCGACCATATCCTCCTGATGGAGTTGGGAAAATTATGTGCAAGAATTACCGACCTCAGAAAGATTCCGGAGGTACCACAATTAAACTTGGGTCAAAAAAATAGAAGATCAATGCCCACATCCTCCAAGTCTCGGGATCTCCATGAACGCCGAGGAGCCGAGGGGGGTTGTCGTGAGGGCCGTGATCTTTGAGGATCCAGCTGACAAGCCCGATGAGTTACGAGAGGGGTTCGCGATGTGGTCGGATGGCACCCATGAATGTCACCGTCCGCGTCACATAAAGTTAGTTTACTCTCGGCCTTGTTGGAGCTCACTGTATCTGTTCCCCTTAATCCAATGACTCCTTCCCTTCTCTGACCCTTTCTCACTCCTTGGAACCGTCTTTAACTTCTCATGTTAGTCTGTCTTTATCATCTTCCACTGGAGTCGACTTAAACTCTCGCCGGTCACCCTCCCATACAAACCAGAGAAAGAGCGACCCCTCGAGAATCGAGATCATGAGTGCGCTCCTAAAATTAGATTCTGTAAAACCTGTGTCTCTTGCCGTACCGAAGATCAGCCCAGGCTGATCTGACCACTGGGAACTTTCGACTCGGGAGGGCAGTGAGCTCGGTCTCCATCTGGTATTCCCGGACTTCTCTCCAGGAAAAGGCACCTTTTGGGAGTGGACGGTAAAATTACAAGTTGTCCCATCACCTTCTAATGACGGCGTTGGTGTGCTCTGTCTGTACATTACCGAGAGAGTTATGCGGGAGAATAACCTTACCGGTTATCGAGGAACGGCGATTAGAGTTGCAAACCTGAAATAACCATACTCCGGCGGTGGTAAGTCGAGGCTATAAAAATTGAATCGTCGATATCTTTGGAAATAACATGAAAAGATTATCACGGTCGTCAGTGAGAACTTACTTTCGTTCGCTTTAGTTCCTCGTCCCGGCTAAGGGAAGATCATTATCTTCATGACTGACCTCTCATGAAGCGGTGAAGCGGTCGCGGTGGTAGAAGCTGACAGATAAGATTGATGGCGAAATTGCGATGAAAGGGAGCATACTCAGTCTGACCTTACGACCCTGATGATCTCCGTTAGGTAAATACTAATCTCTCCTCATTTCTTCCCAAGCGGGCTCGGAGGGAGGCGGAGGCTGACCAAGTAGCCTTACTCACTTTTGCTGTGAGCCGAGAGGGGCAGTAGAGACCCGAGCTTGGGAACAACCTTAGCGGTCTCCCGGAGGAGTGGCCTCCCGGAGGCGCCACCTCGCCCTCATCTGCCAGGTTGCTTGCGGGGAGGCCATGGCTGATGCAAGGAAAGTGTGAAGCCGATGGGGAATGGGATATGGGGGCTGCAAAAACATTGAGAATTGCAGTAGGTCGGACGGTGGAACTGAAAGTTTGATGAGCCTGGTGGGAATACTTCTGAGGATCTTCCAGTGGCAGGTATGTGTAATACGTTAAATGGGTCGAGCTTCGGAGTTCAAAGAATGTTCGTCCCCCTTTCATTTGAGTGTTGCGAAATAGTATTATACCTCGAAATCGATAAAGTCGGCGGCGGCGGAGTGTGAAAGCTAGCGAAAAAGTAATTAGATCATCTGGTATCCTGAAAGTGGGAAAAAGATAAACTTCTGGTAGGCGTCTAAAAGTCGCGTAGTCGGTTAAGACGTGGATTGGCGGAAGTGCTGAGGAGTTAGCGGACTCACGCATGCAGAAAGAACACAACATTATACGACCCTTGACATATTAAGGGATCCAGCTCACGAGTTCGGAAACTTTCTGCGGCCCGTAACGACATTACCATGGCAAACGATGAATTGTAATCATCACGAGCATTTCGCTGGGGTTGGTAATCGATGCAACCCGGCGTGCTAGAAATACCACGGTCATGGTGGATAGAATGTAGCTCATCCATTACTGGGAGTGATGCAGGTTAGGCTGCAGTTCATTTGCTGACAAGAGTGAGATAGTCGGGTGAAGTGTCGGATCGACCTCTGTGTATGCTCATTCACCTCGATCATCTGAGTGGTGGTGGTCGGTAGCTCTGCCAGGAGGGTGGCTCTCCATAAAATTACCGTCGGGGCACCTTATATAAAGCGACAAAAGGATCCATAGCGTGTCCCAAGTCGAAAAGGGCAGGCACCATTCTTCTCGTCTTGACATTATGAAGTCGATTTGACCTACTTCCGGTAGCTAAATTGGGAGTCTCTTGTATAGAACTGGGCCTGCGTATCGATGATGTCGAAGACACGTCGTAGGCATACTTTGGGCGGGTTGGAGGACGATCTCACTCCATCACCTCCTTGGCGTGGCATACGAGAAATGGCTTCGACTCCGGTAGGGCGTGGAAGTAATTTCCTCCAAATCCATCGAGAATGCATCATCATCGTCTCCTCGTCATCCCACCAGTGCGAAACGCACGTTGGTTAAAGTACTCAAAGCGGCGGTGGCGGTCTCTCTTCACGATTAGGCGGTTCGGTTCGGCGATCGCCCAGGTTTATCATCGTCGAATAAACGATGAAACCTTGGCTGGAGGCCTTGAGGAGGCGGATTTAGAGCGAAATGCCATTTGGTGTGGACAAGAAGATGGTTACTGAAAAGTGGTTGAATCTCACGAAAATTTGGAAAAAACGAATGGAGGCTTTCACCGAATTTTATAAGCGTGGGAAATGAAGAAGGAGAAGGGGTTAAAGTGTGGAACCCCTGAGCCTTGTTATAGAGAAGGGCCGGGGGTAGAAAGTCAAATTTCGACTCTGGGGCCCGCCGAAATTGAAGATGCGTCCGAGACAATGCGTAAACGAAACAGCGATAGTTGGTTAGGCCCGAAATTTCGTGACTTAAAATGCCGCACCCCTACCATACCATCATTATTCTTACTGCGTCATGCCGATTTGAGAAGAATCGAGAGTGGTATCTCTGACTCCCCAAGGATAAAGTTGCTTCGGGTACATGTCCAGGGCGGAGCTTCTTATGATCGGTAAACACAATAGTTGAAGACAAGGCTAAGCGAAACTGCGACATATCTTGAGGGGCAATTTGTTATGAAAATAACCCGACTTGAAGAGAGGTCGAGGGGCGGGACCGTCTTTTGACTAACATATTATCAACTTAACCCGGTCGAACCGACTAGAGGCGACTTGGAAGATCGATAAGTGTTGTGTGTGAAGGCGCAGCAGTCACAGGCGGCTTGGGATGATGAGAATTCGTGAAAGCGCTTAGAACCAGTCGGGACGATTAGGTCTCGAGTCAGTCGATGATAAACGCGATTCGGGTAGTTAGTGAGGCGGATCGCGGATCGTCATCGAGTAAATTAATGCAGGCGCGACTTGGAGACGAAATCTGCTTTGGCGGTTGAAACCACTGGGACGGTCCACAAGGCGAAGCCCGCAGCTGACCAACTCTGGTTTGATGTCTATAAATATAACTTGTATTGTACATTGTAAAGGATCGAAAATCTTAAAAGTCCTGGCAGAAAAGATCGGAGAAAATATTCCCCTGCTTGGCCCCTGGCGTAGTCTTTTTCATAAACAATTGGGTAACCAAATTTCATGTCCTTTATTATTTTGTCTATTGCTTTGATCGGTAATCCTATCAACATATTTGCTTGTTATTTATTAAATAAACCGGTACAACAATTAGCATGACCAAAGTTGTTTGAACACTTTTACAAACATTACTTGGATCAATTAAATAACAATTATCCACTTGACCTATTACAAATCATTAGACATTCATTATAACTATTCAAAACATAGCATGAATTCTTATAAAATTTAACATCAGATTATCATCACACAATTGGCTAATCTAAATCAAATTGATAAATAAACCATTCACATACAAAACATTTGATAACTTTGGAAAACCAAGAACATTGAGGAATCTCTTTTACCAATTACTTTTCCTTTTGAACCACCACCATAAGTAACATGACCACCATCATAAGATGCATAATAGGATAAACAATCAATTTTTCCAATCATGTGTTTTTTTGAACAATTATTATCAAAATTTCATGAACATAGAACACATGCTTTTAAAGAAGTATAAACAACCTTAAAAAAAGACATATTAGATTTACTAACCCATAAATTTATTTGAATGTTGCTTAGGATATTTTAACATATTTGACAATATTACACCTGTAGATTTCAAATTCCTTTTCAATTTAGAGCAATAAGGATGAAGATGACCCACTCGAGAACAAATTTGAAATGTTTCTCTGAAGTTGTAAAAATCGGTATGTGTCATTTTCATAACTATGACGACGTTATCGAATCTATCAATCATTAAGGCATCATTCAATTCGATTGTATACTTGTTGGAAAATTTCTTGAAACTTAAAGTTTTGCCTTTCAATTCATCTTACAAAGCGAAAATTTCCAAGTCTTTTCTAGTTAAAATAACCCCAAAGAGTCCATTAAGTTAGATTTTTCTAAATTCATTGACTTCAAAACCTGATCTTGAGTCTCCCAATCTACTTAAGTTTACGATATTGAGTTACACTTAACATGATGAGAATTATCTGTCTTTAGAATAGATCCATTGAAACAATTGATATTTGGATAACTTTCACTCAATATTGCTTGGATGTTATGTCGACATTTGAGCTAACATCGAGAATAGTCATCATCCGGATCATCATCTATCATAAGTAAACTATTCTAGCGAGATAAAGCACTTTGTTCATTTTTAACATTGCGGTTTTCATCATCGAATCATTACTTAAATTAGCATTAAAAGTCGGTTTCTTCCTAAATAAAGTATTTGCACATTCATTAGCATAATGACCATGACTAGAACATGCATCACATTTAACGTCTTTACGTACTCATGATCATATCTAAACTTGTTATCTCTAGTGAATTGTCTTTGTTGATTATGAACAACCTTTATTAGGGTTTGAGGAGTATTACTAATTCGATTCCTAGGTTGAAAAAATTACAATTTGACTTATTCATTCTATTCTTAAGATAAGAATTGAACTATTTAGTTAACAAAACAATATCAATAGATATGTTGTCATCACGTAAATTAGTAATATCTTATTGAGAATACCTTGATTTACATGCGAATGAGAATTATAAGAAGATTCACCTCTAAAAGCAAGTATTTTTTTATCTTTATTATCTTTATCCTTTTTTTATCATCTTCTAATTGGGATGTATTGATCTCATAAGTTTTCAAAACAAGTTCATTTTGACTTGAAAAAGATCGGTATCTTTAGCCTCTTTTTATAGCACATATTTTACATCAAATTATTTAGGATCGATGAACTAACCCTATGTTGGATATTGGATCACCAAGTGAAAAAAAAAGTTCATTAACAATCTCATATTCTTTCATTGTATGATGAAATTGTTTCATCATCCTTTATCCTTAAGTTTTCAAACTTCGGTTCCCAACATTCAAAGTTTTATTTTTGAACACTTTAAGATCCTTCACAATGTTCTGTATCTTTCCCCATCTTTAGAAGAAATAAAATTAGAAATCAATTTAAACATAGAAACACCAGGTAACATAAAAGATAACATTAAGGGCTTTAAAGTTGTAATTAAGTAGAAGTACACTTTCGTCATTTATCCAATCAATCTCTCTTTTGATTTGAATTCATCATCTTTATCAATTATTGTTCTTGGTGGAGTCTATCTAACAAGAATACTACATCATCTTTATTTCATTAATGAATTTGATATACATTTGCATCTTTGGTTTCCAATATGTATAATTACATCCATCAAAATAGGAGGTGTAATTGAAGGGTTAATGGATATTCCATTGCAAAATAACACACTTAAAAAACAAACAGGATCTTTAACTTAGTGTATCAAGTTTATAGCTCTCGATACCAAAAAGAAAGTGTGTGTGTTTTACATAGTGTTGTCAAACATGTTATACAAACATATATGATAACATGATCATATTAGATCTAACATACAAGACAAAAAATACCGGTGTTAATTAGAATGTTGTTAGACATTAAATAACACAAAACAGATAATAGTGACCCTACATGATCCTAGATGCACTAAACACTCAATAGGTGTTGTCTACCTACTATCTTCAAGTTTTGATGTCTAATGCAGACTTGTATTTATAAATTACGTGATCAACTACATTTTTCATCCACTAGGGTAGTTTAGGCGTCCTAAAATCTTCCCACTTCACTCCATGATCTTTTTATCGACCCATGATCTCTCAACTCTCACTCTTATAATACTGCAACCACTTGGTGGTAGCCTCCAACTCATCAACACATATAAAAAACATAGAAAAGAGTATCTAATAATTTGGAGTTAATATTAGAAGAAATGACAAATTCAAATGTTGTTCGAGAATGTTGCATCATTAGTTAGATTGACATAAATGTGGTTGTACTATTCCCATTAATGAAGTTGTACTTTAATGCCCTCTTCATGTCTCCTCAGTAATGTACGACTACACCAGGATATCTTCTTAAACTTGACATCTGGGATTGGGGTCCAACTCGATGAGATCTCTAGTTGATGGAAATTGGGTGATATTTTTTCTAACTCGATGGAAGTTATCGAGTGGGCGAGCTTGGTTGAGGACAAGCGCTGCGCCCATAGGTTATCATGAGACACATGTTAACTTCGCTAATTGGATTGGGTTGTTCTACTTTGGAAGATTCTAAAAGCCCACGAGGGTGCAAGCGTGAGGAAACACCCAAAACCCGATAGGAATAGTAGGATTGGTAGATCAGACCGAGTTAAAAGCATGGATCGGTAGAAATTAGGTGGGTACAATATGGAAAAATCTGGTAGGATCGAGGAGGAACGAAGCACTATGTCAAACATGAAGGGTTTGTGTGGTTTCTACATCACAAACTTTCCTGAGAAATGGAGCTCAAAAGATCTCATGGATATCTTCTCAAGGTATGGCAAAGTTAAAGACGTAATGATACAGGTATAAACGCAACAATTTGGGCTGGAGATATGCGTTTGCTCGGTTTCATGGTGTGTCTTCGAAAGGCGATCTCGAGAAAAGCCTTGACAACATCTGGATTGGTAGTTTACAAACTGGGGCAAACGTCTCTAAGTTGTAGAGCAGGTTGCTAAGGTGGCAGCGGTTATTCAGAAAGGTGGTCGAGTTTTTGAACCTGGAGCTAAGAAAATAAAACATTAGCTTTGTCGATGCGCTAATGACAACCAATCTACATCTGAAGACAATGAATGATCCAGTGGCTAAAACGCAGTTGAAGCCTAAAATGTCATGGATAAGGAAAGATCATCTGTTGGGTGAGAAGGAGGGGCCCAAGGAAACAGAGTCAGGAACAAGTAAGCATCTGCGACTCATCAAGAAAATACTCACCCGAGAAGAAGAATTTGATTGGATGGAGGCGCAATCGTGGGTTTGGCCAAGAAACCCGATGGTTAGCAAGCGGCAAAAACAATTAATCGAGCTCGGCTACAAAAACATCCATATCAGCCCTATTCCAGGTGATGCATGGTTAATTTTCGGCAATGATCTATCGAAAAAAGCATTCTTTACGATAGAACAAGACTCTCGTAACCAGGATCATTTTTGAATGGCATCCATGGGAGATCCAAGATGGTATCTCCGAGAGAACTACATGGATACAAATCTTGGGGATTCTTATCAATTTTATGGAACGAATCGTTTATGCAGTGGATCCTAGCTGAGGATGGAATTATCGTGGACGTGGATTGCCACACAAAGGGAGGCTATGTCTGAAAGTCGCTAAAGTCAAAATAAGGACTGAAAGTTATGCGCCGATACTCAAAGCGATAAAATGCCAGGTAGGTTCGCGGAAATTCACGGTCTCAATCACGGAGTTGCCATATCATGGTCTAAAAAGTGCCTATGACAGTGTAAATGAACCAGCTCACCAGGGACAACTCTTCACCATATCACCGGAAAGTGAGGGTTCGGCGTCGGATTCCTGTGACTCAAGAATACCTGAGTCTGTTCAGTTCGGCCCGGAAGATGGAAGGACGATCGGGATGAGGACTGCAGTTAATGATGCTATGAATGAATTGGGGAAAAAGGAATGCTTAAGTTCAATTGCTGATGGAACCGTTTCCAAGATTGACGCAATTATGGAACCAATTATTGAAGAACAAATCGCTGTTCTCGGGAGCTGGCCCAAGTGAGTTCGCTGAAAGCCCAAATTGCGGCCGTTGAAGGGGATTTCGGCCCAACACCCGACGACCCAGCTGCAAAGTCACCAAACAGAAACCTAAATTTCAGACTCATATCTCGCAGCGGTGTAGTTCAGTCACCCCGATACTCTCCCATGGGTATCACTCTCGAACCGATACTAAGGGAACCCCAATCTGATGTCACGACTGGTCGACGATGATCACGACTTGGAAACATTGAGACTACGGTAGAATCTATCTTTCGAAATCTACAAGAAGACTTGGGGAGACAATCAATGATGGTAGAAGAGAACGAGGGTGATTTGCAGAAAGAAATTTGCCCCATACAGGGCGAATCTCCAAGACAAAGTGGGAAGGCGATTACTCTGGTGAATGGTATCTGCCCGAACCCGTCTCCTGATTTATTGGCGTTGTCGCAGCAAAAGAAGCTGAATACATCTGTTATAGAGGATCAAAAAAATGTTGGGGACAACCAAATGGGACCGAAAGCTTCAGGGGGCCTCAACTAACAGCTCGATTAGAAAAAAAAACAGAAAGTTCAGAAGAGCTAGGCAAAACGATTGAAAAAATTGCAGAAGAAGAGATTGGTGAAAAAGAAGACAAAAAGAATGGGCATTGTTCACTGAAGGCCTACAGGACTCTGCAATCTGGACGACATGGAAATATGAGTGGGGTCCAAACAGAGCAGAGTGCAATGGAAAATGTGGAGAAGCCGGTTATCACCAGTATGCAACCGGAACAAATCTGCTTGTTGGGTAGAAGCTTGGTGTTATCAATAATGAAAATGAAGGGGCAGTGCTTAGAAGAATTCGGAAAATTTAGAACTTGGCAAACGAGGGAAAAAAGCCACCACAGTAAATGTTCCTAATGAAGATCTTATCTTATAATATCAGAGGATTGGAGAGAGAATAAAGAAACAAAGAGATTCGAGGGCTCATCGGTAAGTTTTGTCGACTTTGTGTGCATACAGAAACAAAATGTTGTGATCATTCATCTTTTAATCTGAATTCTTTGTGCAATGATGGGGTGAGATTGGGTTGGGTAGCAATTAATTAGGTTGGTCAGTCAAAGGGTTATTCGAGTTTGTGGAATAGTGAAAAACTTGAGGTAAGAAATGTATGGGCAATGGATGGGGGAGCGGTGGGGTTGAGGTAAGTGGCTAGCTTTGGGGCAGTGGGGGGCTCGAGAAAAAAAAAAAGATTGTGGTGGACTTTGATAGAAAAATTGCGAGAATAGTCAAATTGGGTCTTGGTGTCGATTGGGGATTTTAATGAGGTAAAAGTTGTAGTGAAAGGAAGGGAAGAAACGTGTATTACTTGAGTTGGACTTCCGAAAAATTTGAGATTTTATTAGGGAAGCATGTTTGTTCGATGTGGGATTGGTGGGAAGAAAATTCACATGGTCAAGACTTGATGGAAAGTGTTTGCATTGTTAATCGATCGTGCATTAGTGTGTATAATGATTGGTGTGCACGAGAATAGGGGTTCGTGCAAAATCGTGGTCTACCAAAAGAAGCTCGGATCATTGCCCGATTTTCCTCCATTATTGTGACGAAATTGAGGGATGAAGCCTTTTCGGTTCTTCAATATATGGTTAAAACATCTGAATTAGTAAAATTTATGGAAGAAAGATGGCCAATTATTTATATGTCAAGGTTGGGGAAGTTTAGTGTTCAAGGAAAAGTTAAAGCATTCGAAGGGAGACATCAAAAGCATGAAGTTTAGAAAAATTTGGGGCCTTAGAGCACAAGATCTACGAAAAGCAGTCACGGTGTTTGATGGTGGATCGGTTCACGGAGAGTCGAGACCTATCTCGTAGAAGAGTCTGGCTGAAGGAAAAAAAAAAAGGCTGTGGCATCTGAAAAAGGTGAAAGATAGTTATACCTTCCAACAAAGAGAGTTCAATGGATCCTGTGAAGGGATCTGAATTCCTCTTTTTTCCATAATTGCTTGAACAAAAAAGGCGATCAACAAGATCGATGGGTGGACTATTGATGGGGTTTGGGTGGAAGATGTTGATAAAGTAAAAGGGAGGTGTTAGTTTCTTCAAGGATCACTTTTAGAGGAAGCGAAGGGTTTATTTCCATCTCGAGGCCGATTTCAAAGAAGATCTCGATTATAAAAATTCTTTCCTTCAAAGGCCATTAGGAGAAAGAGTGAAGTCATGATTTGGAATGATGGGGAATAAGAGTCCGGGCAGACGGTTTCACTTTCAAGTTAAATGAAGAAAATGTGGCGATCTTGAAAAGTGACATCATGATACTCATGGATGATTTTCACAAGAATGGGAGAATTGTTAAAGAAATCCATCTTTTGTCACACTAATCAAGAAAAAAACCGATCTTAGTAGTCTGTCACTATCGCTCGATCTCATTGATTGGATGCATGTACAAAATAGTGGCAAAAATGTTGGCCTTAATAGATTGGCGAATGTGGTGAACTTAGTGATATCGAAATTCTGATCGACTTTTTGTGGGCAACAAACACATTTTGGATAGCATTTTGGTCCTCAGCGAAGCATGGATTATATAAAAAAGAAAGCGAAGGCTTTGTTTCAAAGTGGATTTCTAGAAACTTTATGACTTCGATCTTGTGGGATTTTCTCGATGACATGATGAGAGGTATTCATTTCCATTGGAGGTGGAGAAAGTGGATCTGAGGATGTGTCTCACAAGATCAATGCCGGATCTTGGTTAATGGGAGCACTACGGGTGAGTTCCAACTCCAAAAGGATCATCTGAGGATTCGTTATCCGTTTCTATTCGATTGGGTGAGGGGCTCGGTTGTTTTAATGAGAAAAGCGTAGAGATGAAGGAGTTCGATGGGATTGAGATCGGGAAGAACAAGATATCGATCATGTTGGGTTGATCCGCCCGTCTTTCTCCTCGATTGACACCAATTAAACACCAAAATAAACCACAAAAATATAGAAAAAAGGATCAACGCTCAGGAACACATACATTTCTCAATTGGAGTTTTCACCACGATGTATATTGGAGTTTACACAAAGATTCTCCCTATTTCTCTCACAAACCAGTAGCACTCCTCTTCTCTCAATTCTCACGATTTGTATTTCTTGGTGTATTCAAAAGAATGGCCCATATGTTCTATTTATATTGGTGAGGATCAATCAATCCCAAGGGTAATGGAGAACAAATTGACAAATCAAAAAGAACCAATTAGAGAGAAGATTTGGGAGGGTGCTGAGGGACTTTTTAAACGTGTGATTTGAAAAAGTGGAAAGAGTTGTTGGGCCTTATATATCGCTCAACTAAAATGAGCAAAAATATTACATCTCCACCTCTCTTTGGTCCAACATCCAAAATACATCATCACCTAATTATTTGAGAACTAGGACTTTGTCATCAACGCCTACCTACACTTTCCCTCACGCACCCGCACGAAAACACACAAAATTAGTTTTCCGTACTGCAGGAAAAAATACAAATTAGTTCACATACGTGAGAAACACAAACACAAAGACACAAAGCTCCACCTTACTGGACAATCACAAAAGCACAAAAGATGACCTGAAAGACACATGCACCCCAAAACATACAAAAAACATGGACAAAGACATGTTTGTTGGGATATTAAGGCGTGCAGGATCTGTCGAGTTAAATTTAAATACATATTTAAATTAATCAATTAATTACTAACATGAATTAATCTAATCAATTCAATATAATAATCAGCAAACAAATAAACATCATGCGAACACGCATTATTTCACGTAAAACCTAAGCATCTGAGAATCTAGGAATCACGTAAATACTAACCTCTCGTAGAAACAATAAATTGAACATTGGATCAACCCAAAGTGCCTTCTCAAATATATCCACAAGTCCACGAAGCGTAATCCAGGAGGATTATCAGCGAATCGATTTTAATCTTAAAGAAAAAAAGAAAAAATTTGGCTTCCACCTTTGTGGATTTCTAATTTTTCCAACACGTGGAATTCTGAGGGGATGAAAAACTCATCCCATATATAATACATGGGGTGGTCGATTTTTTGCCCTAGAATAAGATGGGAAAATCTTTTCCTTGATCTCCAAGAAATCTTGAATATATCTGATATATTCTTTTTCTCCATAATAAAATATTCCACAAAAATCCCCCCTTATATTATAGAAATTTTCAAAAATTACAACTAGTTAGGAAAGAAATAAGATCTTTGACTTTTCTTGAATTTATGAGATAATCTTGTATTGCAAGAATACATATTCCATAAAATCTTTCCAAGAAAATCAAGAAAATCTTTTTCTCTCTTCCTACTCGATTTTTTTTTTTTTCAATAATAAGGAAAAAAGGCGAAAATATTTTCTTCTCTTTTAATTAATTGGTATCAAATCGCATTGATTCTCTTCCCATCATAAGTCAAAGCAATAGTTATTAATTTCACACTATCTATTTAAGGAGCGAGAGATTAAGAAATAACGAACCAGCTGAGGTCTAATTCTTGTATATTGATCTCTTGAATTTATCCTCACATGGGTCCTCTTGATTGCATCATGATGCACTAGTGTAATCCACCGCATTCAAAACAAGCCAATCTCGAGCTTTTACACCTCAATCTTTTCATGATGGGTTGTTTATTTTTCATCTGGTTGTGAATTTGTACTTAGTCACGAGGAACTATTAATTTGATCTTCTGTGATCTAGTATCATCAAATTAACTTCTAATGTGACACATACTAACTTTATTGAGCAATTATCGCGGTAAATATATATAACATTTATTCATATTTAATGCAACATGTGATAAATAATTTATTCGATAAAATAAATAAGAAAATTGGTTTAGTTATACAAAAGTAAAAAGCATACTTCTCCGATTATAACCCAACAATCTCCCCACTTATACTCAAAGTCCTTTTTTAAGTATACTCTGACATGTCTCGTGTTCTATGTGACATATAATGTCACCCCACACTAACCTAATAATATTTCTCCCACTTATACTCAAAGCAGATGATAATGCTCTTGACACCCATTCCTTCCACACGCCTACTTTAATGTATCGAAAGGCATCCCTTTTGTGAATAGGATCTACTAGTTGTCTTCGTGATGCAATCTTTGTCACCTCTATATCTCCTCTCTAACGATTTCTCGTATAAGATGGTATTTTCTTTCTATGTTTTGGCCTTGTGGGCTTCGTTCCCTAAATTTGCAATCTAATGACATTATCACAAGAAACGTGATCTTCTTTGAAGGCAAATTCGAACGACGCCCGTCCACCGAGAAGTTCTTAGACCAAACCGCTTTTTATTTATACACTTAGCTACATATTCGGGCTTCCATGGTAGAATCGGCGATGCATTTTTGCTTAATGCTCACTCCGTGTCATGGCTCACCCCCATGCAAAAAACACACTACCCGAGGTCGACTTTTGAGTTTATGTCGATTGGAAATAAAATTAAACCGTAACAAATGGGGATTAGACTGATCGATTGATAAACTAACATTTTGTCCCTGAGTCCTTTTCAGATACTTGAGAATGTTCTTACTTAGCAATCGATGTTCTTTCCTCTGGTTTGCTTGATATCTATCCACCATTCTCTATTAAGCCAGATGCTCGTCCTAGTGCACAACATTGCATACATAAGGCTTCCCACAATCGAAGCATAAGGGATGCCTTTCATGTCATCTATTGTGTCTTGGGACACATTTCCTTGATAGATGGATTTTTAGGTATGTCGAAAGTCGAAGAAACCTTTCTTGGAATCTTATGTCTTTAAGAATCGCTTCAAAAATGGAATCTATGTATGAAACTTGCGAAAGTCCGATCATCCTTTTCTTGCGATCTCGAGTGATCTTGATCCTTAGGGCGTGTAAACTTCTCCCAAGTCCTTCATATCAAAATTGTTTTGACAACCCGTGCCACTACGCTCGACAACATCTTTACATCATTCCCGATGAAGCGAATGTCGTCTACATATAGTAACAAGAATACCAAAAGGGATTACATCCCGCTTTTTGTACACACAACTTTCGAAATTATTTTGATCAAAACCATAGGATTTTATCACTTGATCAAAACATTGATTCCAAAACGGATGCATGCTTGACCCGTAAATGGACTTCTTTACCAAACCAAATGCTCTTGGCCTTTTCAATGAAGCCTTGAGTTTATTTGCATATAGATTTCTTCGTCAAGACTTAGTTGAGGAAAGTCTTGACATCCATCTGCCGAGATCTCAAAGTCTGGGTGCGAACAATCAACAAGAAAATCGGATGGACTTGAAATGAATGGTAAAGGGTTTTCCTCATAATCAATCCTTCTTTCTGAGTGTACCCTTTGCCCGCGAGTCTTGTTTTTGAAGGTTTCAACCTTCCCGTTCGGTCCCATTTTTTCTTGTATACCCACTTGCATCGATGGGTTTTATCCCGTTAAGTGGTTCGGTAGCTCCACCCTTATTGTGATCCATTGAACCCATCTCAACTTCCATTGTTGTTTGTCAAGATGTTTGCATCCTTGTCTTGGATCTGATTCTTCTCCCGAGATCAAGTCCGAGGACTCTCCGATCATAAGAATCTCTCAAGTTGTCGGGACAACCCTCCCACTCTGACGAGGTTCCGATTGTGTAGGCGTGACGGTTGGTATATCTTCTTGCTCTGATTAGCGGAGTTGGCCCTTAAAGTTCTTCAAGATAATCTAAACCACGGGCTTTTTATCGTTCATATAGTCTTCTTCCAAAATTTAAAGTGTGTCTGCTGATTCGACCTTTTGATCTTGGGACCATAGAACATGCATCCATCCGTTCCTTCCGGGTATTCTATAAACAACCTTAATTACGAGCGTCATCGATTTCACGCTTCCCATCCAACACGTATCATCTGGGACACCCCGGATCCTCATGTGTCCTAAAATGGGCTTCGCCCGTCCACAACTCCTAAGGGTTTTGGAACGATTTGGATGGCACTTAAGTTGAAATATAAAAGAATTGTTTGCAAGCGTAACCTCAAAATGATTTTTGGTAAATCGCGTAACTCATCATTGATCTTACCATTTCTAGAAGTGTTATGTTTTTAGCCGTTCAAAACCCCATTTTGTTGAGGGGTGCAGGTGCGATCAAGCGGGATCACAATCCGCCTTCTTAAACCTTGATAGTTCAAAATTCATCGCCGAAGGTATTAAATATCACGATCGGATCGTAGAAACTTGATACTTTTTTCCTTATGATTCTCTGCTTGCGCCTTAAATTCTTTGAATTTATCAAAGGTCTCAGATTATGCTTCGTTAGGAAAATGTACCCATAAAGGTGAGTAATCATCGATAAGCGTAACTAAATACTAAATAGCCTTCCTTGCTTTGATTTGAATTGAACCACATACATCGGTGTGAGCGATCTCCAACACTTCTTTAGCTCTAAGCCCTTGGCTCCAAATGCCCTCTTGGTCATTTTTACCCTCGAAACATGATTAATGAGTTGGAAATGGTTCAACCGGGAAGACTCCAATGAACCATCTTGCACCAACCTTTGGATCCTTTTTGGATTAATATGACCCCTAATCTTAGGTGCCAAAGAAGTGTCTGTTCACATTGGTTGACGTTTCCTTTTTTCGAAATAGTAGATGAGTTATAGGATGCATTGTGTGTGTGATGTGCCGCGATTAATAATGTAGAGATTGTTCCGTAATGTTCCATGACAGATAACCACATAGTTACAAAAAAATAGTAACATCTTTATTAAAGCGAACATAATATCCATCATCAAATAGTTTTGAAACGGAAATAAGGTTTTTCTGAAAAGTTTGGAACATAAAGAACATCTCTTAAAATTAAACTCTTTATCTTCAAAAGATATGTACGCGTCTCCCCCTGTGATTTGCCACTCTGCAATAGCATCGCCCGGCGTGATGAGGATCTCTCTTCCACTAAGTTGTAAGATCCGAAACTTGAACCCCACATGGCGTGAAACAAACATGATTAGTGGATCCGTATCCACCCATGAATGAGTAGCATACGCCTCTAAACAAGTTTCAACAACTAGTGTGAAAAAATTACCTTTCTTTCCATTCCTTTTGGGGTTTGGAGCAGACAGTATCAATGTCCCTTTTCATAGTAGTTAAAACACTTTCCCTTAGCGGTTTCATTCACTTCACCCTCCTCTTCACCTTTCCTTTGTCTTTGGCAACACTTGAGTTAAGCTTCCTTTTTGGCCCTTTATTTTTCTTTCTTACCTCGCTTTTGGTCCAGAAGGAAGATGGACCGATTGTTCTTCAGGGCTTGGTTTCTCTCCCAATATTCCTTGGTAGAGACTAAAGCTTGTAACGTCGTCGCCAAGGTGAACTTGATTGTTCATTTGGTAGTTGAGCTTTGAATTACTCGAAGTTTTTAAATGAGGAATGGAGTATGAAATCGATATGGGTCTCGATGTCATATTACAGACCAAGTACCTCAAATTTGTTAAGGTGAGCCATCATTTGGAGAACATATTTTCCTTATGGGTGTTCCCGCCACCGATTTCGGTGAGAGCATATCTCTCATGGTGATCTGGCGAAATACCGGTTTACGATGTTGAAACATCGCTTTAAGATTGACCATGATATACCTTATGATTTCAAAACGTTTTGGTGTTGGTGTTACTGTTGCATCAAACATAGATGTCGAAGATGGTACACTTTGCCATTTTCGTTTGAAACGCTCCCGGTCGACATACTCTTTCTTATCGCTTTACTAGACTCATCAGTCAGCTTCTCTGGCCTCGGTGTAGTAAGGACCCAGTTATGGTGTTGTGCAGTGAGGACAATGGTAAGTTTTGATACCAATCAACAAAGTTTTCTCCGATAAAGCAAATTGTCTTTTCGGTATATTGAGCGATTGGATTAAAAAAGTTGCGACATGATGATCTTTGAAAATAAACATACATCTTGTGTTAATATCCTGGATCAACCTGAAAAATCATAATTAGATCACATGATTCATATTGAAATCTCAAAAAAATATGAACATGCATCGACCAACATCTCAAAAGCAGGTTTTAAATGAGCCTCTTGGGAGGTCATCATTTAAATCACATTCAAGCGGAGTTCTGAACAAACGATTACAAACCTTTAATTTAAAAAAAAATAGTTGGCTCCGACGACCAATATAAAATTGACAAGGACTTGACCAAGTATATGCATATCAATTTTATACCTAAGTAATAACCATGATTAAATCTGAATTACTACTTCATTTTGATCGAGCCTCTTTGGGAGGTCATAAATAATATTAATAATAATTCACAATCATCCTTTTGAGAATTTATTCATGTTAAAGATATCTTTTTCGTCCCCGCCAGAGGAATTTCTCCAAAAAGAATTCACAAATAAATAAATCATGGAGGTCAAAATTAATTTGATTCATGACCCAAGATTAATTATTAAAACATACTTAGTAATTTTTTTAATTTGAGATTTTTAAGTAGAAATGATTCTCGTACAAACACATTTAAACATATTAAATAAAAGCACAAAAAATCTGTGATAAATCAAGCAAAGTAGAAAAATAAACATATTGGGCTGGAAATTATCGATTGTCATGGTTTGATTTTTCTTGACTTGATTTTGAAGAAGCGTCGTCTTGAATCTCCCAACTCGATCATCTCGAAAAAACTCCGTCTCAAGCGCCCGCCCAGTAGCTTCGCGTTGGGATCATCGCTCGCGTTCAGCCCCGCAGCAGCGATCTCGCCAGGCACCGTTGCCGCCTTTCGCGCTAGCCTTTGTCGCCCTTGCGGCGTCCCGGCTCTGCCTCTCTGCGTCCGGTATGTCCTGGCGCCAGCCCGGCGCCGTCGTCTATTCGCCCCGCCCGATCCGCTTGGCGCTGACCGGCCGTCCCGTGCGTCAGCGTCGCGTGCCTCCCCAACACGTTTAATGACATCCTTCAGCGTATAGTTAGGATCCATTTAATATCTACGCATCCGTCTTCTTCTTGATCGAGGTTACAATTTATTTTGCAAAAAAAAAATACACTAAATCTGAACTAGTCTATTACATTGAACAAATCAAATAGTCTAATCTACTTTCGTGGATTTTCTCACAAGAAAAAACAAATTGAGCGATTAAATTAAAACCATTCATACATGTGAAATAAATAAACACATTAAATACCATGACAATTTGATACACAAAAAAAGATCTAACAATTTTACTATCGATTTCAATAAAATTTAATGGCCATATAATTTAAATAACAATTTAAATACGAGCTCAAAAGGAGAAACGATGCGGTTGTTGGGAAATTAGGGGTGCCCAGATCTATTCGAGTTGAATTTAAATACATATTTAAATTAATCAATTAATTACTAACATGAATTAATCCTAATCAATTCAACAAAATAATCAACAAGCAAATAAACATCATGCGAACACGTATTTCACGTAAAACCTAAGCATCACGGAATCTAAGAATCACGTAAATACTAACCTCTAAATGAGACAAACGCTGAGGCGTTGGATCAACCAAAAGTGCCTTCTCAAATATGTCCCGTCCATGAGCGTAATCCGGTGGGAGGATTATCAACGAACGATTTTAATCTTAAAAGAAAAAAGAAAATTTTTTACCACCTTTTGTGGATTTCTAATTTTTCAACACATGGAATTGCACCGATGAAAAACTCATCCCACATATATATAATACATGGGGGAGGTGATTTTTGCCCTAGGAATAAGATGGGAAAATCTTTTCCTTGATCTCCAAAAATCTTGAATATATCTGATATATTCTTTTCTCCGTAATAAAATATTCCACAAAAAATCCACCTCAGCATATTATAGAAATTTTTCGAAAATTACAACCCGATTAGGAAAGAAATAAGATCTTTGACTTTTCTTGAATTTATGGGATAATCTTGTATTACAGAATACATATTCCATAAAATCTTTCCAAGAAAATCAAGAAAATCTTTTCTCTCTTCCTACCCAATTTTTTTTCGAAAATAATAGGGAAAAATAGGCCAAAATATTTTCTTCTCTTTTTCATTAATTGGTATCGAATCGCATTGATTCTCTTCCCATCATAAGTCAAAGCAATAGTTATTAATTTCACACGATCCTATTTTTGGAACGAAGATTAAGAAATAACGAACCACTAAGGTCTAATTCTTGTATATTCAGTACCGAAGAATTTATCCTTCTGTAGGTCCTCTTCAGTGCATCATGATGCACTAGTGTAATCCCTTGGTCAAGACAAGCCAATCTGAGCTTTACACCTCAACCTTTCATGATGGGTTGTTCATTTCCATCTGGGTTGTGAATTTGTACTTAGACACGAGGGATTGTTAATTTGATCTTCTGTGATTTGGTATCACCAAATTAACTACAATGTGACACGTACTGACTTTATCGAATGGGTATACAGTAAATATATATAACATTCATTCATATTTAATGCAACATGTGATAAATAATTTATTTCAGTAAAATAAATAAGAAATTGATTTGGTTATACAAAGTAAAGCATACTTCTCCGATTATAACCCAACAATGTTATGGCAGTTACAATTTGTCCAGTCAAACAATGATTATTTAAGATTTTTTACATAAATGACAATCAAAACAGTGGTAATAACAGAAGGATTGTTGACCCGGTTTGCCTTATGAACAAGACTACGTCCGGGGGCGTCCAAGCCAGGTATGTGTTTATAATATATATTCTTAAGACTACAAGATGTCCAACCTTCTTCTGAGATGTGGTCGTGGTAGCTATTTATACTCTATTCCCGCTTCTTGAGCCGAAATTTATATAAATCGCCTACGAAAGGGCTACTGATTCCAGAATCGCTAATTCCGCCTTGACAAGCCGAAATCGCATGTCTTTTAATGCTTGGCCAATCGTGGGGCGGACTTAGAGGGCATATTTAATGGTATGCCGGTGTTTTCTTTGACCACTGAGCTGTGGTATTCTCGACTTGAGGATATAAAATGTAAGTTGTGCGCGACTTCGAGTTGCTTGACTTATGAATTTGAATGTTGGGCCTTATCAGGAGTTAGGTGGGTTGGTCCCGTGGTCCTCTCATAGAGTCCGCTTTAAGCAGACCTTGTGGGACTACTTGTTATCCTTCATGACAAGGTGGGAGGTCGAGATTATTCATGCTACAACAATTGCCCCTCAAGTTGAGGTCATTTTTCAAGATAGGGACCTTGACTTGACATGGATGAAATCGACTTGCGACCATTAAACTTGGGAAATTTCTTTTTTGAGCGACCTACCATTCTCGGCGAAAAAAGTCACTCGATAATGTCTAATCGTCAAGATCGATTTCCCCGATCTCTGGATTTGAAATGATATCGTGTCAGGATGATGACGTAAGGAGCCGCAATTTTGTCCAATGAGATGTCGTAGTAGATTTCACTCGAGGCCCCCGCGTCTTTTTGTTAGGGGGCCGAAGTTTGTTTAATCTCACTTTGGCTCCTCTTCTTCTTTGATAAATAGGCGGGGAATTAGGTTTTAAAAACCTTGTTCCCTGCGAAAGCTCTGATAAACGGTGTGCAAAATTCTTTCTTGTCTCTCGTTTTCTCTTTGCCGGAGACTCATCCTCACGTCCTTCAAGTAAATCTGAACACAGGTAACACTTTGGTTTCCTTCTTGATTATATGGATTCTAGAACTCCCAAATCTCCATTTGCCTCTCAACCCGTGGTGGCTTCTTTCTCCTCCGAGGATGATATTCTCTTTTCCTTGCCTGTACAAGGTTCCGGTTCGCCACTGTGCACGCGGGTGAAGGTTCTTCAGCCAGGGTTATGGGTGATCGCCAGGAAGACGATGCCAATGATGAACCAGTGGATGACCGATTCCTGGAAGAGTTGGCTAAAATTACCCATCTTCCCCCATTGGATGTTAATCTCTTCCGTCCTACCCCGCGGGAACGGTCATAAATGGCGGGTCCTTCTGCCTCGACTTCGGACTACAGGGTGTATGAGCGAATCTTTAATTACGAGCTATACCACAACCGAGCTCCGTACAAGCGACCTAAACGTCGATTATCGCCGTCGGTTGAGTCTCGGTTCATCGTGTCGAGATAGATAGAATCCGATACGTAGCTTTACGATAGAAGACGTCAGGGGACTTCACCAGTATGTATAAAGGTGCCGAGATGTGCATTTTTCTGGGAGCCCAGACTCTGGATGAAAGTGTAGATTAGCCTCCTCCGGGAATGATCGCTGTGAATGAATCTTCCATGTCGGCCGGGATCGATTCGCTACATCGATCATTTCCCATCTATTGCGGCACGGAATGTGAGCCTTACTCAAATCACTCCAAACGGGTGGAGTTATATCATCTCCACCCATGGTAGTGTTGGGGGCGGGGGAAAAACGATTGCCCGATCCCCGAAATAGCCCATGTAATGACGCCCATCGCCGTGCCGGGGGGCTATCACGTTGTCTTGACCGCAGAAAGCAAAAAGGCTTCGTGAGTGGGATCCCGAATAAAAGTCGATGGGTGGCACTAGAAACGGTGGTTTGTTGGGGAAGTACGAGTCGGTGGATCCCCTAGTACTTTATCTATTCCGAGTCCCCACGGATTATGCGATCCGCGTTGAAAATGGTACCTCCTTTTTTTAATGCTTTTGCTCGACCAGACCGATCTAATTTTTCTCACGCTTTGGCAAAAGGTTTGCACTCCCGACCTCCCGAAACAGACTGACTTTCTTGAGGAGTTCAAAGAGGTTCGAGACACGCCCCAAGCTTAGCGGTAGACGTTAACTTGTTGAACTCCGAGCTTGACCGGTTGCAAGTGTTTAAAGAGAGTACTTACCCCTTGTTGCTGTGAAATAACCCGACTTGTAGTGAGGGTCGAGGATCGCCTGCCTTACGCTTAACATATCATGCAACTTTTGTTCAAATTTGCCAGTAACTGGGCAACTTCAAAGAGAGGTATGTCGCCGGGCAACTTGAAGAAGTCAGATGTGTCGCTGTGAGCGAAGATGGGGAAAGATGGAGCTGCTTGGCGAGAAGTCACGAGGACGGGATCGACTTGACCTCGAAGTTGGATAAAAGATAAATATGGCTTAGATAACGGTAATTAATGATCACGAATTTCACGGATCAGTCGTGGTAAGTGTATCTGAATCGTGACTTATGGGACAAGCAAGGAAACCCTAGCTTCGGCCAGGTTAAACCCCTAGGCGCCCGTGAGAGGATGCCCATGAAGATCAGAGTCCTAATTTCGTGTCTATAAATATAACTTTGCATTGTACGTTGTAAACGATCAAACTTTTTAGAATCTAGGCGAAAAATATATAGTAAAGTACTCTGGCTTGGTGCTTTGGGGCGTAGTCTTATTTAATGCATAAACCGGGTAATCAAATATTGTGGTTCTTAATTGCTTTGGTGTTTTGATTGTGTTGATCGTTATTACTTGTTTATTGGCGGAAAAATCAAACCGGCACAACAATTGAGTCATCGTGGAACTACTCGGAGAAATATATATGTTCGAGGAAAACCCATCTCTTCTCCATCAATAATAGCGATGACGAATAACAAGGCAATCCTACCCGGACGTGGAGTCGATGCCCACATTGGGACGGGTCTCCGTGAGCTCAGCCAAGACTCGCCAATGACTCCAAAGGATCACCCTGACCGGTGGAACTTGGTTTAGACCCCGGAGGAACGCTGGCGTCGGATGGCCGCCCTCAACAAGAAAACACCTCGCTTCGATGGCGTAAGACGAGCACCTCCAAATAAGAAGTCCCCCGAGGTCGGACCCTCAAAAATAAGGGCGATTGGCCCGAAGGACATTTACAAGCCAACTAGCCTGTGACCCGCTAAACACGCCTAGTTCTCAACCGCCTCCTTGAGAGGCCGATTAAAACAAGAACGTGTTCGACCAACTTGGCGACCTAGGGGTTCGTAAAGCCCAAAGGATTATCAAGACGATGGCTAATCGAGCCTCGAAATGGTCAAAGTGGAACCGCACCTTTGTAATCAACTCCACCACAATTAATGATTTGCCGGGGATCGACCGCGGCATCGCGCAACCCCCCAAGCAATGAAGGCAACAATGGACCATCGCGACGCCAGTCGCAAAGACTCGACCCGCATAAACAAAGAAATTACGGAGCACATGGAGAATCGAAACGGGTCTGTGGGGGACAGATCTTTTCCTCACCGTCTCCGACTCTCCGCTTTGAGCTCGTCACTCGCACCTACCTAGAGGAAGATTAAACACAAATGATCTTTGATCGCTATAGTGGGGAACACGCACCAAGGGTCCATGTGGCTAAGTACAACCTCGCATATGGCCTCTACAAGAACCGACGCGATGAAATGTCGTTTTCGCTCGACCAGCGACTAAGCTCATCAATGGTTTACCTCCCCGCCACCCTTTGTCGCGGACACTTTGAGCAAACAAGCCGCCGTTTGACACTTTTTATCGCCATACGCCTGACCGCACTGTGTAACGTTCGATGAACACCCAAGGGTGATACTAGAGTCCGATCGGTCCTATATTGAGTAGGATCGACAAACCGATCTTTTGGAAGGAGATCCCATTGGGGGTAGGCAAAATGCCAGGGGCCATCTCCGCCTCAAGAAGGGACTAAACTTAGCGGGCGATGACGGCCGACTTCATCGACTAGTTACGCCGACTTCGGTGAGTACGAGCAATGACATGATTCATACCTGGAGTCGGGTTGAATCCCCGCCTTCGATAATAAAGAGGTCACGAGCCCAAGAAAAGTTCCAAGAAAGCCACCACAAGATAAGCCGGAAGTTCAAACCTTTTTGAGGAGAACATCCCCGCGAAAATCGATGGACGACCGGGCAGACGCCTTATGACATCTATACCCGTATCTCGAGCGAATTACTTCCTCCCGCCTTTGCCTTGTCAAGAATAAGGGCAAGCCGAACCCCAACAAGTATTGTCACTTTCACGAAAGGTGTCACCACTATACCAAGGAGTGTAAAGATCTACTACCCCAGCCTGAGATCAGATGAAGACGGGGTGCCACGACCTAACTCACGTCGGCGACCTCGGAAGAATCACGACGGGCTTAGAGAGGTCGCCAAATACAAGGGGACCCCATCCCCGAATGTCAACCCCAAGCTGGGATGCGGAGACGACCCTATTCCTCCCATGCTCGATAATCAATAGAGATCGCGTCATACACACCTCTCCGGGGGCGAAGAGGGATTGCCTCGTCTCTCCTCCAAGCGGAAGACGAAGGTCAGATAAGGGAGTTAGAGATCGCCCCAGATGGTGTTTCCACTTCTCGCAAATGGGGAATAATCCAACACGATCAAGTTTGCGTCAAAGCGGGGATAGTCTATCCCAACGTCGACCCCGGTGATCGTGAAAGAAACATCATAGGGGATATGGTGTCTACCGAACGGCAGTGGATTCGGTGTTGCAACATTCTCTTCAAGAAAACCTGGACCAGCTCGTCGACTATGATGCCTACATCACCCCATGCGACCATGTCATAAAAGGCTTCGGTAACGCAACTGTGAAGCCATCAGGAATGATTCGGTTAGCCGTTGAGTTGGTCTCCACACTGAATAGTGAGGTTAGGGCGACTAGGTTGTTAGATTTTCTAGTTGTCAACCTTTCCAGCTCCTATAATGGTTTCTAGGAAGGCCTTTTTGAGCATGAGTTCGAGGTTATGCGTCTACTTTCTACTTTTTTGTGTAAAATTCCCCACTAAAAAGTGGGTTGGTCGGCAAACTAAGTTAAGGCGACCGTGTCGATCTGAGGTTGTTTGATTTACTCTTCGTCTCTTTTCAATTCCGCACCAACACCTATCAAACAAACATTTGTAATAGATAGCAATAAACAAGATGATGAATCAAATAAGAAAAGAGCGAGCAGAAAAAGAACCTACAACGACCTCGATCCAAGAATAGGATATGAGCCTGAAGAATTCTTAATCGAGGCTGAAATCGACGACCCCCGACAAGACGGCCCAAGGGCCATCCCGGGGGAAGAACTCGAGAAAGTCAAGATAGATCCTACTTCGCCCCCGATCTAGAAGTCAAGATAGCTCCAAGATACCGGACGACTGAGGGAGAAGTCATCGACTTTCTCCAAAAAGAACCGGATGTCTTCGCCGTCGCGACAAAGACATGGTGAGGATCGATCCGGTCGATGTCAATCGACTCACGTATTTACTAACTCGAGGCCGGTCGCCGAGAAAAGGCGAAATTTGGCCTGAAAAAATATGTTGCTTTAGCCGAGGAAATGAAGAAGTTCTTTGGATAATGACTTTGATCATGCGGTGCCGACCCGACCCACAAAGTGGTAGCCAACGCGGTTTTGGTAAAAAGTCTAATGGAACTCGCGACTTTGTATCGACTTTACCATCTCAACGAGGTTGCCCAAAAGATTTCTTCCCCATGCCGCATTACATCGATCACTTGATAGATAACACGCGGCGGACATGAGATGATGTCATTCATGGATGCTTTCGCGAGATATCATCGAAAAGCCATGCATGAACCGGACGACAACATACCTCATTTATGACCAAAAGAATCTATATTTGAAGAGAATGCCCCGCCGGACTAAAAATGCGGGGCAATTAACAACGGTTGGTCAATCATATGTTTGCTGACCAGATCGGAAGTCGGTGGAAGTGTACGTCGACGATATAGTCGTCAAAAGCTTGAAGAGGGAGGACCACCTGACCCACCTCGCACAAACCTTCGACATTCTCAGGAAATTCAACAAGAGACTCAACCCCAAGAAGTGCAACTTCAGAGTAGAGTAGGGAAGTTCTTGGGACACTTGTCAGAAGTTTAGGGATAGAGGCGAATCCAAAGAAAGGTCAAGGCCATAATAGACATGGGGCACCCCCAAAATGTGAAAGAGGTCCGTGAACTCACCGGATGCCCGGCCGATTAAATGGTTTCATCTCCTGGATGGGTGACAAATGCAAGCCGATGTTCGACACGATCCGTAAGAAAGCCGGGTTCGAATGGACACTGAGAGCCGGGATGCTTTTTGAAAAAAGTCAAAAATGTACCGGCAGACGGAACATCCTATCCAAACTCCGTCTCCAGAGAGAAGTTGTTCTTCAGATCTCGCCGGGCCTAAACCGCTGAGGCAAATTTTGTCCGAGCAGAGGGTCGATCCATTTGCCCATCTACTGGGCTATCCAAACACCAACGAGACGTAACAACGTTATCCATCCCTAGAAAAAGTCGGGCACCACTACATGAGTGTACAAGCTAAGGCCATACGCTGATTAATGTCGAGGTCCCTACTTCTTACCCTTGAGGAACATGCCACCAACCCAGACATCGCCAGTCGACAATTTCAAATGGGCCATTGAGGTCGGGCAATATGGAGCAATATGACCGACCGCCATCAAGGTTCGTCAGAATCGGTCGATTTCATCGTCGAGCCTACATTCCTTCGAGGTCGGATGTCGAAGGAAAGGCCTACGGAGTTAATCGGGACGGATCAACAACTTCCCACAAGTTTCCAAAGGGTTGATCTTGATGAGCCCGTAGGGTATCTCCTTCGTAATGCCATTACCTTTGAATTTCCCACAATAAATAATGGTGGCAATACGGCAATCATCGCCGAATGAAATGGCACCTACGGGCGCCAAGAGATCGCAAAGTCCATAACGACTTACCAGAAGCCCGTCACTTTAGGGAATACGAGGTAATGGACTAATGGATGGCAAATTTCTTATCGTGAGATAATAAAAATAATATGTCAAAGTTCACATGTCCATGTCAAGTCGATACCGAGAGAAGTAACTCGAAATGATGTTTTAGCTCGACCAAGCACATCCGGGCGATCGTCAGACATGAAAGATGTCACCATCACGACATCTTTTCCCACCCATCCACCGCAGACAGTAATCTACGGCAATCTGTGGAGACTTCGACGCCAAACCGGTTGACACCCATTACGGAATACCGATAAAGAAGCCATACCGACGCTGGGCCTCGAAAGCTCGCTACCATAAACCGTGGTGTCGACGACACAATGATCAATGGTGAAAGAGGAGCGTTTAGGTTTCAAAGATTTCATTTCACATATTGATATGACACCGAACAAGGTCAAGCTATCCTACATGAAATACACAAAGGGTATCTGAAACCACGCGTCGGGAGTCACCGCCCACAAAAACCACAAGTCGAGATATTTTTTGGCCAACCCACGGCCGATTTGCATTATCTTCGCCAAGAATGCCGCAGAATGCCACAAATGCCGATCTATGCCCCTCCATCAAGGTCGCACCCGAGAACTCACGAGCATCCTCGGCCCTTGGCCATTTGCAAAGTGGGGATAGACATCATTGAGCCCTCCCAACGGCCCTGTGCTCAGAAAACGCATACAGTAGCGGTGGATTACTTCACAAATGGGCCGAGATCGAGACATTGGCAACCATAGACAAGATCATGTCATCAAATTCATATGGCGGAACATCATCGCCAGATTCTTGACTTCCGCCGAGCGATCATATCCGGACAATGGGAAACAATTTGATGGCATCAAAATAGACGTTTTTTTTCAAAAGTGAAAAAGATTACAAAGCTCTTTTCAACTCCATACCACCCCAAATAAAACGGACAGTCGAGAGTCGTGGAACAAAATCATCAAGCACACGCTTAAGGCTAAGATCAAGGGGAAAGGGAAATGGGCTAGCGAAAGCTCCATGATAAGTCACAGTATAGCTGAACGACTCCGCTTCAACCCGGTGAAAGCCCTTACTGCTTTATCTGAATCGAGGCGCTTGTACCATCGAAGTCCCCGACTCTCCTGATAGTCAAGTTGCCTTCGACTACAATGATGAGGTTTTGGCAAGAAACCTAGACCTACTCAAGAGAAGAGATCGGAGGCTAACATGAGAAACGCAAGATACAAGCGAGGTCGAGAGGTACTACAACTCTAAGGTCCGATGTCGATTTTTTTCAAGGTCGTGGACTTGGTACTAAAAAAGGTACTCGGAGATTCAAAAGGAGCCCTCGGGTCCAAACCGGGAGAGTCTGTTCCAAATCTCAAGGGTCCTGCCAAACGGAGCCTACGAGCTCGAGAGGTTGGGATGAACCAAGGCCCAATACCCTTGGAATGCAATCCACCTGAATAAATATTATCAGTAGTCACATCCTTGTCGATCACATCCATGTAAATTCTTTAGTCGTTAACGATGATTCTCTTTTTATTTTATTTGAAAGAAAAATTCATATGTAGAAACCAAGCGGGTAGCATGAAAAACATATGATTGATAACATGTGAATCACCCGAGGTGCGACTTTCGAAATACCGGAGAACAAATCACAACCCTTCAAGGTGTGATAAATCCCGACTTTGTAAGACGGCTAAAAGCAATGTCCGAATAACAAGTCGCATAAACAATAAGACGACAAGGATTAAGCTTAAAATAAAAGTCGCATAAGGAAATCAAGTTGGCACAATAAGGGAATTAAGAAAGAGAGAACTCATTGATGCAAAGCCCGGAGGTCGGAGAATATTTTATTATAATGAAGGCTGAGAGGCCACAGACAAGGATTACATGAAAAAAAAAAGAAGACAAACAAAGATTACATCATAAAATTTCTTCAAGGGGCAGCCTCGGAAGGGGTGTGGGTACCCTGAAGGGAGGCTGGAGGTCGAATTCGATTGGGAGGAGTGGCTCTCGGAGGATCTGAAGAGGTGCATAGTAGGCTTGGGTCGGGGAAAGAGATCGATGCCCATGTCTCCAGTCTTTGTCTCAATCCTGACCCGTCGGAGCAGAGGATGTCGCGTGGACGTGGTGGAAGCCTCGTGACAGAAGCCCGGTAAAGATTAAGTGGGTGGGGTTCTGCTTGTGACATATTCGAATGGGTTGTGAATGCCATCTGCATCGTGGTGGTTAAACTCCTCCGTGACCTTGGGCTGTGCCTCCTGGCGACCCGGCTCCCTTTTAGCCGGCCGATTACCTCACTGCTTCCTGGCTCGACCTCCCGAGCTCGACCGCCACCGCCTTGCCCGTAGCCCTCGAGACCTTAGCGGCCAAACGCCCTCGACCTCCCGGTAGGCAACCTTCAAGGTCTCGAAATCGCGAGAAGATACTCGGAGTTAACTTTCTCTGTCTTTACGGGACTCAAAATGCGTGTCGATTGATTTGGCCTCGACGGGTAATCGGGCTCATGAAAACACATAGTTCTCGAGCTCTGTCTACCGGGCACTTGTTTCCTCCGGGGAAGAATGTTACCTTTCGTGAGTAGACAAGGGTTGAGTACTGGGTTATCCATCGCATACGTCACGAGCATTGGCATGGTTGAATCGCATCCATCCTCAGCGGGGTTCCATGAGCCGGAAGGTTACCGGGCGATCTCGACCTCGATCGAATGGAATGGCGGCGACCTCGGGAGCTCACCACCCGAGAATTTGGTCACCTAAACTTCGGCTGCGAAGAAGTCTGAGTCGTCATCAAATATGATAAAGTTCTCAAAAAAAAAAAAACTCACCACTGGACGCAGGCATCCCAAACGAAATGAAGAGTCGCCCTCAGATGCAACCTCCTTCGGTCGCGATAAGGGAGGAAGAATGAGATGGGATGCGTCATGGGTCGGTAGTTGGATGTGACCTCCCCTGCCCCCTATTTATTTCGGACTGGTAGGAGCCAATCTCCTCCCTCACCCTATTCCGAGAAGGCTTTGAATCGGCAGAGTTTACCGACCTTCCTCTTCCCTTTATTAGCGGAAAAAGCGGCCAATCGGGGGCCGGACTTGGAGGAGCAACCTGTGAGGTCGCTGCGGCCTTATCCGTCCGAAACACGGATTTCTTGAAAGGCATATGGCTTCGGCAGAAAGGTTCGACGTTAATAATCGGGGACGGGCAGAACTTTATACAGTAAAAACCGGCCAGACAGATCTCAAATAAGAATTCTTAATGACAAATAAGGATTACTTACAAGGGATCTTCATATGGCGAGGATAGGTATACAGGATGGCCTTGAGACGATCAAGCTTCGAGTTCAAGGCATTCATTCCCCGCCAACTCCTGAGGTGTATAAACAAGGTGGTAGGCTTCGAAGTCCCCGAGAGGCTCTGGAGGCAACAGCATGAAAAAACGCAAGAGAATAGGAGAATTAGATCAATACAAACCTCGAAGTTGGGAAATGTAAAACTTACCATGGGCGACTCGGGTTGCATAGTCATTGGGGCGACGTATTGGCGCGAAGTACTCGAAGGATCCACTTGATTCCCCACGTCCCCCATTTAACCACCATTTGTTGTGCGGCCCTCGACCTTGTTGGGGATCCCGCCACGAGCTCCCCGACCTTCCAAAGTCACATTTTGCATTATGGCACGGCTTAAAGCGATGGCGTCATCAACGTGAAGACGGCTCGCCAGGTTCGAAAGTTTCGGTATAGTCCTACGCCGAGCACGGTCATGGTGGAGAGGATGTAACTCCAACCATTGGGAGGATCTGCGTGAGGCTTTGGTTCGAACCAGCCAACAGATGGGAGATAGCTGATGAAGGGGAACCAATCCCGAATCTCCATTGTATGCTCATTTACGGCAATCATCCTGGCAATGGCCGGTCAAGACTCTTCTCTGAGGTCACCCATAGAAATGTACATCTCGGCACCTTATATAGGCTAAGAAGGAGGCACATACTTGTCGGACAGAGTCGACCTATTTTTCTCATGGACTCCACAAAGTCCGACCACCAACTTCTCGTAGATGCGTCGTCGCCAGGGGAGCTTTGGGCTTCAGATGACCGGTATCGAAAAATCCTCTCGAATGCCCCCCGTGTCTTCGGCCGGGTCGAGGGCCCTGCTTCTCCATCCTCTCCCAAGGCGCTACGGAGGGGCTCTGGCCCCTAGGTGGGGAGATGTATGATCTCCTCCAACTCCCAAGAATCTATCATCGCTGCTTCCCCATCATCCCGACGACGCTTTGAGGTGCCTAAAATGGGGTAACTCCACATCAAGTGAGGTGGACTCGACTTTCGGGCGGCAAGAGAGTTCCGCAATGGCGGTATTATCATCCTCCCAAGAAGACAAAATCAAGAACGGGAGGCATGGGAACCGACTGACGAACCGCAGGCCATTTGTGTAGAAAATAAAGTGAATTGTTACCGCAAATGACTTGAACACCTGAGACTCAACGTGAGTAAAGAGCGGAATTTTGGGAATACCAAGGTTTGATAATGAAGAGGGGTTAAGGTTTAAGTCTAAAACCCGCCAGATGAGTAGAGAAAGGGGGGAAAAGGCAAAATCCAAAAAGGAAAGGCCCCCAAAAGAAAACGAGATCGTGACGGCAAATAAGGGTTTATACGCCATCACCGGGTGGGCGAAGCTCATGATAGGTGATGCTACTTACTCACAGCCATCATTGCGATTAAGTCACACATCACGCCGATCAGAAATCGAGGCGATCAGACGCTTCCCTATGATGAAGATTCACTTTGAGTACACTTCCCGGCCGACCGCCACGTGCTCCAAAACAGCTTATGGATCAAGTCAAGGCCCCAATGCGAAGCTTGCGAATTTTAACTTGAGGGGCAATTGTTGTAACAGAAATAACCCAACTTGTCGGAGGTCAAGGATCGGGCCTCGCCTTACTAAGTAATATATCGCACGTACTTTTGTTCGCCCAAGCGTAACTGGGGCGACTTCAAAGAGAGGTATGTCGCCGGGTACTTGAAGAGTCGCATTGTGTCATGGAGCGATTGGGGAAAGATGGAGGTCGCTTTCGTGACTTGAGAAGTCGCATAGGTCGGGATCGACTTGACCCTGAGGTCGGATAAAAGATAAATATGGCTTAGATACGGGTAGTTAATGATGCGGATTTCACGGACTGTAATCAAGGTAAGTGTATCTCGATCGTGACTTATGACAAGTAAAAAACCCTAAATGACAAATTTGAAACCCTAGGCTGGCCCGTGAGAGGAAGCCCATGAAGATTGTAGCCCTAATTATGTGTCTATAAATATAACTTGCATTGTACGTTGTAAACTATCGAACTTTTAGAATCCTAGGCAGAAAATATATAGTAAAGTACTCCTGGCTTGGTCGCCCCCAGACGTAGTCTTATTTAATAGACGAACTGGGTAATCAAATATTGTGTTCTTAATGGCTTTGGTGTTTTTGATTGTGTTGATCGTTATTAATTATTTGTTGGCCGGTGAAATCAAACCGGGCACAACACCCCGTCTCAAAAATTCCTCAGAAGTCTTTGTTATGCCTCTTCAACCCATTTCACAATTTTGCACTAAAAGGCTACCTACTTTTATGGTCGATCCGGAGATTCCGACTATCATCGCCGACCCTCTTGCCTCTAAAATGGCCTCCCGACCTCGATCAGTGCTCGGCTCCATGAGGCGTCTACCTAGCCCAACCACCCTGCGGATACCAGGATCCGGACTACCCCTGCTTCTTAGATAAAGGCAAGAAGAAAGTTGTCGAGTCTGGCCCTGAGGTAGGTGAGCGACCTCACAAGAGGGCGCGGGAGGTCAGTACGAGCCGATCCGCTATAAGTCGGGATCTTTGAAGGGCTCCCACTCAACCCCTTTAACTCCTCGACCGGGAGGGAGGTCGTCACTCGGATGATGACTCCTGGATTGGTTGGGATGAGGAGAGGGTGCAGAGGTAGGACTGAACTTAAAAATAGGATTGAACTTAATGTATTTGTTCCTCTTTGTTGCGGCCGAGGCGGCAACCGCGTATTCTCACCGGAGAAGTGTTGAGCTTTCCGAGGTCCCAAATTCCCACACTAGAGGGGCACACCAGATTTGGTCCACTACCCGGCGCGGACGATGAGGAACGTGCAGCTGCGTACGGACTAAAGATGATCACTCCTCCGCTCCGCCAAAAAGTCACCGCAATATGTAATTTCCGTTGTTCATTCCTTGAAGGCCCTCTATATGGAGAAGACTTGTGCCCAATTTGAGATCGAAGCTCCAAACTAGAGAAAGCCCACCAACGACCTCCGAAAGAGCAAAATCATCGATCGCTGCCCATGAGGTGCGTAAGAACCGGATGTTGCCAAACGACTTTGGCCAAAGGGTCTCGAGCTGAGGGCCAAGGAAGTTCGAGAGTCCGCTTCCGGTGGAGAAGGAGGTTGTGGCCCAAATGAAGAAGGAGATGATCAACAAGGATGTCGAGGTCAAGATGTTGGTCACCAAAGATGACCATTTCAAGCGGGTCAAGAGCATAATGCCAACTACTCCTATATCGTGGCGGTCATGGTGCTATCCGAGCTGCTTAAATCGACTGAATCGATGTCGACCTTCTTGATATTATTCTTGAAATGGGCTTATGTTCGCATACCCTTGTACTCCGACAAGTCTTTGAGATTAAAAATCTGGAAGATCCCCAGGTATTGACTTGTCCTTCTTCCCCCAATCGAGCGGATCGTGTACCCCCTCCCGATTCGATGAGACCACAAATGGAGACTCGAGGTGGTCCCCGAGACTCGGATGGGCGAGGTCAGCCCGCATGAGGTCAGCCGATGTCGGGTGAGGTCCCTCCAAATGAGAAAGGTGCCGGCCTCTGGGGGAGGTGTTTACCCGGCCCAAGATCAGAGGCCCGGGTTGCCGCTAAACACCCGAAGGTTATTCAAAGAAGAATTAGGGTGGGCCTTTGAACATAGTCAAGTAGTCTTTCGATGGGATTCTCGGGGTCGTTCTTAGAATGATAACCTCAAGAATCTCGATAAGAAAAAAGGAGATTGAGAAGTTGTTGAATCTCATCTCCAACAATACTTTCGATCAACATTCCTCCGAAGTCGAAAAGTCGCCCCGCCAAATTAATGGAAGTTGGGTATTGGTAAATCATCTATCGCCGCTTATCACGATGTATCTTTGTTTTCTACTCGATCTGATTGGCCTTCGCCCATATAATGTACCGACCTTTCGGGTTTGTTGTCATTAATGAAATTTGTCTTTTCCTTTCCTTTATTTTTTGCCGACTTGATTTCCTTATGCGTCTGCAATTCTTGCATGTGTTCATTCGTCTTATTGCCATTGCGATTTTAGATTGAACTTTGCTTAGTTGTCTTACAAAGTTAGGGGAGGATCGCACCGCTTGGGGTGGCGATCTCACCACAAATATGTCGAAAGTCATTCACGGGGGAGGTAGATGTTTTACATATCGACCTCGCAGGTTTAAACACTGAGAATTGTGAAAGAATTTAAATCATTATTTTTTACTCGCCTGAAAGTTTACAAGTACAATGATCTCGATCCTCCTGACAGTACTTTTTTTTCAGATGGGATGCATTCCATGGGTATTGAGACTGGGTGCCATCTGGGTTTTCGAGCTCGTATGCCCCGTTAGATAAGACCCGGGCGACCTTGTATGGTCCTTCCCAATTTGGTCCGAAAGTTCCCTTGGTTACTCCGAGTGTTTTCTTCAGACTGTGTTGCTTTTTGAAATGTCAAGTCGTGACTTTGGAGTTGTAGTACTTTTCCGATTGTTGTTTGTACCTTGCATTTTGGATACTTGCCTCTAGTTATTTTTCTTCGAAAGCGAGTCTAGATTTACGCCAAGGCCTCATTGTTGTTTGCTTTCGGTTGCGACCCTGCGAGGTTCGGAGAGTTTGGAATTCATCATCCGAGGGTATGACCGCTTCTGTGCCAAATGAAATTGAGTAGGGGGTTTCTCCGGTTGAATTTCGGCAGGTCGTTCTGTATGACCACAATACATCTGGCGGTTATTTCCATTTCCTCTTTCCTCCCTCAATCTTGGTTTTCAGAGTGTGCTTAATGATTTTGTTCACAGCTTCAACTTGACCATTCGATTGAGGGTGATAAGGGGAAGAAAAAAGCTTGGTGATTTTCCATTTTCTAAAGAAATTATCGACCTTGTGGCCATCGAACTGCTTCCCATTATCGACATCTGCTCGCCAGAAAGTAAAAATCGCAGATAATGTTCCGCCATATGAATCTAATGACGTGATCTTGATCTATGGTTGCCAAAGCCTTAGCCTCGGCCCATTTTGTGAAGTAATCCACTGCGACTAGAGCATATTTGATTGAACCCGGGGTTGTTGGTAATGGCCCGATGATATCTATCTCCCACTTTGCAAAGGGCCAAGGACTGAGGATGCTGGTGAGCTCTTCTGGTGCGACATTGATCGATGGTGCGTGAACTTGACATCTATGGCATTTCCTTGCAAAAACCATGGCATCGACTCTTAAAGTCGGCCAAAAATACCCTTGTCTCGTCGCCTCTTATGAAGCGGCGATCCCTCCAAAGGGTTTTTCGCATACCCCTTCGTGAATATCTCGCGGGATAATTTACCCTTGTTCCTGTGTAACACATCGAAGCAGTGGTATGCTGAAGCCTCGCTTATATAATTCGTTATCAATCAATGTGTATCTTGCTGCCCTCAGTTGCAACTGTTGCGACATATCAAAGGTGAGGTAACGACCGATGTGTTAGTATTGGAGGGGTGGGAGAGCTTTGTGATGGTGACATCCCTCATCTATGCTGGCCCCTCCAAAGTCGCTAGTCGTGCCAATGCATCGGCTCGGGAGTTCGCGTCCCTTGGTACTAGCTTGATGTGAATTTGTTCAAATTTAAGGTAAAGTGTTTTGACGATCTCTTGGTAGGCCGACATTCTTTTCATCCTGGGCCTCATACTCCCCTGATATTTGGCGTGTTATGAGTTGGGAGTCCAGATGCACTTGAAGTCATTTGATGCCCATTGTCAGGACATTTCTAGGCCACGATGAGTGCTTCAGATTCGGCCGTTGTTGGTGGTTTACGGGAAATAAAGCGATGGCATTCACGGAAAAAATGCCATCGGATCGATCAAGATTACTACACCCGACTTGTTAGCGGTTTGCCGATCCGTCTATATATAGTTCCATGGTTGGCGGTCGAACCGGCTGGCCCCCTGGAGGAGGGGTTAATTGACGATGAAGTCGGCGATTACTGAAGCTTTTATTGCGGGTTGGCCCATATGTTACCCCATATTGCCCAACCTTGATCCTTCGATAAAACGCATCGACTTGATGTATCGCGTTGGTGGGTATATTCGCGGAGGGGCATGAAGTTAGGACCTCCACTTCTGGTGATCGAAGAAGTAAGGCCTGGCTCTCACGCTCATGACTAGAGCATAAGCTAATTTTTCTAGAAGAGTGTATCTACGCTTTCGGTTTCATTTAGTGTCGGTTGACAAAGTATATGGGCGGATGAGTTCTCCCTTTCGCGCATAAAGATCAAGCTTTTAAGCGGTTTCGAGGCCGCCAAGTATAAAAACAACTTCTACTTTGGATCGGCTTTGGCTAAAATGCTGACGTTGGCCAGATATGCTTTGATTTTGTCAAGGGCATCCTGACTCTCAGTTGTCCACTCGAACCTCACCCTTTTTCTGGTGGTGTCGAACATGGGCTTACACTTATCCCCCATTCGGGAGATGAATCTGTTTAGAGCGGCCAGGCACCCTGTCAGCTTTTGAACCTCCTTCGTGGTTTTGGGGGCTCCCATATCCAAGATAGCTTGGACTTTGGCGTGGGTTTGCTTCAATCCCGCTTTCGACTAGATGCCCCAGGAATTTCCTCGTTTCCACTCCGAAGTTACACTTTTTTGGGTTGAGTTTCATATTGAACTTCCTGAGTATCTCGAAAGCTTGTGCCAAATGGGCCAAGTGATCTTCCTTTTTCAGACTTTTGACGATGATGTCGTCAACGTACACTTCCACCAACTTGCCTATTTGCTTGCGGCAAAATATATGGTTGACCGCCTTTGATATATAACCCCGGCGTTCTTCAAACCAAAAGGTATTCTCTTCCAACAAAGACATGTTCTTTTCTCGTTAAGAACGGCGTGTTACCCTATCGGGTTCATGCATTGCTATCTCGATGATATCCAAAGAAATGCATCCATGAAAGACATCATCTCATGGCCCGTCGTGTTGTCGATCGTGGTCGATATGCGGCGGGGGAAGAAGTCCTTGGGGCATGCTTCATTGAGATCAGAAATCGGTCTGCAAAGTCGCCAAGTTCTTTTGACTTCTTTTACGAGGACCGCGTTTGCGACCATCGCGTGGTCGGGTCACCGCATGATCAGGTCATTATCAAGCAACTTTTTTACCTCCTCGGCCAGGGCCGCATATTTTTCCCGACCAAATTTCCTTCTTTTCTGAGATATTGGTCTTCGTACTGGGTCAATGCGTAACCGGTGACATGCAACCTCAGGATCGATTCTGATCATATCCTTGTGCGACCAAGCAAAAACATCCAAGTTTCTCTTGAGGAAGTCGATGACTTCGACTTTCAAGTCGACGAGAATTTTGAATCCTATGATGATCTCTAGGTCCGGCTGGGCTGGATCTACTTTGTCCCTTTCGAGTTCCTCTCTGGGTACTGCTCTAGGCCAATCAAGTCGTGGATCATCTATCTCTTCCTCGAGTATAAAATCTTCGGGTTCCGGACCCATCCTTGGATCAATCTCGTCGTGCTTCCTTTCTTATTTCTTTTTTTTCGTCTAACTTGTTATCATGCATTTTGTGATCCAAATAATATTATATGATGACAAGATGTGTGCACCGAATTGAAATGAGACGAAGAATAAAGCAAACATCCTCTTGCATCTACTTGGTCACCTTTAATGGTGCAACCAAATTTACTCTTGGTGGGGAATTGTACACGAAATAAAAAGTGGAGGTCGCACCTCAAATTTGTGCTCAAATGGCCTCCCGAGAAAAACGTTATAGGTGTTCGAGAGGTCGACAAAAAGAAATCCAAGAGCCTAGTGTTCCTAACCTTCTCGCCCAAGGTGGACACAAGTTCCACAGACAAATGGATCATGCCCAGAGGTTTAATCACAGCATTTAAAAACCCTTCACCGTATGATCGCAGGGGTGATATATGCTTCAGAATCCCGAGTTGGTCTAGGGTCTTTTTGAATAAGATGTTACAAAAAGCCCCCGGTCGACAAGCATCCGCACACAATTGTCCCCATGATGTTGGACTTAATGACCAGCTGGGTCGATGTTCGCACACGATTCCAACTTTGTCTATCTCCCCAAACTTGATCTTGTGGGTTTCCTTGGTTACGCCTTAGGATTAAGCGTAACCATTCTCTGAGCATTCTCCATTGCCCTAATCTCCACCTTCAGATGACGTTTTGATGAGGAGGCCGGAGAAAGGCCCCCTATCGTGGCGAGTGGCGAGATGGCATGAATGACGTGACCCCCCGCGCCTTTTGGTATGGGTGGTGCAGGCACTCGCGCTTTTGCGACCCAATTCCTTGAAATGGGCTTGTGCCTGCTCACCTCTGGGGTTAACGATTACATTGTCGACCTCGCCCATCATGGTCATTTGCCCGGGATCTTGACAAACTCATCCACCGACCATCTTCGTAAAGCTTCCATAGTTGCATTAGAAGATCTCTACACTCGCTGGTGTAATGCCCTTCTGGGCGTGATAGTGGCAAAATTTGTTCGGATTTTGTTGGCTCTTATCTTTGATGGGGCGAGGTGTGCGTAGCATGTCTCGTCCCTGGATTTGGGTATAGACATTACCAGACGTCATGCCTAAAGCCTCCATTAGCTTCACCAGAATGGACTCTTCAAATGGTTTGAAGTTGTCGGGTGCCTTGTAATGGCCCCCGATTTTCTTATAAACCTTCTTCGGCTCTGCGACTTCCTTCGTCTCTGAGAGCCGGGATTCTAACAGCTCCATGGTATGGATGAGGTCGCTAGCCCTTCTTTGGAAGTTGGCATAGCTAGTTAGATAGTCGGCAGTCATACGCCGCTATAACTTGGTACCTTTCCTGAGGCCGGATACGGCTCCTAGCAGCTTAGCTTCATCCCCAATGGGGTCCCCCTCAATGATGAGCCTATCGATCCTTTCAACATAGGACCGATCCGATTCAAATTCTCCCCCCGATCTCGCTTACGAGTCGCCTTGTCGCAGCCGAGGTACCATTGTTGTATAAAGGCCCAAGAATAATCGAGCCAAATTGCCGAAAAGTGTCTATAGAGAAAGGTGGTAGCGAAGTACCACACGTGGGGTTTAGTCGATAGTGTCGGGAGAAAACCCTACACTTCGTCGTCCCGATGCTCCCCATTGAGGCCATGTATGAATAATATTTTGCCATATGGACTCTGGGGTCCGTACTCCCATTATAGCGATCTTGAGCCGCTATGCTGATTTTCCTCTGGCAGTTGCTAGAGTGACCATAATCCCTAGTGGCGAGTCTGGGATGACAGGGTCGTTATTAGACCAAGATGGCCCATCCTGGTTCCCCACCTTTTCCAACAGTTGTTGACTGGTTCGCCAATGTCGCCACTGGCGTCGGCGCGGGTTATCGCCCCTTGCCCGGTGACCATGATGAAATGTCGGGTTTTCGGTGACCGCGGGTGCATGTCTAGGGCCATGGAGAGATCCCATTCCAACCGCTCATCGCGGGCGCGGTTGGGTGGAGCCGGCCCGCCGCCACGAGGGTTTTCCGTCCGCGGCTCGCGAGGCGGTGAATACGCTTATTCGAATCTTCATTTGTCCGCATCCGGGGCAGGTGATTTCGCATAATGGCATGTCCGGGTCAAAGGTAAGCCAATTCGCATGGGATCGCCCGCTTCTCCATCGGGAGACGCACGCCTGGAGGTTCCGTGTAGACGGGGTTGTCTTCTTGCCGGGGTTGTTCTTCTCAACACCGAAATTGAGACGTTCTTATTGAGGATAAAACATCACAATTTCTTTGGCATCCTCACGGGGTTTGGACAAGATTCCACCAATCGTGAGAGGTTCGGGGTTGCCCGTTAGGGCCGAGAGCTTAGTGAAGCTTCGCGCCATCGCGTCGCGTCTGTTTCATTTCTAGTAACAAGAGATTGATTGCCATTTGTTCAACCGAGTTTGAACGTGAAGTCTCCTCAAGAATCGATAGATTCTTCAAGAAATGTTCCCACAGACGCCCGCGCTAATTATGGCGATTACAAATTTGTCGGTCAAACAATGATTATTTAAGATTTTTTACGTAAATGACAATCAAAACAGTGGTAATAATAGAAGGATTGTTGACCCGGTTCGCCTTATGAACAAGACTACGTCCGGGGGCGTCCAAGTCAGGTATGTGTTTATAATATATATGCTTAAGACTCTAAGAAGTCCAACCTTCTTTAGAGAAGTGGCCTTGGTGGCCTATTTATACTATGATTCCCGCTCCTTGAGCGGGAATTTACATAAGGAATCATGCCTACAAAAGGGCTACAATTCCGTAAATTGCTAATTCCGCCTTGACAGGCCAGAAATCGCCTGTCTTTAATGCACGCAAATCGTGGGGCGGACTTAGAGGTCAGATTTAGTGGTTTGTCGGGTGTTGTCTTTGACCACTTAAGCTGTGTAGTTATGATTGATGCAGGTCGTTCTCGACTTGAGGATATAAAATGTAAGTCACGCTGCGACTTCCCGAGTTACCGACTTCCGCGATTTGAATGTTGGGCCTTATCCGAGTTAGGCGGGTTGGTCCCGCGGTCCTCTCATAGAGTCCGCTTTAAGCAGACCTTGTGGGACTACTTGTTATCCTTCATGACCAGGTGGGAGGTCGAGATTATTCATGCTACAACAAGACACATGCACAAAGACACACAAAGAAGCACACAAGAGCACAAAGAAGCACAAAGAGCACATAAGAGCACAAAGAAGAACAAAGAGCACAGAGAGCACAAAAGAGCACCAAAAAAACTCAATGGACAACACCGAAGTCCTCATAACCTTCACAAGTAGTAGCCACATTAGCACGATTCTCTGGCTGATCATTATTAGGCTCCTGGTTCCTTCTAGGCTTAGTGCATTCCCGAATCATATGACCAAGATCACCACAATTATAACACTTCCTAATCCAGGGCCTACCACGAGGTTTTGACTTACTACCAGATTCATTATTCTCACCATTAAAACTATCATGCTTCTTACCACCATTTTTCTCTAACATGCATAACCTCACCCGGCTGATTTTTACTCCCATTATGTTTCAAATACAATTCCTTACTCTTAGGCCATTTACCACAACATCAAGCGTCACAAAATCTCTACCATACTTTATAGCAAATTTAACATCATTATAAGAGTCAGGAATAACATTCAACAAAACAACAGGAGAATATTCATCAATATGTTTATCATCAGCCAATTTAATATCCTGAATCAATTTAGTAAACACATCCAAATTCTCTTCAATATCACGGTCCAAATCAAGCTTAAAACGAAAGAATTTTTCAAGCAGGAAGAGTTTACTAGGCAATGAAGATCAATGTATAAATACGCTAATTTGTCCCATAACTCCTTGGCAGAGTCCATAACATCTACTTTCCTAAGTACAGAATCAGATAAATGCAAGGTGATAGCAGATAAAACAAGTTCATTTATTTCCTTCTTTTTATTAGCAGTATTAGTGGAAGCATAAGATTCATCAATAGCCTTAAACACACGTTGTTGAATCAAAACACACTTCATTTTTTGTTTCCACATACTAAAATCAATTTTTCCATCAAAAGGTTGCATGCCAAAAGAAAAATGTGAAGCCATATTAGCAAACATAATTAAAACACACAAAGAAAACACATAGAGAAACAACAATAACAGGTTCAACAAATAATCCTAAATCTACAGCAAACAATCCCAACTTAAAACTAAAAAAACAATAAAAGAAAGAGGGATAAAAACTTTTATACCAGAAAATGAATTCTATCGTAAGAATTTCAAAATACCCACCAAAAAAAAAGGCCACCAGTTTTAAAAATAAAATCCAAATCCAGCAAGTACCATGAATGATACTATTCCAATAATTAAATTCTAAAGCCAAACAAATCACCGAGGATTAGAAAGAAAATTAGAGAAATATTAAAAAACTTACCTGTTGGCCCACGTGACAACCTGTGCACCTCAAACAATTGCTTATATTGATTAACCAAATAACTTGAAACAATTAATAAAACCAGTAAGGTGAACACGCAGCCCACTATCCTCAATTAACCAAGTAGAGGAAAAAAAAGCACACGCTTATTTATTTAATAAAGTAGTAAAACCCTTACGAAAGTTCTGACCGAAAACTTCAAACAAATATAATAAGTCAGAATTAAACAACTCGCCTCCACTTACCTGTTGCAGCGGCGCGGATATGAAATCGGAAGGCGGTACAAAAATGAAGACCGAGTCGCTAACCGTCGCCAACTCTGGAAGCCTACAGATGACAGTACGAAGCGATCTGCAACTCTGGACTTCTCAGGCGACGGGGCTTCTCACACGAGGGCTGCAGACGGTGGTCGGCTTGCAGATCGGCACTGAGATGGCGGCGAAAAAAATCGACGGCAGCAACCCGCTCTTGATACCACTATTGGGTGGATCCGCCGTCTTTCTCCTCGATTGACACCAATTAAACCTACAAAATAAACCACAAAAATATAGAAAAGAATCAACGGCTCAGTAACACCTTCCGATTGGGATTTTCACATCATGTGTATATTGGACACAAAAGATTCTCCTCACTCTTACAAACCCGTAGCACTCCCTCTTCTCTCAATTCTCCTCGCTCACAAACCCCGAAGACTCCTCTTCTCTCAATTCTCACGGTTTTATATTTCTTGGTGTATTCAAAAAAATGACCCATATGTTCTCTCGTAAATTTATTTGTAATTTGCTAGATTTTGTTAATTTTATTTTTCTGCATTATTATTTTGTTTTTTCCGTTGATTAATGACATTATTAATGAGATATATATAGACATTTCAGTGAAAATGAGATCGTTGGGTTTCCGTTCATAGGCCGTCAGGATTGAAACTGAGTTAGTATGCATGTTTATCTTCTATAATCACACCTTACTATCACACTTTTCAGTGCAAATCAATTCTCTCTTTTTACATGTATAAATCATAATTCACATCATTCACTCATCAAAATCCCTTGAAATTCCGTCATTCACTCATCAAAATCCTTTGGAATTCTAAAATTGACTTTTAAAAGCCACTTTAAATCCAAAACAAATGTCATCATAAGCTATTTCAAACATTAAAAAAAAAAACATATAACGTGGAACTTTCACTAAAGGGTAATTCTAGCAGCTATGATCTAGTCGTCCATAAAGATCAATGTCCAATAGTTGTGCTCCTCAAATTGTCTTATTTCACACCAATCATCCTCGGGTAAGAGGCTGCTGACAACCCTTACACCCCTTGAATGGAACGCTACAGGACAAGTGGACAACCATCATAATATATCAAGTTCACATTCATCTTACACAAACAACATTCATCACTGTCTCAATCAGCAGTTGATAATCCATAAATTATTAGCAACATCCACTGCACTCTTTCTTCTCTTGGTGCCATCATATTTGATATTACCTTCTAAATATATTTGTCGATTTGATGTCAGCATCCTTCTGATTACTTCTGGCCTGAAGGCTTCGGTTTCTATTGCATCATCACAAAGATGGTGCATGATCACACTGTTAATAAAACATTGAGTGAACAACAACATTCAAGATATACATGTTATAAAGAGGGTTCAAAAACTTACAAATTTGAGAGAAAAAACTTAACCATAACAAATACTTCCAATGAGAATCGATATCATAAAGTATCCTAACCATATAATAGAAGCTAGATTACCATTACACGCTACGATATCGATTGAAACTATAATAATAAACTTATGCATATGCAAGTAGAAGACTATAGAATAAATAATATTTTTAAGATGAATAACAATTCAAAAGAGAAATTATAGAAGAAGAAGATGTAGCTAAGAAAACCTGCAAACAGAAAAATGGTAAAAATCAATTAAAACCACGGTAGTAGTAGGACTCAACGACATAAACTCTGGCAGAGATCTGAAGTTGGAATTAACTTACGAACATAAGTAATAATTTTGAATATCTCTCACGAACCGCGTAATGCATATCAGATAGGTAGAAGTCTCACCATCTTACAGAAAAATAACATTTTAGACATTAAAACACAGCTCTAGCTTTTTACGCTCATGATTCTCGAGCTTGATTTCCTAGGAAAATCTACTTAGGAAATGATTTGCAACCATGATCATCTAGAAATCACAATTTACATGTCAACATCTTTTTGCTACCAATATGGGAGATATATGTTCAAGACATAAACCATTTCCATCTAAGGGGCAGATGCATCTATAGCTCCTTCCACTCATATCATTTTCATCCTAAGCATAAAATCATTCTTGAATTTTCATCAGGAATTGACATTTTTCGCCTCTTTAAATTCATAAATTCTAGAACCTAAATATTAGGGTAAATTTAACTTTGAAAATTGAAGAAGACGCTCCATCATTCTAAAGTTGTGAGACTTAATTGAGAAAAATAATTTGTACGGGACTAAAATCACCAACACCAAATAGACATGGGCTCAACTTTGCAACTTACACTCAAAAGTTTATATGAATTTTAGTATGGCATACATTAACTAAAATTTTAGTAAGAACTTTGATAAAAATAACATAAATAAGCTTGAAATATTAGCCATTTAGACAATATTAGAACTATCTTGCTTTCACCAAATTATTCCAAGTATTATTTACTTTTTCGCATCATATTGAAAATGTTGTTAAAGTGAAAAAAAAAACTATCGACTCAACATGCTACATGAACACACTGCTAATTATTTAGAATGACTATACTTGAAGTCAGGGTAATTTCCAAAAAGCCATCATACTCTCCCCCAAAAAGTAGCACCCTCTGGCCAATCCAATCTTAAACCCTTTTCAAAATATTTATCAGCACGGTGGCTGTAAATGAAACAACGAAATAAATATTAAGCCTGACAACTTAATTCACAATGAGATAGTTTATACATCAGAAATTCAGAAAAAGAGAGAAATTAGGGTAAGAAAAGGGAAACATATCGAACGCGGCATTTGAATTCTATGTCGTTTAGAAGCTTTTTTCGGTAGTCGACTTGCGGAGGCCGGGGTCGCTCTCCATCTGCACTTAGAGTTATTGATGCATCAGTTCGAGTCTGGGGTCATTTGCTCAATGTGGCGTCGGATCCATAGGTGTTGAATCCGTTTGCCCACCGTGGCGTCGGATCCATAGGTGTCGTATCTGTTCGCCGTCTTCTAGATTTCAGTGCAGATCAGATAACTCATAATAATGAAGCATCGAAAACTTGTAATATAACATTAGATTACCAGCATAGGTAAAAATGAGTGCATATGTTTCGTTTAAAAAGCTGCCCTTCTTTCAAAGTTGAAGCAAAGACATGTGATATGCCATATATATTTGAGCTAAAGTAGACGGGCATAACAACTTAAGTAGTTCTTGAAGTATCAGTTGTTAGAGATCAGAAAATCATCGATGTCTGGCTCCTCCTTGAGCAAATTATATGCAAAAAAAGTATAGATGGAAAAATTGAGCATGAGGTTTAATCTCGCATTAGGTCTCCATTATTATTCAACTGAATTGATATATAAAGAAAAGTGCAGAAAGAAAGTTCCACTATAATTATTTATCTAGAAATGGTGACAAAAATGAATAAAAAATAAAAACATGATTCAAAAGATGATATCGAGGGATTGAAGGTGAACTCTATATGAATTAGAAGAAGAAAAATTAATCTGAAACATGATAAATAAAAACCCTTACTAAAATATTAGAATCTCCCTTACTAAAATATTAGAATCTCCTTTTTAGCACAATTATCTCATCAATACACAAAATAAAAATATTTGGAACCAATTGCAAAGAGAGAGTTAGAGGCATGAAGAAATTGAAGTGACTAATCTACCTTTTTTACGAAGGGATTTAGCCAGAACATGTCTTGCACGACATTAACAGCTTTCTGTACCAGCAGCAAAATTCCAGCCGATTAAATATTCTCCCTGACCGGCAATTATATTCAATTGCAAAATTGTTTATCTCAACAATGCAGAAACCCGAAAATCCCTTTAATAGAAGAAACCCAAGTTGAATCAAAATCATACATTAATTTAAGAACCTTGATCCCCAAATTCTGGAATTTCAATTGCCTGATTGAAGGTGATCGAAAGCAAAACTAATATTCAAGTTCCCAACCTCCTTGCTCTCTATACCCACGGAACCTGGCAATTGGCCTCGGGGATAGATAAATTTTTTCTCACTATGCATCATACTACTTGCCATCCTAATCGTGGTCGACGAAAAAAATATTTAATAAAGAAATAACAAAGATTATACTTACGGGCAGACGACGGATGAAAAGCATAGAGGCGCAGTGCTGCAGCCGCGTAGGTCGAGGCCGATGAGTGGGCGTTGGAAGCGTAACAGGGTTGTTGGGCTCTTTTTAATGGGATTGGGCCGTTTGAAGAAGTATGTTAAATGCAAATTATTATGAGGGATAGGTCATAGGAAGATTAACCAACATATTATAAATTTTTCGTTACGCAGATTAAAATTAATTTAAGTAATTCCATTATGACACATGGCAACAGTTGGAGGATGACACTTGGCAACATTTTGGGGGTGCACTCCTCCTTTTATAATATAAGATTGGTGAGGATCAATCAATCCCACCAGTAATGGAGAACAAATTGGCAAATCAAAGAACCAATTAGAGAGAAGATTTGGGAGGCTACCTAGGCACTTTTAAACGTGTGATTTGAAAGAATGGAAGAGAGTTGTTGGGCCAAAACTATATTGACTCAACTCAAATGAGCCCAAAAATATTACAGATCAGTCATCTGCAATTTGCAGATGATACAATGTTGCTTGGAGAAGCGTCCCTAAAAAATGCAATGTGCTTGAGACGTATACTCCGGCTGTTTGAGTTGGATTCAGGACTGAGAGTTAATTTCCACAAAAGCTCCGTTCATGGAATTAATTTAAAAAATCAACAAGTGAATGTTATTGCGGAAGTATTAAAATGCAAAATTGGTAAGTTCTCGTTCTCATATTTGGGCCTCCCGATTGGGGCCAACTTTAGACAGAAGGAAGTGTGGAAGCCGTTGGTGGACAGGTTCTGTAAGAAACTATCAGGTTGGGAAAGACGGTATCTATCTTTTGGAGGTCGTCTCGTGTTATTAAATTCGGTTCTGTCAGCTCTACCAGTCTACTACCTATCCTTCTTCAAAGCCCCTGAGTGTGTTATAAAAACCCTGATTAAACTTCAATGGGATTTTTTTGTGGGGGGGAAAGGGTCGAGTCGTAAAATTGCGTGGGTCAAATGGGAGCCAGTGTGTCGTGGGAGACCTAGGGGTGGTTTGGGGGTGAGAGATATTAAGTCTTTTAACCTTGCATTGTTGTGTAAATGGTTGTGGCGGTGGGTGTCTGGGGAAAAGTCGTTGTGGGTTAGTGTCATTGAGTCAAAATATGAGTCTTTTCTGTGGGTCTCTGATGTGAGTCTAGTCGATAAGAAGTGGTCACTTTGGTGGAAAGATCTATACGAGTTGTGGTGGAGTCCTGTGGGGAGTCTATTTTGGGATAGGTCAAGCTTCTCTCTGGGCAGTGGTCGTAGGGTCTCTTTTTGGTCCGACCCGTGGGTTGAGGGTAAGTGTAGGTTGAGGGATATGTTCCCGTTATTATTTGAGTTATCAGTCCAGAAAGAGGAGTCGGTCGGGGGTTTGTGGGATGGGGAGAGTGCGACTTGGGTCTTTCATTGGGTCAGAGAGTTGAATACTAATGAATTTTTTGAGTTTTTGGATCTTTGGTAGTGTATAATTAGGCACAAAGTTCGTTTGGAGGTGGCAGATTCGTGGAGGTGGCAAGGAACATCTAAAGGAAAATTTTCGACTAAAGAGATGTACGATGCGATCATGGATGCTTCCCCGGGTGAGGACGAGTTATCTTTTCCATGGAGGATGTTGTGGTGGAAGGCGATTCCAGCTAAAATTTCAGCCTTCTCTTGGAAAACCATTCGTGAAAGATTAGCCACGAAGGACAATTTGCTCAAACGTGATATCTGTGATGGAGTGGGGATCGGGGCATGCTCGATGTGTTTAGGTCCGGTGGAGTCGTCGAATCATGTTCTTTTCTCATGCCCTGTGGCTCTCCTTGTTTGGCAAGCGATTGGCGTTTGGTTAGACAACCCGTTGATCTACTCATCTTCTGTGTGTGATCATTTTATCGAGTTTGTGGAGTTCGAAAATGGTAATGTCAAGAGAATTTGGAAAGTCCGGAATGGGATCATCTTCAAAGACAGCCCATACACTTTGGACGAGCTTATCGATGGTATAAAATTTTGCTCGTGGAAATGGATCCGTGCTCATTACCCGATAACATTTGTGGTCCCGTATTATTTGTGGGATTCCCAACCGTTTGAGTATTTTCCAGATAAGTTGTAAGTTTGATGATGTGCTAGACAAACATTGTAGTTTGGGATTCGAGTACCCCTTGTGCTCGTGATATAATATTTCATCTTTATCTTAAAAAAAAAATTCTAAAAGCATTTAATGTTAATTAAGCATTATTGTTTTTTTTTGAAAGGTAAAGGAGAAATATCATTAAACGAGCACAAGGGGTACTCGCACCCCATCAGTACAAAGTTTACAACACCGGCGGGAGGCACTCACTGGGATTGACGTCCCAAGTATGAAAAGGAATCAAAAATGAAATTGAATAGTGAGATCTAATCCACTTCCAAGAACAAAACTTAATGCCATCAATCAACTTGTCAAAAGTATACGGTCTATCTTTAAAAATAAGACAATTACGAACCTTCCACAACTTCCATATAATCGCCTGCCAAATTAGCCCCATGGTCTTTCGTTTGACCTTGCCACTTTCAGAACCAACAAAAGCGCAATAATGTTCACTAGCACTTGACGAGAAAATGAGCGGTTTTTTGAGCCAGTAAGATAAAGCTTGCCAAACGAGGAGCGCGGTTGGACAGGAGAAGAACAAATGTGTTGGAGATGAATTTAATAAAAGATATATGATTTTGATTAGATCCCAAAACCCCTGAGTATGACATGTTCAGAATGATCTTGATAGTTGAGTCAGGATTCAGTTTTAGAATATTCAGGATGTTATCTGCAAAATGTATAGTCAGCAGATATAGTTCAGAATAGGTTCTGAAGACTCTGAAGAACTCAGTATGTTTCTGAAGAAACTAAAGTTTCAAAGATGAAACTAAGGTTCAAGAACTCAAAGGTGAAATCGAGATATCAAGACTCAAGATGATAATCGAGAATCAAGACTCAAGAAGACTCAAAGATGAAGATTCAAGATTATCGGTCGGAAGACTCAAGAACTCAAGATGTTTCAAGAAATCAAGTTTCAAAGATGAAATCAAATATCTCAAGACTCAAAGTAAAACTAAGATATCAAGACTCAAGAGATATCGAGAACTCAAGACTCAAAGAAGAAGATTCAAGGTATCACCAAGAAAATCAAGACTCAAGACTCGAAGACCTCAAGACTCGTAAGACTCAAGACGCAAGATCAAGATTGAAGATCAAGAATATCAAGGCACAAAGAATTATCAAGGCTTCAGAGGTATCAATGCTCAAGATAAACCCTCAATGTTCCGAGGCAATCAATATATCTATCTCAAGAATGCACATCGAGAAGATCGCTATTCCTTAGAAAATAGATATTTGCCAGACATTCAAATGCAAACAAAAGGAACTAAGTCGGCGTGTTGTTAAGGTTATATCAAACTCGTAGTTTGTAACCAAAAAGAGACGCTGAAGGTGTCTACCTTTAATCGAGACAAAAGTCAAAAAGAGAAAGACAACATCGCACTATACCGACATCGATAATGACAGTCAAAAAAAGATGTCGATGTACAAAAGTTCCAGATCGCAAAAAGTGAAGACCGGCTACATGAAAGGCTATTGCTTAAAAACGTGTTAGGGAGTTTCAAACCCTAAATATAGCCAAGTCACACACCATAAGAGGAAAACTCACGGCTATCTCTCCAACGGATAGTTTTCAAAAGTGACCTTGGTGTATGCCTATAAATACCGGTGACCCTCTACATTGTAAGGTTACGGAAATTTATACGCAACTCAAGAGCTCAAACTTATTCTTGAAAAGTTAAAGCACTTTCGAAAAACTTAGAATTTCCCAAGTGCTTCTATATTGAAGAGAGCTCACTATACTAAGCCTAGCTTGATAAGATTTATCCAAAGCTTAGTCGAGATATCCTAACCCTTTGCATTGTGCTTCATTGTAAAGGATATCTCATCCTAGTTGGAAACCAACCGAGAAACCCCAAACCCTTGAGAAGGTAGTTGGAGTGTGTTTGTTGGTGAGAAGAGTTGTAAAGAGTTAGTAAACTACGCGGAGTAGTCAGAAAACTCTAGAGGAGAAGTTAGTAAGCTACAGGGGTAGTCTGAAAGCTTGTTTGTGTTTGAGTAAGTAAACTACGGAGGTAGTCAGAAAGCTCAAGGTCGGGTTGAGTAAGTAAACTACGTGGAGTAGTCAGAAAACTCAGGGCCGAGTTGAGTAAGTAAACTACGCGAGGTAGTCAGAAAGCTCAGAAGTGATTAGGGAATTTCTCTGAGGATCAGAGAGAGTGGATGTAGGAGCTTGAGTCTCTAAACCACTATAATTGATGTGTTCTTTATTGCTTTCCTTATATGTGCTTAACTGTTGCATTGACTTGATTTTGAAAGCATACTTTTCACTGATATTCAGTTGGAATCAATCCACTGAAGTTGCATGTAATTGAATCACAGCTTAATCACTAATTCATAAAGGGAAGGTTTTCAGCAAAGCTTAAAACGAGTATAAACTAAGGGCCAACCATTCCGCACGACTGAGTAGCTAGAACAGATAGTTACCAAACTGAACTCTCTTCTGAGGATTCAGTAAGTTAGTTATCTGATCCAAGCAACTCAGGATCTCTGACACTCAGGACTCAGTTGGGATTATCTGAGGTATCTGAAAGCAGCTCAGGATCAATGTCTCAGTAGACTTTGACTCAGAGCGATCTGTGCTTCTCAGAACCTAATCTTCAGGATTATCTGACCCAAGCTGACCTCAGTAAGAAAAAGTTTTAAAAACACTGAACACGTGTATTCCCCCCCATACACGTGTAAGACTCGTTTGCACCGGGACCAACAAAATGGTTTGAGGATTCAGGAAGGCCAAGGCAAATGGAACAAGTCCCCGACCCCACACCCTCAGACAAACCACGAACAATAAGGTTATCCTTTGTAGGGATTCTTGCACGGATTACTCTCCAAGTGAATGACGAGACCTTTGCTGGAATAACCTTCCACCACAACTTCTGCCAAGGGAAAGGATGCAAATCAACTTCAGCCGGAGCATTAACAATAGCGTCATACATCCCTCTAGTCTGGAAAGTCCCAGATTTCGAGCATCTCCAAACCACGGCATCCTCCACATTCTGCTTAACTCTGTACATGTAAATCAATTGCCACAAGTCCACAAACTCAAGAAAAAAATTATTAGTAAAATCTCCATCCCATAAAAGCACCCACGACTCCCGCCTACCATCCCAAACTCTACCCACCAACTCATCTTTTTGTAAGGACATCTCAAACAAAGATGGAAACCTAACTGACAACTGACCACACCCCTCCACCCATGGGTTAACCCAAAATCTAGTCTTATACCCATTCCCCAAAACAAAAGACAACTCACTCCTAAAAATACACCCCAACTTACTCCACCATAACTCATGAATATCCTTCCACCACAGAGACCACTTTTTACGAACACTACTTCCCTCTGACACCCACCCAAAACACTCGTACCGAGACTCAATGACCCTGACCCACAAAGATTTCTCCCCGGATACCCACCTCCACAACCACTTACACAACAGAGCATTATTATAATCCCTCACATCCCTCACCCCCAAAACCCCCTAGATTTACTGCGACAAACCAGACTCCACCTCACCCACGCAATCTTACGACTCGCCCCTCTCCCCCCCAATAGAAAATTCCTTTGAATTTTAATTATGGCTTTAATGACACACCCAGGGGCTTTGGAAAAAAATAGATAGTAAATTGGTAGAGCTGATAAAATCGAATTCACGAGCACAAGTCTAAGTCCAAAAGATAGGTATCATTTTTTCCAACCTGAAAGCTTTCGACGAAATATGTCCACAAGTAGCTTCCAAACATCCGCTTTCCTGAAATTAGCACCGATTGGCAACCCCAAGTAAGTGAAAGGAAACTTACCAATTTTGCATTGTAGTACGTTGGCCAAAACCTCTAAATCCGGATTTCTGATATGCACACCATGAATTGAACTCTTGTGGAAATTCACCCTCAAGCCTGACGCAATTTCAAATAGCCAAAGAATTCCTCTCAAACATTTTGCATTCTTCACAGAGGTTTTCCCAACAATACCGTATCATCCGCAAACTGCAGGTGACTTATTAATTCTTTGTTCTTCCCAATCTCCATCCCATCAAAATCTCTCAACTCAACAGCCTTTCTCATCAAGCAACTCAACCCTTCGGCAACAATTAGGAACAGGAAAGGGGACAAAGGATCACCCTGTCTGATCCCTTTCTGCAGCTGAAATACTCCCGAGGGACTCCTGTTGACCAGTACTGACATCGAAGCAGACGAAACACAACCCCTGATCCATTTCCGCCACTTCCAATGGAAATTCATACCTCTCATCATATCATCGAGGAACTCCAAGAGAATTGAGTTGTAAGCCTTCTCGAAATCCACCTTAAAAATAAACGCCTACTTTTTCTATTTCTTCACATAATCCACAGACTCATTAAGAACCAGAATACTATCCAGGATCTGCTTCTTACCCATAATCGCAGACTGATTCTCTGATATCACGGATTCCACCACTCTTGCCAGTCTATTTGCCAACACCTTGGCCACAATTTTTGTACATACAACCGATTAGTGAGATCGGGCGAAAGTCGGTCAAACTGCTAGCATCCGTCTTTTTCGGGATTAGGGTGACAAAAGATGGGTTGCCCCCCTTGACAATCCTGCCATTCTCGTGGAAATCCTCCATGCATATTATAATGTCTTTCTTTAGAATCATCCACATTTTCTTAATGAACTTGAAGGTAAAACCATCGGGGCGGGCCCTTTTATTACCCCCACAACTCCAAACAGCAGACTTAACTTCATCTTCAAGAAATGGTCCCACAAGGAAACAGTTGTCGACAACAGAGACTTTTTAGAGATCAACCCAGATAACGACAGGGAGCCACTATGGACTTTCGAGAAATGCCCCTTGAAAAACTTGAAGACCTCACTCTTGAATGTATCCACTTCTTCAACACAAGACCCGTTGATTATCAGGCCATCAATCCTATTCGTGCGACCCCGATTATTGAAGCATTTGTGGAAAAACGATGAGTTTGCGTCCCCCTCCCGAATCCATTAAATCCTAGCCTTTTGGAAGCTGTAACTGTTTTTCACCTTTTTCAATTGCCACATCTTTGCTCGTGCCTCTTTCATTTCAATGCATTCGACTTCCGACAGGTCACACTCTTCCTGGAGGCGATCCAGCTCATCAAAGATATTATTCGCCTCCGCAATCTTCCTCTCGATATCCCCAAAATTTTCCATACTCCAGCTTTTTATATCCCCTTTGAGAAGTTTCAATTTCTCTTTGAACATGTAGCTACCCCATCCATGACAATCATAACTTCCCCATTTCTCTTCCACAAAAGACACCAGCTTGGGGTGGTTCAGCCAAGCATTAAAGAAACAGAATGACTTCGGAGCCCAATTTTGATCACAATGATGTAAAAAGATCGGACAATGATCCGAACTTCCCTTGGGAAGGCCTCTCAGTTTACAAGAACCCCATTCCTCACTCCATTCGGAAGAGACAAGAGCACGATCGATCCTGCTAAAACATCGGCCATCAAGTCTAGACCAAGTAAACCTCCTTCCCACGATGCCCACATTGTACAGTCCTGTGTCATTTATAAAATCCTCAAATCTTTTGGAATTCGAACTAAGATAGTACAAACTCCTGCCTTTCCTCTCACTACAGCTTCAGACTTCATTGAAATCCCCAATCAAACACCAGCCCATGCCAGGATTGTTCACCACACTGAGCATAGAACACTCCACAATCTGATTTTCTCACAAGTCTCTCTCGGCCCATAAATGTTCACTATACCCACACTCTTCCCCGATGCCAACCACTTCCCCTCAACCCCCACAGCCCCCGGAATAGACCAAACATCAACAACCTCGAATTTTTCAATATTCCATAAACTAAGAATACCCCCCGATTGCCCGACTGCATCAAGAGCAGCCCACCCCACATTAAAACCCTGATCCCAAACAGAATATGGATTAAATTCAGAGTGATCACAACTCTTAGATTCCTGAACACACACAAAATTCGAATGGAACTTACCGATTAGCCCCCTCAACTCTTGCCTCTTCTCACTGCCCCCCATCCCTCTGATGTTGTATGATAGTATCTTCATTTAAGAGACAATATGTTCATTGCCAATCTTCCCTTCCTCTGTCATACTCTCCATATCTCGTATTCTCCTTGAAATCATGTCTTCGTTTCCCTCATTCAAACTCCCAGTTTTCTCCCCAGCTCGCATATCTCCCGAGGTTGCATAATTGTTACTTTTACTCCCCCAACACCGGCTGTCTCAACATCCGGTTGTCTCGAGCTCAAGTGTGTGTTAGAACTGAATGCCCCTTTAGCAATCGAATTTTACCTCAGCCCCTTTGTGAAAAACGCCCACTCTTTCTCTTTCAATTTGACTGTCCTTTTTTCTGTAATTTCTTCATCCTCTTCCGTCTTGCCCTCTTAAATCTTTCAATTTTTCCAGAGCCATCCAGAGCCACGGACGACCCCAGAATCGCCGCATCAGTTTGAGATTGAGATTCAGCCGACGACAGCACCACGCCACCGGTCTGTCCCTGACCACCAGATTCCAAGTTTCCACATCCTCCCTTCAGTTTTTCGCCCACTGTCTGGGTCGCCAATTCCCTTTGCAAGTTTCTAAAAATCGAAGATACCCTCAAAACATGCCTGGTTATTCCTTTTGATTTCGTCCTTCCTTCAATGAACTCAGAATGGGGCAACATCGAATTTTCTTTTAGTATGATTCCACACGGAGAATAGCAGAGTCTTTGGTTTGGGTTGTTGAGAACCCTCGCCCCTATGTACGGATCCGGAGTGGGAAAAATCTGTCTTGGGCTTCTCTCACCGAATTCGAAGGTGAAATCGGTCCTATTGGCATCATCAACCGCTGCTTTTGTTTTGATTTGGGTCGTGGACTTAGTTCGGGTAGCCTTACTAGATTTTAATACATCATGGGCCGCATCAAACCCAATTATGGGTCGCGGTTCTTCCTGGGCGATATTCTTGCATATGGAAACATGAGCCGACCCACAAGCTGTAGGTGTTTCCATGCTCCTTTCGCGCGTGTCCGCGTCTAGGAGAGGATGATCAATCTGTGACTCGGTCCTTTCAATCTCGGAATTATCGGGAACGTTCTCGGGACTAACAACCATTCCTCTAATTTTCTCAGAAGTTTCAGAAGCCTTCGCAATCACCCCGATTCCCACATTAAACCTGGGCATTAATTCTGGCATAATTGCAAAACCAGTCCCGAGGGTTGGTTCGATCCCCGGGGAAACCGACAATGATTTGTCTACTCTCGATTTGCTGAACTCCAATGATTGCTCGCTATCTGGAAATAATCTGAACGGCGAAAAATGATGCAGCCACTCTCCCTCGACTTTCTTTCCATGGATTAACATATTGCTTTCCAATATTGAAACTTCAAAATTTTGGGATTTAAATTGACATTTCACCGATTTTTGAATCAGGTTGTGTTTGTTTGTTCTCACCTTGACCCGTGCCTCCATCAGGTTCAGTCGATTTCTAGTTAGTGGATCGACATCCACAATAGTCCCTTCTTCAGCAATCAACCATTGAATAAACAATTCGTTCCACAGATTGAGTGGAATTCCGGTCAGGGTAACCCAGGTAGTTCTTTTAGAGATACCATCTGCAAAATCCCAGGGATGCCAACTTTTCATTGAGCCATTCCTCTTCCTCCACCGTGAAGGAGGGGTTCTTCGTTAGATCACCTCCAAAAATCAACTAGGTGTCCCCGTAGATAGGGCTCACATATAAATTTTCATATCCGAGTTCCCTCAGATCCTTTCTTGCTTCCTCCCAATTACCTAGTTCCTTGGCAATTCCCACGATTGCCTCCTTAATCCACTCGAACTCCTTTTTTCCTAGGTAGTATTTTTTCCCCCGATTCAACCATTCTAACTTGATCGCCCTCTACCTCCTTCCATACATGAGACTTTGGGGGTTCATTTTTCCTTTCAATCGTCTGCCCGTTTGCATTCGGATTTGGGAGAGCTCTAACCACCTCGGCAAAACTTGTGTTTTCTTTTCTAAGAGCAGGTCTCATGACTTTCAAATCATTCTGAAATTTTGCCGCAAGTCTGCTAATTTGTTCATCATATTTTGATATATTAGCCCTCAATTTATAGCTGCCAATCCAAATACTATCTAGAGAGTGTTCCAACTCCTTTTCCGACGTACAACTCAAGAACCGGGCAAAAGCGTAACGCCACCCTGCTTTGTTTCTTTTTTCTGGGATCATCACATCTTTTACTTTGTCATGCCTGGAAAAAATTTCTACCAGGTCCTTTGACGACCACTCTTCCGGGAAGTTCGTAATGTAGAAGTTGCATATCCTTCTATCATTTGTCGCCGATTTGTTGTTTTTCCTGTCAAAATATTCAGGTTGGTGCTGACTATACCTAACGATTTTCGATCGACTCATGTCCTTAGTTCGGTTTTCTCAACCAGTTTGACTATCTAAAAAGGGTTTCGGGATTTTCCTCACGTTTTCGCTCATAGGCTTAGGGTAAAGGCTAGGGTTCGAAAAAGGTTGGTAGTGTTTACGCTCGCTCACCATCTCTCATTTTTTTACAAGACCTCCGGTTACATTCTGAGGCATTATTGTTTGTTATTTGACTGTTGAATTTAAAGAGCCACATCACCTAAGATTTAATGTAATATATTATAACACTCTCCAATTTAATGTAAAACTTTTATTTACTTTTTAACAACTTGCATTTTTTTCCGAGAATTAATACTATTCATTCATATTTTTTTGTATATTAAGTACTGAGAATAATAATATCTTGAACCCTTCTTAACATGTACCCCAAATAAAATAAGACCCATTGAGATAGTTCAACAGGTTAAAACACAATTTTTTTTTTAGTGTGATAATGAATTTGAGGGGAATAATAGTTTTTTAGGCCAATAAATTGGGGAGGTTGTGTTTAGGATAACAATTATACGGGTTTGGTTGAACAATATATTTTAAAATATGTAAATATAAAAAAAATATATTTTAAAATCAGAAATGTAGGACAATCGAGTCTTATAAGCCCAAATTGAGTTAAAATCTCACGTGAGTTGCAAGGTTTTCCTAAATTTAAAGATTTGAAACATGGTATCTTACATTCACAAGTCTGTAAATCTGTAAATATTGGACAAAATGGTTGTAACGTCCCAGGACCTTGCCAGCACATCCATTCCCATTACTCTCTTCCTATTTTTTTATTCAAGACTTTTAAACTCTATTATTATTATGCACAAAAATTATTATTATTACGTATAAAAACTATTATTTTTAAAAAAATACTTTATTTTTTAAATAATGATGATTTTTGCATAAAAATAACAAATTTTATACATAACATTGATAGTCTTTTTTTACATAACAGTGGTATTAGAAAAATAGAGTTCACCATGAACTCCGGTTCACATAATTTTTTGTCAAAAAATTATACACTAACTATACCGTGTAATATAATATAATTTTAAATAAATATTTTATAAAAAGATTTTGGGTGAGACCATTTGTTATATCGTATAATTTAAAAATAACATTTTTACACTTTAAAATAAATGTGTGTTAATTTGTGCTACTTTATAAACCGTTTCGTGAGATCGACATCTTACAAATTTTTTTCTTGTTTAATTAATAATATATACTAATATTAATTATTTTAATTAAATATTATTATTTGTAAGACTAACAGACCGCCATTTTTGATAATCTTAATAATATACTCTTTAAAATGTATTCTTTCCTAGAAAAAGCCCTACATGGAAGGGTGATAGATAGTGATACTCTGGCCATATTTCTGTAACATTAATGGAATCCAAATATAATAAAAATAAGTAAGAGTAATGATGCTGTTATATACGTTTTCATGTATTTTTTATATTTAATAAAAAATAATTAATTAAATATACATCAAATATACATATTTAGAAGTTGAATTATGTTATAAAACACGAAGACTAAATAAAGAAATCTAACAAATTTTATTGATCCATGCGAGACGAATTATGTATGTTGATTCTTTTAAAAATCCATTACCACGATAATGAGTGAAATAATCTTTTAAAACCATAATCCATACTCATTAAATGAAGATGAACTTAGTTGCGTCTAAAACAGAACTATCAATTGCTTGTAAAAAAGAACGACCAATTTATTTTTGACAAAGAATTATGAGTACGTTAAGTCGTTAACCAAAAAAAATATGTAAACGTTTTAATTATCGGAATGTTATGGTGATTTTTTTTTTTCAGAAATAAATGTTATGGTGAATTCAATAATGCGTTTTAAGTATCTGAAATAATACTTCTTATGTCCCGTATTAAATTGGACATTTACTATTTATACGGTATTTAATATAAGAGTTGTTTATTAGTAGTTGAGGCTATGAAGCGGTTTTCAATTGTAATTTTTTAGATGTTATGAGATATATTTATAGAAAATAAAATTATTTTATTATTATTTATAAAAAGAGAAAATAAATATAAAATTGTCCAAAATAAAAAATGTCCAATTGAATAAAGACAAAAGGATTATCATTTTAGCCTTTCATATATATATATATATATATATTTGTAACATACCAAAAATTACATTTAAATGATAAATCAAAATTTTTTTTAAATGGTACTAGTTTCATAGATAAAAGTTTTTTTTATTTACTAAAATATTATTTTAGAAAAAAAAATTTATATGAACCAGGTTAACACGATACTAACCTTTTATTTTTCTAAGGTTAGAGTAGCACTTGAGTGCATCTATCGAGTAATTGATGCACAATTTAATATTGTTCAATGAAAATAAATTAGATAAACTCGTATGAGACAGTCTAATACATGAGACACACACAAAGTAATGCAAATCAATATCCCCATTTTTTAAAATGTAAAACTGTCATGCCTAAATTACTCTATATCTTATAATGAAGCCGTCCCGCGCAAGTGTGCCCTAAACAATTAAACTTGTTCAATCAAAATAACAGCACTGACCAATCAATATTTTATTAAAAAATAATTAATATTATTTAAAATTATATACAAGGGAGTATTTGGGCAATTAAATTGAGAAAATAAAAGAAGCAAAAACTAAGCCTTTATTTGAGACATTGCAAAATGAGGACTTATAATCATATAAAATCTTTCCAAATTCAAATAAGATTTACTATAATCAATTGAGTGGCATTAGGAATACTTTATTCACACGACAAGGACACCTTTCACATTTATTTAAATTTTCTGAATTAAAATAAATACTCTTTCCTTTGTTTTTAACTTTTCTTGTTTTTCTGAATTACATAAATACTCTTTCCTTATGTTTTCCTGTGATTTTCTGAATTTTTCTACCGTCATCTCCGCCGTACGCGGTGCACCGACCCCCTCTCCCTCCAGTTGTATCGCCGCAGCTGTGTTTCCCCATTCTCTCTCGGTATTTCGGTGAAAACACGCAATTGAAACGCGCATTATATTTTCTGAACAAATAGAGTTTATGCGCGATTTCTATGCTCGAATTTCGGCCGGATTTCGTGTGTTTGCTGGAGATCCAACACTTGTCGAGTTTCTCAATTCCCGGTAAATCTCGTTAATCGACGCCGTTTCAGTGCTAGGTGGTTCTGTTCTATCAGTATGCATAATTTGTGTTTCTTTGATTCAAATCTAGCCATCTGTATGTCGACATATTGGTTATTTCCTTCCGCCGTATATTTCACCGGAATTTTGAATTAATTTGGTTGTTTGTTTCACTCTGCCATCTTCAGAATTGTGTGAATTTCAGTGTATGGCCAATTTAGCCCTCATTTGTCGATTTAAAATGACATAAGTTGATAGCCATGATTTTGAACGTTAGAAGTTTGATTGAATCAGTGTAGTGAATGAATCGAGAATAGAAGCATTTTTGTGACTGATATGTTTCAATTACTCGAGTTTAGTTGGTCATCATGTAATTCAAGTTTGATTATTCGTCATTGCGCAGAGCTGAACTAACTGAAATATCAATTATGTCATTCAGTGCCTCAATCATGTTATCTAAATTTTCTCATCATCAGTTTTGAGTTACTGTACATTGTCACAGCATGATTTCCTATCATTTATTTGTTGTAAATCTTTATGATATGCCGCTTCGATTCTTGTTCAAACTAACTTATCCCATTGCATTTGCATTTCATATCTGACAGATAACCCTGTTGCTTATTTAACTTACTGAATTTTGAGATCTCAAAGTTCAGAGATTAGTTGCTCATGGAGCTTTTAAGGGCGAGTCATGTGAATGACATGTGATGTTTCCTATGGTTAACAGATATTATTCAGGTGAAGATGCAATCTTCATGATTGAATGAGTCCGAATCAGTTTACTTAGAGTTAATAAGGATGAAAGGAGGCATTCAAGGACTAAAGGTCTCTCAGGTCTCCCTCATCCTCATCGCATTAGTTTGTGCAACAGTGCTTGCATTGACATGGACGAAGACCACATTTCTCACCTCTTTTATCCCAAATCAAAGTCGTGTCCTCCAACTGGATCTAGGTTTGCTTCTAAGCATGATCTAAATCTGATTTCGCATGCCATTTTTTATGTTTTCTGCTGTTCAATCAGCCACTATTGAATATGAAAACTAACTGTTTAATATCTACAAATATGTAAATGTTATATTACAACTAATTTGTTTAATATTCAATCAGCCAGTCCCAGTATAGAGTATGAAAATTGCTTTTTGTGTTTAGTTAATTTGTAATTCATTCCAGATAATCAGTTCTTAAACTCTCATGCCAGTGACAAATAATTCTATAGTCAGTAGAATAAAATCTGGAAAAGGAAACAAGTAACTGATTTCTTCAGTTTTGGTTTGAACTACCTTTAACACAAACCTTCCCCCCCTATCCCCCCTTCTCTCTTCGGCATCAATTGTTCTGGGAATCCCATTCATGGCCTATGCACAATCAACAAGAAACAAGGAATTGAAACCTCAAAGATTTAGGAACAAAAAGAAGAAATGTGGATTGTAAATGAAAATGGATTGCTAAAACAATATACTTCTGGAGAGAAAAAATAAAATCGAACTTGTATTTTGCTTGCCATCGAAAGTGCTGTACCATTATTCAATATTTTACAATGTTTGGTATGTGCCAGAGCTGCAGTGTGACTACTACAGAAAATACTTGCAAATATTTGTTATCTCATTACAGTAATCTGCTAAAATTCTGTGAGTTTATTCCCAAGTTTTATGAGTGATTTGGTGCTCCTTGTGGCCCAATTTAGTTAATAGTAAGACTTAATCTGAAATCTTAACATGTTTTTTTGCAGCTGTGATGCTTCTTTTTTATCAATATCATTATAGATGAAGTCTTGTATTAGTGCTCTAAATCCCTCTTGAATGTTACAGATGACGCAGGTCCAGGAGAGATTTCAGAGGATAACAATATTTTAGCACAACCAAAGACGAAAGAAGTTGAATCATTCGGTTCTTCAGGAAAAGAACCCGCAGACGAGAGTGAAAATACTGAAATTGTGAAAACTACCAACAAGGAAGGTCAGTTATAATCTTTCTACTTGTTTAATCATTATAGTGATTGACATCATTAAACATTGAACAGTATGTAATAAGATTATGGTCGCCCCGAGGCATATAAGTCTATGATGGTCATGTAATCTATTGCTACGCTCTTTAGTCTCTTATATAACTTCCTTGTGCAAATAATCCTACTAATTCTATAGAAACACCAGGACCAGAGAAACTCTCTAAAGGAAACAATAAACCAATACAAAAAGAAGTTGAGCCCGAAAAGTCTTCCACTGTAGAATCATTAGGAAAAATAGAGCATAAAGGAAACTCATCAGCTGCTACTACTGGAAAGAAAGGTAATACTAAAAGACAAATATGTTCCTCAGGCTTGTCTATTTTTTAACAGATCTGATGCTTTGGTCTTTGTTTCTCAATATCTTATGTCTTTGCAGAAAGTCATCCTACTGTTCTGCAAGGAATGGAATCCGAAGAACTGTCTGAAGAAAAGAATAAATCAAGACAAGCAGAAATTGTGCCAAAAAACTCATCAACTGCTGCGTCCTCTGTTAAAAGTGAGCACCCAGGAAATTTATCAGCTACCACTGGAAAAACAGGTTATATTTCCTTCAGGATGTTTTGATAATAGGCACACCAACTTGGTTGAATGGGATTCATCAAGACAAAATATATATAATCGTATTAAGTGAATTTTTTTTTTTTGGAATAGAATAACTTCTGATTATTTTCCAGAATTACAAAACAAAAAGAGAAAAATTATATAACAAATGAGAAACTAAAAAATAAGAAGTTCCAACTTAATATTTTTTCTTTGGTTAACTGTTGGTTTTTCACATACCCACTTACCTTGTTTCATTAATAACCTGATTAAAAATGCGTTTGGCTAACCCTTCTTACGTGTTTCAGATTGCAATTATGGCAGAGGTAAATGGATCTTTGACGGCAACCGGCCTTTATATTCTGGCTTTGGTTGTAAACAATGGGTGTCATCTATGTGGGCTTGTCGCCTTACACAGCGCAAGGATTTTGAATACGAAAAGCTACGATGGCAACCGAAAGATTGTAAATTGGAGGAATTCACGGGTCATAAGTTCCTGCAAAGGTACATCGGGATATCTGTGAAAAAAAAAACTTTATTTGTTTGCTGAGACCTTAATTGCATAGGAGATATTACTCTTTTTTGCTGTTTTATCTTATCCAAGTCAATTAGGTCAAAGGTCTTGGTTTTCTTGGAGATGTAACTAGTCATTAAGTTACTAAAATCGTCATTTTTCATATGCTTATTGCACTTAGACCCTCCTTTTCTCTGTTTATTTTTTATTTTTATGTTTATCTCTTCTTTTAAGTGTCAACTGCAAAATAAATCGCGATCTTTTCACGTTTTTTCATTTACAACATATGTTTCCAAAATTTGCGATTGAGTATACAATCTTTCAAATTGTTGCGATTCTATCAAATGACTATTGCAAGTCCTGCTGACGTGGCAGTGGATGAAATTGCAAAAAAGTTAAAAGGTTATGATTAAATTAAAACAATAACACAAGGTCGGGAATTTATTTGCAATTTTTTCAAAGATTTTCCAGCTGCCACTTCTGCATTAGTTTCCCTAAAATAGTCATTATATAATTTCAAAATTTCAAAAGTCTATGCACAGATTGGAAAAAAAAAACATATGTTGTGAAAAAAACATGAAAAAGTTGTGATGTTTTATGCAATTAACCCTTCTTTTAATTCCTTAAATATTACTATGGTTTATCTTATAAATACTCCGCATACTTATCTTGCAACAGAATGAGGGACAAAACATTGGCTCTCATTGGAGATTCACTGGGTCGGCAGCAATTCCAATCTCTCATGTGCATGGTGACAGGTGGCGAGGAAAGACCTGACGTGCTCGATGTGGGGCACGAGTACGGGCTTGTTAAAGCCCGTGGTGCAGTACGGCCCGATGGGTGGGCCTATCGGTTCCCTAGTACCAACACCACCATCCTCTACTACTGGTCAGCAAGTCTCACTGATTTGGAGCCCATTAAAGGGACTAATGATTTCGCCATGCACCTAGATCGACCCCCTGCATTTTTACGTCGCTTTCTACACAAATTTAATATCCTTGTTCTAAACACGGGCCACCACTGGAATAGGGGGAAACTTAATGCCAACAGATGGGTGATGTACGTTGGTGGTGTTCCCAATACCAATAGGAGGATTGCAGATATTGCTGGTGCAAAAAATCTTACGATTCACAGTATTGTGAGATGGGTGGACTCACAACTCCCGTTGTTCCCGGGTTTGAAAGCTTTCTTTCGTTCTTTGTCACCTAGGCATTTCTTTAATGGGGATTGGAATACGGGAGGTACTTGTGACAATACTACCCCTCTGTCTGAGGGTAAAGAAGTAATCACAGATGAGTCTAGTGACCCTGTTGCTGCACATGCTGTGAGTGGAACTAAAGTTAAGTTCTTAGATATTTCGGGTTTATCTGAGTTGAGAGACGAGGGTCATATATCACGGTACAGCCTTAAAGCCACACCGGGAGTGCAGGATTGCTTGCATTGGTGTTTGCCCGGTGTTCCTGATACGTGGAACGAGATTTTGTTCGCACAGCTCTGATTGAACGGTATGGATTTAACTTCTATGCCTCTTAAGAAGAAATATTTATGTATTCTACACGAGAGTTCTTCTCTTTTCTCCATGTTTTTTAGGGAGCAGTTCATATTATCATATAGGGATATTCATGATTATGTCCCTTAACATAGGTTTAGGTTAGTTTTTGCTTCACAGAACATATATATTTGTACCGTAGTCAAATTGGAGAATAAAAGGTAGAATGGAATCACGTTCATGCAGTGTGCTCATCTGTCATAATCTGATTGGTTACAACTTCAATGGGCAGTGTTTGGATTGACGAATATGAATATTTTGGGAATGGATTTTTTAAATTAACTTCACTTGTTCTACTATATACTTAAGTAGGAGGATTTTAAATCTCTTGAATCCCAATTGGATTTTTTAAATTCATTTTATAATCGAGTGACATTTGGGTGTAATAATTGCACCATGCGACTAGTGCACAACTAGCATTATTTAATGAAAGTAGCAAATGTTGATCAATTAGTACCTTTTAGTGAAATTGCTAATACCATTTAAAAATACACTTGAATTGTATTGGGCAACAGCGAACAGGTGCATATAAGTATTTGCCTTTACAATTATTCAATTTGAAATCCATTTATTATGTGTCATACGCTCACATTAAACCCTCCTCAAAGTCTCGTACACCAACTTACACGCATTGCCCTACACACACACTGTCGCAATTTTTTTTTTTTTGATCTAAATATAAAATGAGGCGTACTTGCGTGAGACGGATTCATGATGTGGCGGAGCATAGTTTGGACATTGATGTCTTAACACTTTGAAGGGGTGGGTGTTGATTTGTGCTAGTTTGTACCCCATTTCATGTATGAGGTTGTCTCATATGAGTTTGTCATATAAAAATTAGTAAACTCTCACGAGATGCGGAAACAACACAAGTTTGAATTATGGTAGCAAGTAATCAAGCTGTATTGGAGTGGGCTTTTGTATGCTTTCATATATCCAGCATCTGTGAAGCATGCTCTGGTTTTTAGCTTTACAAAGATCAACAAACATGGTGTAAAGCATGAGGAATTTGTTTACTTGCTAGACAACTTGGCAACATATGATGCCAGCTTCCAAGTCTACTTCAATACCATTTCTTCTCATCATTTCATATACCAATAAATAAATTGTAAATAACAGAGCTGGAAAACCGACGGCGAGCAGCTCAATCTCAAGAAATTTAGTTAAATTATTCCCTCTTCGGTGTTACTTAAAAAACAGCATATCGCCTCCCTAACCAATTTGTTGGTTGGTCTAAAACCTGCTTCTGCGTTTCATCGACCTACAGTCCCGACTTAATAAATTTGCTTATCTTTCGACAACTTCCCAGCCTTGGGAAGCTCTGTAATCAATATATCGTAGGGGTGGTGTGATCATTCACTGAAATCATACCAGATTTTCCAAACAACGAATTGATGATCTCGCAAATACTATGACCCCTTGTCTAACTCGTTTTGCTTATTAAAGGTACCTGACTCTCTAATCTCCTTTTCCAGTCTCAACCACATGATCTAAGTTGAACTACATTCTTCCAAACATATGTCTCGCATTTCTCAGCCGTATATAACATAACCAACGACCAACAAATTGTAATATCTATACCTTATAAATTTACCTTTGTCTTATACTCCCCCGTTTTGTAATAAGTGTCCTTTTAACTTTTTTTTAGTGAAATTAAGGACATGTATTGCCAACTTTGTCCTTATTTAGTGAAATTAATAAAGACAAGTTAGAAATAAAGAGTATTTTCTAAAGTTAAAACAAGGGCACGCTTGTGAAAAATAGTGTAAAAAAGGTTAAAAAGTAATTTAATATTGGACAAACAAGAAAAATTTAAAACATACTTATTACAAAATTGAGGGAATATATGCTTGTAGGAAGTCTAGAAACTAGCTCATTAGTATTGCTTTTCACAGGATCCGGAACATGGCAGTTGAATGTAGTGAAAACCCGGGTGTTGATCCGATCACTCGAAAAAAAGTCAAGCAACAGAGGGCGTCTTCCTTTCCGGTACTTTTACACATCATACTTATATTATTAACGTGAAACAAAATGGCAAAAAATAATGAAAAGTAAAGATATGTGGTCCATTATTTGGTGTTCATATGCTGACTAATATATGGACGGCTAGAATACTTGTATTGAATCATGGTCTGACTTAAATATACTCTATTATCATGTGCATTTGGAATTATATTTCTATAATGATCTGTAATTTGATATATCAAAGGTAGAGTTGGTTTAACCAGTAGGTTTGAGCTTTCCAGTGATATTCATGAGTTAACTATGTGGGCTAGCCCTTGTTGCCACTATGCCGATGAATAGGCGCATGCGTTTTCTGGGTGTAAAAGCTTTTTTCAGGTTAACTCATGAACTATGGAATTTCTCAGTAATTTCTTATCTGTGTTTGTAAAAGATTCACAGGATACTATTGATATAGATCTTTGCACGATCCTTGTAAATAATATGGTATCAGAGCCATGAGAAGTAGGGTATATATATAAGTTATATGGTTTCATGATTCAATACAAGTATTCTAGCCGTCCATAGAGGCGGCGATCATCAGAAATAAAAATTTAAAAACAAAATTTAAATAAACAACAATTATACCTTAATGAGCCTTTACCATAAACAAACTTATAAACGGAATTATTACAAGGCTTCAAGGGTTACACACAAGAGGGGTAGAGAGAGAAAAAGAGAGGGCGAGTCTAAACTCAAGCGTGTCTCTCAAATGAAAAATCAAACCTATTATAGATGAAAGAGCCGGACATGAAACCCCGGATTTCAAAATAAAAAATAAACAGTGCGGAAAAAAAAAACCGCAAAAGTCAAAAAAGTTAAAAGTGTGAATAGTAATTACTATTCAGGAACAATACTTTGTCTGCTATCGTAAGCAATGACGAAATTTGATTTTGTCTGCTACTGTAGACACATCTTGCTGGAATGTGTTAAGTCCAAATATTCTCTAAATCGCCAATAATGAAGCTTGTTTTTTTAGGAGTTTAAGAGACTCCTTGAAATTTGTCAATTCTCGACGATGAGTTGGATAAACATTTCTTCCTTGATTCCTTCTTAGTGAAGCTTCTAGCCATGAAATCCATACTTCCAAAACTCTAATTTTTTTAAAAAAGAATTTTAAGATAATTCTTATCATTAATTACATTATTCTCATTATCAATAAAAATTTGAGAATCAACACTCCATATATTGTAGTGTAAACATCCTGTATCAGTCAGGAGATAATATAACCTGGAACGAATTATTCCATGCCGAATATCCCATCCTTCTGTTGTAAAGGATGTAAAGAAACCATTTGGGTAGGATCCTTCCATTAAAACTTGCTTTCTTTTAATTTCCCTTTGAGAGAATTCTTCAAGAGATCAAAGCTTTCTTGAATAGAATATTCCTGATCATCTTCATTTGGATCCTGCGCATCTTGGAGGTCAGATCCAGAAATCATAGACGCATCTGATTTTGAATCAGAAAAATCAATGTCCTTGAATAAATCATTCTTGATATGGTCCATATAAAGATCCATAATTTTTTCTTTTGAGAAAATACCAAAATACTTCTTAGAGTATTCTGAGAATGATGGAAGAGAACCAGAAGTTTTATCAACAGAATTCTTTCTGTATTCTTCCATTTTGGATTTAATCCGTGTAATATTTTCTTGTAATGGTGACCCATTGGAGCCAGGGGTAATAACATTTAAGTTATTCCAAAATCGTGTTGTATGGATTCTCCATAAACAAGGTGTACCATGTTCAGTATAACCAAACCCTGGTCTCCATTTTAGAACCCATGAGATTCCAGAATCAACAAAAAACATACAAGTAGTTTTACCACTTGTATTATGAGACTTTAAGTCTGAAGAAATAATAGTATATTCTTCTAAGAGATTTTTAACCTCTTCAGACAAGATTTCTGCCAAAGCCCCAAAATTTCCCCACCAGGAAAAAAGCCAGTTAGGAATTTGATTCCTGCTAATATTATCACAAATTTTTATTAGTCAAGTATGAGAATGCTTAACATTCTGATACAACAAAGTCTTATAAAAACTTTGTAAGTAATCACAGTAATTGTACTGATAAGTAGTATGTGTGACCTCATTAGTCATACTTCTTTCTGCAAAAGGTGAAGTTCCCCATTCTTGGATGGAGATAATCATTTTAATAATAAATTTAGAGTAATTAATAACTTTACTCTTTGGAGGAAAATGATGAATTTCAACACTTCCGAGACTAATGAGAATATTCTCATAAAATCCTCTGGATTTATAAGTCTCCACATTCCAATTTGAATTTGGAAAATATTTTTCCATAAGAATCCATGGGGACTCTTTGAATTTCTCATCGTCATTTTCAAGAGGTTCATTGGAAGGTCCAATCTTAATTCTCCTTAAGGCCCCTTTAGTAGCCCAAAGATAAAGTCCAATAACTTAAAAAGGTGATTAAAATAAAAGTAATATTGTTGCCTAATTTTTCTTGTTTTTTTAGAAAATTTGGAGTAAAGAAGAGGAAAAGATTTTATTGATTTTCTTGAAAAGATTTTATGGAAAAAGATAAATATTCTTGGAATACAAGATTATCCCATAAATTCAAGAAATTAAATCTTGATTCTTTATTCTTGGAAATTTTCGAAAATCTCATAGATATGGGAAGAAAAGATATTTTGTGATTATTATGGAAATAGAATATATGAGATATGTTCAAGATTGTATCTTGAGAAGGTTCTAACCTTAATAAACACAAATTTTCGTCCCCCCCCATGTATCTATAAATAGGGGATAATTTTTTCATCCCCAACACAACACATAAATTGATTTTTCGGAAAAATATCATCGTCGATAAAATATCAAATATTTTGAAACGTCGACAATTTGTGTTTTTTCAAAAAAATTCAATTGTGTGCAACAAATTTTTCTTTTCCTTTTGTTAAATTATTTGAAGGAGATCCCACCACCAGGATATCAAATAAGGACTTGGGAATACTAGAGAAGGTCGTTGGGTTTGTGCAACTGTCTCTTACTGTTCAATCCGCCAAAAGGTACGCCTTACGTAACTCCTAAGATTCTCGAGTCTGTTTTCAATCAGTTGACCAAAGAGTCAAACTGATCAGATCAGTTGCTTGATGCGAACTGATCCTAACTCAGAATATGTATGCGATTTTAAGCAAAGTCGTGTGCGATAGTGTAAAGCAGTTAAGAGCAGATAAATGTACACAAGATTTATAGTAGTTCGGACAACCAGTCCTACGTCCACTCTTCCCTATCACAAGGGGCACCAACTTAACCAACTTGGACTTAGTTTATTGTGTTTGTCCAACACATTACAACCAACAGATATTTATAGAGTTCTCACTCAACCGATCCCAGAAATCAGAACTAGAAACCCTAAATCTTGCTAAAACAAACTTAACCTAACTTTTGGTTTTGGGTAAGATTTGTTGTTGTTCCAAATGGAAATCTATCCTAGTATTTGTGTAGCCTAAAGCTAAAGGATGAGATTTTTATGCTAAGAACAATGGGATGAACACTTAGAAATAATCTTCAATTTTGTATTCTTCGTGCGGAAATTTTGCTATAGTATGAGCTTCTTGATAATTTTCGTGTCTTCACTTTGAAGAGCAATCCCATATTTATAGACCTTGAAATCAAAGAGCCGTTGGAGAGCAATTTGAATTTCCGGCTATATTTGGTAGATTTGCAGGATTTATGTGACGTGCTTCAGGAATGGCATGACCGAAAGCGTGAATAGTGTCCTTTATAGCCGTTTGACTAAGCAGCGCCGAATCCCGTATTGTCGGCTCCGTTCATACGTGTCTTGCTCTCATTGGTTAACAAGTACACTTTTCAGTGTTTGTTCTACCAACTAAAGTTGACATTCTTCTTGTCCAGATTAACAACGTATGACTTGTGAAACATCAGTTGATACCTGATGTAAGCTGACCTGATCAGATAAAGCCTGATCAGTCTACCTGATTGAGTCTTCTGGTGCCAGTTGTCTTAGCTCAACTAACAGACTCGGCTGATGTAGGTCTTCTGGTCTTCTGGTCTTGATCTTCTGGTAGCCATCTGATCTTCAGATCTTCTGAACTTGATCTTCATGTCTTCACCTGATCATCTGACTATCTGCTCGTCTGATCTTCTGACCTTGTCTTGTCTTCTGACTCGTCTGGTCTTCTGACTTGTATATCTTCTGATCTTCTGACTTGTCTGGTCTTCTGACTTGTATGTCTTCTGATCTTCTGACCTGACCTATACATATTGAGTTCCCCCTCAATATGTGACCTATCTTATACATCAGTTGTTCTATACAATGATTATCAACTGGTCATCTTATAACAGGTAGTTAAAAACATCAGTAAGCTAACAGGTCTGACTGGTCCTATTACATGTGTTTTGGAACTTTCATCAAAACTCTAAATTTCCCAACAACTTGTTCTCTCGTTCCCCCTCAACTTGTTATCTGTAAATTAGCTTGAATAACACAAGTTGATAATGTTTTGACATAATTCATCAAAACTAAAATATCCCAATAATTTCCCCATTTTTCATAATGACGCCAAAATATTAAAATATATGCATTTTTAAAGAAACAGGTTTTTGTTTAAAAAGATCAGTTCAGGTGATCACATTAAAAGTGATCTTTTGAACTCCTGCTTTGATACCACTTGTTGATCCCGGTGAAAAACCCATGAAATGCGGAAAAATCATGTAATGCATATAAAACAGAGGTGAAGGAATGGTGATTCCAAATTTTTTCTTTTAAATCTATGTGATGTGTTTTGCTTATAATTGAATGCATATGACAAGTAAGAACATAAAGCAATAAAGAACACATCAAAGTATAGTGGTTCGGAGACTCAAGCTCCTACATCCACTCTCCCTTATCCTAGGGAAATTCCTTTCAACGGAACTTATATCCCTCCACGGGATTGCCTACAGATATTTAACGAGCTCTCACTCAAACTGGACTTATCACCCTCTCGGGCTCGCCTCGAGACTTATCACCCTCCACGGGATTGCCTACAGATGTTTACCGAGTTCACATTCCAACAGGACTTATCACCCTCTCGAGATTGCCTAACAACTACCTCACTTCACCACTAGTTATCTCTTACGAGAATGGGGTTTGGATTTGGTGTTGTCTCCAACTATGGTGAGATTTTCCTTTACATTTGTTTAGCCTCAATGCTAAGGATGAGAAAATCTCTCTAAGCTTAGGATATTACATTTGTGCTTAGATCTATGGTAGAACACTCTTTGAATATATTTGTATATCTACAGACTTGTGTTCTATGGTGGGAATGCTTGAGTGTATGGCTCTTGGTTCTGTAGCACCTTTTCCACATTCTCCACACTTTAGAATGATGAAAGACCTTGTATTTATAGTGTGGATTTGAATGTTACCGTTGGAGAGAATCACATTCAAATCCATACTATTCTGTAATTTCTGCAGCTTTTTCAGGCTGGTTGTCTTTCTCTCATTGGTCCACGTCAGCTGAATCTAACAGCTATATTCTTCAGGATCTTCTGAGTCTTCAGGGTTCTCTGAGTCTTCAGGATTCTTCTGAGTCTTCAGGATTCTTCTGAGTCTTCAGGATTCTTTTGAGTCTTCAGGTTACTTTTACTCAGGATTCTTGATTCAGCAGACTTCTCTTTAGCCGACCTTGTCTGATCAGGTATACTGACACTCAGGCTAACTGAGTTCAGCTTTTCTGACTTCAGACATCCTGACCCTCAGGTCACTTTACTCAGGCTATCTGATTTCTTCTTGCCTGATCTGATCAGCTCGACTGATCAGATCAGCACATCTTCAGGTCAATATATCAGGATAACATCAGGTCATCTGCATCAGGTTAGCACATCTGATCTCAATCACGTCTGATTTCGATCAGTCTCATCTGCTCCTCTTCTGATCAGCAACCTCCTCTTCTGATCTGGTCTCCTGGTCTGGTCTTCTGACCAGCTTATCTTTTCTGGTCATCTGATCAGGTCACTTCTGATTCTTCTGATCTGCTGGCTTAGCTTTTCTTTTCTTCTGATTTTGCACAGCTCATCAGTTAACTCCGGAACTCATCTTACTCATCTGATCTCGATCAGTCTCGTCTGCAGCCTCGTCTGATCTCGATCATCTACTTCTGATTTCGTGAGTTCGCCCTCAACTTGTTCTCTCGTTCCCCCTCAACTTGTTATCTGTAAATTAACTTGAATAACACAAGTTGATAATGTTTTGGCATAATTCATCAAAACTAAAATATCCCAACAAGTCGGCACCATCGTGGTTGTACGGTCGGTGTATAGGAGCAACTACTGTGTTGTGTTCCAATAGCTCCAAAATTTATTGTCTTTGTAGACTGAAGTCTGTCATGTCTGTTATTATTTACTTATATTATATTTTTCGCTGTAAATTCTTATAAAATTTATGCATATTTGGCCTACAAAAAATCGGGATGTGACAATAAGTCTGATCGTAGAGATTGTTGGATTATGGAACCTGATTGACTGTTTCTCTTCTCACGATTTTTGGGCTTATTTTAAGCAGCATTTGAGTTCCATGTACTTTTAGACTTACAACCCAGTTGGGTATAAATAACTCTCTAACTCATTGTATTTTGTATCCAAGGGTGCAGAAGTCAGAAATCGGTAGTCGGGCATTTTTTGGCTGCCTAGCGCCTAGGCCACCTAGGCGCCGCCTAATTTTTTTATTTTTTTTAATATTTCCCATAAAATAATTGCCCAAAGTTGTCTACTCAGCGGATAAAACAAAGCATTAGGTCAGTGGACCTCATGTTAGTGTTAGTGTCCTAAAGATAATCTATTGTAAGGACATAATACTCGATGATATTCAGTTTGATTTAATATTATTATCCATTTAATATTAATGAATGTCAATACACCTATTCGAATATTATGTTTGATTGTTTGCATTTATTCTTATATGTGTTCCCATGAACCAATGCTGCCATTTAGGATGTGTGACCTCAGATGACTTAAGCATTGTTCTCAAATAGCCTCGATCAAGTATCATCAAGAATGGGATATTGATGATGCAATTGATATTGGTGTGCGATCTGCATCATACTCTTAGAGAGAGTAGTAAGATCTCACTTACTACGAGATACTAGGTATCTCATGATGGATGCACAAATACCTTAGAGGCTATTGGTATACCCATCCGAGAAACCGTTTGATGTAATTTCACAATATGTATCTACGGGTGTCTCGGTTAGTGGGAGCGATGTGATACTCTTTTTTCTTGAGGTCAATACGCACGATATGTGTGGAGTGATGAACTTTGACCATGACCGATGCTTGCACCCTTCCATGGGTAGATATGGCTTGGATTGAGTTCATCACGAAATGCATGTGCGTGGTAGTTTAGCCAAGAATAGGATTCATTCCTCAATGTGGATTTAGAGAGAATACTCATCTTCTCATCATAATTGGATCTATGTCATCGGCCGATGTACGTCAACTTGGACTTTGTGGCCAAGTGTGACATAAGTGATCAATTAGTGATTTGAGATAAAATGATTAAGTTATTTGAATAGACACTTCATCATGTTCAAGATTTAATTCTAGTATTCGCGAATGAAAGAAAGTTATCGTAATAGCCCATGTTTCAGTTACAAGTAGTTGCACATTTCCTCGCAACGTACCTCATATATTGAGAATGTCTGATTTATTGTCTAGGGTTCAATTAAGACCATTAGTTTGACTAATCGCTCGATATATGAGGGCATATGAGTTACACAACAAGTAACAATTGTTTACTAATTATAGTTGGTTGATTAAATATTATATTGGATATTAATATTTAATTTATGGAGAATATAATAATAATTATATTTAGAATGAATTATTATTACTATTTAATTAAATTAGATTTAATTAAATAGAATTCCCAATAATAACATATGAAATATTATTATGGGATTTGATATATATGGAATCAAATCCGTATAGATTTGATATACATGGAAATCAAATCCGTAGAGATTTATGTATATGAGAATTAAATCTATGAGATTTAATTTATAAGATTAGGGATTTCATTTCCTAATCAGGTTAGCTTAAGATTTAAGCTGGACCTCCCCTATATATATGAGCTCTAGGAATTCATAACATAAGAGTTCATATTTTCTCCATAAAATCACTAAGTTAGAATTTTCCTAACAAATTTATCTCGGGGATTCAACGCAAATTAATTGGTAAACGATTGTTAATATTTGAGGAATTTGTTGTTGTAAGAATTCTATTTACGTTTACTCGTATTTAATTATGCAATTAATTGTTCGTTGTTGGTGAACTGTTTATTTCACTGCGCATGTATTACGTGTTTATGTGCCTCTAAAACCCAACACCTCATTTATTAGGTAGTGATAAAACAAAGCATTAGGCTGGTGGATCTGTTGGGAAATTTATAGTTTTGATGGAAGTTCCAAAATAGATTGTAATAGGACCAGCCAGACCTGTTAGCTGACTGATGAGTTAGAAATCAGGATAGGATGACCAGCTGAGATGTACAGACAACTGATGTATTGAGATAGGTCACATATTGAGAGTGAACTCTATATGAATAGGTTAAGTCAGGCAAGATCAGAAGATCAAACAAGTCAGACAAGATCAGAAGATCAGACAAGTCAGATGATCAGGTGAAGACATGAAGCTGAAGACTCAGAAGACCTGAAGATCAGATGACTATCAGAAGAACAAGACCAAGAAGACCTCAGATTACCTACATCAGAAGAAGGAAATAGAGTATGTAAGTTGTGTTAAGACAACCTACATCAGAAGACTCAATCGGGTAGGCTGATCGGTTTTAACTGATCAGGTCAACTCAATCAGGTGATAACCAATGGTTCACCAAAGTCATACGAGTTCATCAGACAAGAAGAATGTCAAACTAAGTTGGTAAATCAAACACTGAACAAGTGTACTTGATAACCAATGAGAGCAAGACACGTATGTACAGAGCTGACAATGCGGGATTTGGCGGATCACAGTCAAACGGCTATAAAGGACAAACTTGCATGCTTTTGGTCATACCGCCTCATGTCATATCCATCCTGCAAACCACCTTAAATAGACCGAAATTCGAATTGCTCTCCAACGGCTAATTCAAATTCGTGCCTATGTATATGGGATCATACCTTCATAGTAAGGTTACGAAAATTATCATCAAGCTAAAGCTATCCGTAATTTTCGCACGAAGAACATAAAATCAAGAATATTTTCTATGTGTTCATCCCATAGTTCTTAGCACAGAAATTGTATCCTTTAGCTTTAGGCTACCCAAATACTAGGATAGATTTCCAGTTGGAACACAACAAATCTTATACCCAAACTAAAAGTTAGGTTAAGTTTGTTTAGCAAGATTTCAGACTAGGGTTTCTAGTTCTGATTTCTGGGATTGGTTGAGTGAGAACTCTTGAAACATCTGTTGTACTGTGTTGGACTAACACATTAAACTAAGTCCAGTTGGTTAAGTTGGTGCCCCTGCTGATAGGGAAGAGTGGACGTAGGACAAGTTGTCCGAACCACTATAAAAATCTTGTTTGCCTTTATTTGCTTTATCTGCTTTACACTATCTGCACACACCTGTTTAACTATTACATGCATATTCTATGTCTGGATCAGATTTTCACCAAGCAACTGATCTGATCAGGTTGACACTTTGTCATCTGATCCGAAACAGATTACTTAGTATCTGATTTGAGAAAACTGGTTTTTCACACGGGTTAATTTGTTCTTCCACACATCAGTTAAACTGATAGACACCGAACTAATCTTGAAAGAAGTTGGATATTAGTCCAAACCGATTCATTACACACTTTGATCAAAGCAACTTGCTATTCACACCGATCCCAAAAAAAGTTCGAAGTCTATTCACCCCTCCCTCTGGACAATCACTAAAACCTTCAGACCTCAAGTTATCGAGAAATTACCAATCGGCTTTTGAGTATCATCGGTTCTTGAGGAAGAACCATTGTGGTCACTTGAATGATCTTCAAAAACCTGCTTTTAAAACTCATCTCTGCTTTCAAAACACACATTCAAAGATGGATAATACTTGGTATGTATCATGATCCGCCAAAGTTCTTTATTGATGAGTATGCTGAGTGGACCATACTCATGAGCAACCATCTAGATGCGATAAACAAATGAATGATGGAAGTTCTTGAACAAGGACCCATCATCATTTATTATAACAACCCACCGGGAAGGAGGTGATCCGTAATATCCAACCGAGCCGTAATCGAAAAGAGTCCTTCACTAATGGATGCCGAGGAAAAAAATTGTCCAATGTAGCCGGACATATCATCATGAAGACGATGGACAAGATAACACGCGAGAAGATCAAGTATCTCAAGACCGCCAAGGATGTGGGATACTGAGATGTGATTAAATGATCGATTAAGGACAACAGAAAAAATTCGAATCGGTTTTGAAAAACTTTATGGAAATGAAACCATAAATCAGCTCGATGAAAGAATCAATTGAATTTAGAGGCTCGTTCACAAATTAAAGTTCACCAACAACTAATTTAATTGTTTAAATAATCATAACAAGAAATCTTACAAAGGATTCTATTGCGATTTCTCTACTACTATATCCACGTAATTTCACGGAATTAATTATTTGCCATTAATAGACTTTAATTTGCAAAAATTCCTATTCTAGATTTTATGGAGAAATATGAAAACGTCTTTTGTGAATTCTTGTATATATAAAAAGACTAAATTTAAATCTTAAGCTAACCCGATTGAGATATAAAATCCCTAATCTTTATTTAAATAAATCTCTAAGATTTATTTCCCACATATAAAATCTCTACGGATTTAAATGTCTTATATGAAAATCTCTACGATTTATTTCCATATACATTAAATCCTACAATTATATTCCAAATATAATTATTGGGAATTCTTATTTAATTAAATCTAATTTAATTAAATATTAATAATAATTAATTCCAAATTAATCTATTATTAATTAATTCTCCATAAATTAAACATTAAATCCAATTTAACATTTAATCAACTAACTATAATCCGTAAAAGGGAATTACTTGTTGTGTGACCCATAGGCCCTCATATATCGAGCGATTAGACAAACTAACGGTCTTAATTGAACCCTAGACAATAAATAAGACATTCTCAATATATGAGGTACGTTGCGATAAACGTGCAACTACCTGTAACTGAAACATGGGCTATTACGATTTCCTCCTTTCATTCGTGAATACTCGATTAAGTCTTGAACATGATGAAGTGTCTATTCAAAACACTTAATCATGTTATCTCCAATCACTAATTGATCATGTATGTCACACTTAGATTCAAAGTCTAAGTTGATGTGCATCGGCCGATGACTTTGATGCAATTATGATGAGAAGATGAGTATTCTCTCTAAATCCACTTTGAGGAATGAATCATATTCTTGGCTCAACTACCACGCACATGCACTTCGTGATGAACCCAATCCAAGCCGTATCTACCCATGGTTAGGGTGCAAGCATTGGTCATGGTCAAAGTTCATCATCCCACACATGTCGTGCGTATTGACCTCAAGTCAAAGGAGTATCGCATCGCTCCCACTAACCGAGACACCCATAGACACATATAGTGGAAATATATCAAACGGTTTCTCGGATGGGTATACCAATACCCTCTAAGGTATTTGTGCATCCATCATGAGATACCTAGTATCTCGTAGTAAGTGAGATCTTACTACACTCTCTAAGAGTATGATGCAGATCGCACACCAATCTCCATTGCATCATCAATATCCCATTCTTGATGATCCTTGATCGGGGCTATTTGAGGATCATGCTTAAGTCATCCGAGTTCTCACAACCTCAATGACAACAATGACTCATGGGAACACTTGCATGAATAAATGCAAACAATCAAACATAATATTAAAAGAAGTGTATTGCCATACATTAATATTAAGTGAACTATAATATTAAATCAAACTGAATATCATCGAGTATTATGTCCTTTAAATAGATTGTCTCTAGGACATTAACACTAACATCACCATGTCAGTCAATAAGCTTCGTGAACTGGGACGAGAAATGTCTGACAAAGACATCAACTATAAGATCTTGAGGTCCCTGACCAAGAGATGGGACATGAAAGTAACGGTGATAAAGGATTGTCAAGATATTGCGAAGATGAAGCCAAGCAACATGTTTCTCAATTTAAAGGCTCATGAATTCGACCTGATTGAAAGAGGTCAAGAAGAAGAAGACGAGTCTCCTGCTGAAGCTACACCTGGCACATCAAAAGCAGTTGCATTCAAGGCAGCCAGCAGCAGTTCGAAGTCTACTGAACCAATAGGAAACATCATGAGTCAGGCTGAACAGATTGCTTTGCTGACCAGAAAGCTTGAACGATCAAATGTTCAACTGGGAAAGTATCGAAAATTCTATAGAGATTATCAGAACAGAAGAGGAAGCGATAGGAGATCTACTGACAGATCACAAGTAAGGAATCGTTCTGATGACAGAAGCACTACTACAAATTCGTAGATAGATAACAGAGACTAGATAACGAATATTTTAATTTTCGTCACCTAATAATTTAAAATCCGTCGTCTAATCTATATTCGTCATCTATTTGCGAGATTACTCGCTAATAGATGACGGGTTTTGGCCCTCCGTTATCTAAGTTTGGTTATCTAAAATATTTTCTATCTTTTTTTTAATTTAATTAAATTGGAGGTGCCGGGTTCAACTCCTGTTGCACGCAAAAAAAATCTTTAAAAAAAAAATCCGTCATCTAAGTGTGGTCCCAGGTTCGACACTCAATACACCAAATTAATGAAATTTTTTGCCCTAATTTTCTCCCTCTCTCACCCACACTTAGAATGTTTCTGCCCTAATTTTTTCTCCCGCTCTCAACGCTCTCAACACCACTGCTCTCAACAGACGCCGCCCTAGCTCTTGGAGTGTCGTCGCCATCGCCGTCCATCCTTGGAGTGTCGTCGCCGTCCACCAACGCCTTCCCTGTAATTCCCTTTCCCTTTTTTTGTCTCTCTCTATATCTATCTATTTGTATGTATATATATATATATATCTATGAGTGTGTGTGTGAGAATCCTAAATCAATTTATTCTTCCTTCCCAAAATCCACACGGAAAGCGACCCCTTTTCTCTTTCTGCTTTGGTGTTTCAAGTGTTTTTCTGATGTGGAATTACTTTTTCTGTATGTTATTTCTTTGGGTTTTGGTGTTGTTTTGTGGCTTCGTTTCCTGGTTTCTTTGGTTCGTTATGGCCTATTCTTGTATTCGGGTTGTCTTTTGTTTCGTAGAAGGTCTCAATTTTTGAGCCTCTATTTTCGTTTGTGTTGGGGGGTTTGGTGCTTTGTTGTGTTCTTGCTGGGATAGTTAACCTTTTTTCTGGTTTCACCTGGGTTTTGTGCCCTGTTTTGGGTTGGCTCGCCTAGCTTTCTGGGAGTTTCTCTATGTCATCTATTTTTTATGTTTGATTTTGGGTTTGTTCTTGAGGGTTTGCTGGTGTACTTGGTGATCGAAAGACGAACCTTTATGATTCATTCTAATCGCTATGTACTGGTGTACTGAAAATGGTAATAAGACGTGGCTAACAGCTCGTTTATGAGAAGATAGTGCATGGTGGACTGATTTAACTTTGTTTTCTCCTTATATTATACTTTTAATTGGTTTCTTGAACATTGTGGTGCTGGTTTGTGAGTTGTTGGTAGTATTATACATTAGTGCCCTATTTTGTGAATGATAATGTTGTCAAAATTGTTGTTTTTCTAAATTTTGCGTCTCTTTTGCTACATGGGCTATGGCTGATCTGTACATTTATGAAAATTTACTCAAAGCTACTTCTAATTTTTATTTTCTTGTCAGTGATTAGTGCTCGTAGTTTGAAACCAAATGATGGACAAATAATGGATTTTTATAGACCGGTTGTCACGTGAGTACGCATTAGGAGTAGATTATTTTTTGAATTTTGCTTTGCAAAATGCTGAAGATATAAATTATATTTCATGTCCTTGCATATCATGTGGAAATCTGAAACATGATACGATAGACCGAATTAGGGCACATTTGTTTCAATATGGGATGGACAAAACCTATCTAAAATGGGTATGGCATGGAGAGACCCCTGGTGGCAGTTCTTCAATGCATGAGAGTCATCAAACAAGGGAAGTTGAAGATTTTCCAAAAGAACCCTTAGATGATATGGTAAATGTTGCATATGAAAAGACTAGAGATCCAGATAAGTTCATAGCGTTACTTGAGGGTGCTGAGAGGCCTTTGTATCCTGGAAGCTCTAAGTTTACTAAGTTATCAGCAATTGTAAAATTGTATAACTTAAAAGCTAGACATGGAGTGATGTAAGTATGAAAGACCTACTTGCATTGCTAAGAGAGATGCTTCCAGAAAACAATACTTTGCCTATCTCTAATAATGCTGCAAGGAAGAGCTTAGGTGCATTGGGTATGAAATATGTGAAAATTGATGCATGCCCCAACGATTGTGTGCTATATCAGAATGAGTTTAAGGACCATGCCAAATGTCCTACTTGTGGGATCTCAAGGTGGAAGGCGGGAAGGAATGGAGAAGTAAAGACTAAAATTTCAGGTAAGTGAAGACATTGTGTTAAAATTTATGATAATTTTTTATTAATTACATACACTACTTAATTATGATATATTAAAATGCAGAGGTCATTGGATTTTGACAACTATCGACCCACACAAAAAGGAGATTTGTTTGTTTGATCCTCTTCTTGACAATACATATGAACACTGGAAATCAATTATTGAAATGTATGCTCTTGTTTCTCCTATTATTATTTTATATTTATTGTGATATTCTCTTGTTAACTCTTATCAAATATTTGAAGGACATTGAGAATGTTCATTCCGGAGACTTTGATAAAGAAACTAAGAAAAAATGCTATTTGGAAAGTAATTACGGTATGAAAGATGTGACTAGCAAGTAATTCAATTAATAAATTATGAATTAATTGTTTTAATTTGTTCCCGAACTAGGCTCCTAAGCAACCATATTTTAAGCAATGTGAATTTTTTGTACTCCGATTCATGAGACAAATCACTGAATTTGATGGACCATTGGATATATCTTCAATGCAGTATCTGGTAATATTATTAGTGTTCATTTCCTAAATTATATATTTCTTTCTTTAATTTAAATGTGTTATAGTTTGTAGTATTAATATATATTATTTCATAGTTCAAGGAGAGATCTTACACTAAAGCAGAAATTGATGAAGTGCGGTCGAAGTGGGCTGAGTGCATTCATTTATATGTTGTCGAGTAGTGAAGGTACGTAAAGACGCACAATGAGATCCTCGTTTTGGTTTTGTGGAATAGAATGTATGTTATTGTCTTTTTATGGTAATAATTGTTGGCATATATGGTGTGTGTAGTTGTTGTTTTTGTTGATAGAAGTGTTATTTTGTGAACTTAAGTTGTATAATTGTTGTTTTGATGCGCTTAATTAGTAACTATAGTTGCTGGTTTGGTGTGCTTGAGTTGCTGTTTGATTTATATTCATGTAAATTGTAAGAATTAGTATTGAAGAGGTTGTAAGGATTTTTTCTGTTTTGCTGATTCCCTTTTATATATTAGTATTGAAAAATTATTATAGATTTATATTCATGTAAATTGTAATTTTCTTTTGCAGTTATAGTAGAGGTTGGTTTTACCACAGAGATCAACGACCATGGTTCACTCTTAGAGAGGCTGCTAAGTTTAAATATGCTAGCACTTTCCATGTTTGTTTCTTTGTGTATAACTAATTTTACTTTTGAATTGATGATTGAGTGGAATGGATATTGGAACTTTTGGTACTTGAACTTGAAATGATTTGAGGAACTTGACCTTGAAATGGATATTGGAATATTAGTGCATTTTGATACTTTGATATTATATTTTGGTATATTTTGTTCATTATTATTATTTTTTTAAATTCAGTATTAATCATTTTTTGGTCAGGGATAACGAAATTATTTGTAGAAAGACTACGGTTAAATTCTGTTGTCTATCTAGGAATAAATAACGGATATATTTATAAAAGACAATGGATAATGTTCGTGATCTGATTTAGAATAGATGACAGATATAGTTTTAAAAAGACTACGGTTACATTTAGTTGTCTTTCTATGAACAGATAACGGATATATTTAAAAAGGACAACGTATAATTTTCGTGGTCTGATATCAGAATAGATGACAGATATAGTTTTAAAAAGACTACGGTTAAATTAAGTTGTTTATCTACGCACAGATAACATATCTATTAAAAAAGACAACGGATAATGTTCGTGGTCTAGTTGAGAATAGATAACGGATATATGTCCGTCATTTATTACCGGGGGTCTATCACAACCCCCAACGAGACAACGTATATTTTAGTACATAGATGACGGATAATATCCGCCATCTATTAGCTTTTTTGTAGTAGTGAAGAGATAATCATAGAGATGACCGTAGAGAAGATAAGAGAGATGATCGTTCTGATGATAGAAGAGACAACAAATCAGATAGAAGGAATTCTGATTACAGGCAAACTGGGAAGTCACCTGACAGATCCTACATAAGAAATGATTCACCTGGCAGACGAAGTTCTGGAGAACTTGGAGCTTGCTTCAACTGTCAGAAAATAGGTCACTACAGTGTTGATTGCTCTGACCTGACTCCTAAGGAAAGAGAAGAGAAGCGTAACATAAGAGAACAGAGATACCGCAATAGAAAAGCCATGGTTGTCGATACATCAGGTATCGATGATTCCTATCTACCGTCAGATGATTCTGGATACTCATCTGTTGAAGACTTCTGCCTGATGACCACTTCTGATGATGTCGACGACCTCGACGATCTGATATTCTCATCTGATGACGACATTTGTCTCATGGCCAAGGATGCTGATCAAACTGAGGTAACTTCTAAACCTTCTGCGTTTTCTGTTTCCACACCTGTTGTGCTGAGCACACCTGCTAGAGAGATTGACCTGCAGCTCTACAATGAGCAATTGCTTGATGATCTCTTTAATGCAGTAGACACTTATACAATAGTGGAAGCTGAGAACGATAAGCTAAGGGCTGAGAACATTCAGATTGTCAAGGATAATGCTGTAAGAAAAGCTGCTGAACTGAAATCAGTTGAGACTGTTCAGAAGATGACTACAGAACTAGAGTTTCTGAGAGTCAGCTCTTCTGATCTGGGTAAACTGGTTAAGGAACAGCAAGCTATCAACAAGCAGCAAGCTGATGATCTCAAAATCCTTCAAGCTAAGTTTGATGAACTCTTCCGACTGCATGAGAGTCTAAAACAAAGTGAGGACAGTTTGCGAAAGAAAGTAGAGATTTTTGGAAAAACTTCTAAAAATGTTGATGAAATAATAAGCTACTTTCGGAAACCAACTGATAAGAAGGGTATTGAGTTTGATAACCCTTCTGGATCCTCATATGTCCAACCTGGTTCACATTCCAATAGTGAATTTAGGAAAGTTTCTGGACAAGATACACGATATGTCAAATCTGTATCGAAGAAGGAAAAAAGACCTGCTGAACAGGAAATACGAGTGCCTGATCAGAAAGGGAACAGAAATGGACCTCACCTGATCAAGCATCAGCCGAGGAATCAACAGAAGAATCTTGTTCTTCTGAAGCGATCTCAGTCTAATCAGCAGATTAGGAATTAGAAAGGACAATCTCGCAAGGGAAAGTCTAATTTGAGACCTAATCAGGTCAAGCTACCTAACCAGCGTGCTAAGGGTAAACATCAGAAACTATTTGTGCAAAAGAGATATGAATCTTTTGATGGTAGCAGTCGTACCTATCCCTTCAACCAGAAATCCAGGACATCTGCACCTGAACCACACTGGATTAAAAGAAGACAGACCAATCAGAAAAATCCCAAGTCTTCTGATTCATCCAAGGTTTACACTCGTAATCATACTGATCAAAAATCACATGAAGAGATGTATGATTATGTAGATGTTTATGGGAGATAAATTAGGCCTTCTGATCTTGATGATTACCATAGAAGTGCCATGTTTGTTTGGATCCCGAAAGGTAACTCTAACCCCTCAGGACCCAATCCTACAGGGGTACCTAAAGCCTGATTTGATTGCAGGAACGCGTGGGTTTGGCCAATAAAGGAGGTGTACAAGCAACTATCTGGTACATCGATAGTGGATGATCAAGGCACATGACTGGCAACAAACATCTCCTCAGTTCATACATAGAACAAGAAGGCCCACGTGTACTCTTTGGTGATGATAACTTTAGTTTTACCAAAGGATTCGGAACCTTAGTAAATGATGATGTACAAGTTACTGGAGTCTCGTATGTCGATGGTTTGAAGCACAACTTGTTATCGGTTTCACAATTTTGTGATAATTGATTCAGTGTTGAGTTCTCAACCGATCAATGCACTATCAAGAATCGAGCTACTCAATAGATTTTGCTAACTGGTTCCAGAAAAGGAACGATCTATACTGCAGATTGGAACAGTTGTCCAAGAAATGCATGCCTGATTGTTAGGAGTTCCAAAAGTAGCAGTTGGCTCTGGCACAAGAGAATGAGTCATCTGAACTTCAAGACTCTTAACAAGATAGCAAAGATGTCCCTGGTTGAGGGTCTCCCGAATGAGGTATTCTCTAAACATCAGACATGTGTCACATGTCAAAAGGGAAAACAGGTTAAAGCCTCATTTAAGGGGATCCTGTTTAGATCAATGAGAAGATCGGAATCGCTCCACAGGATTTGTTTTGACCGATTACACCACTTAGTTTCAGCGGACGCAAATACACTCTGGTGATCGTGGATGATTATTCCAAGTTTACCTGGGTTGTATTCTTGTATAAGAAGAATGAAACTACAACAAAGATACCCGAGTTGTACAAGAGATTGCAGAATGAGAAGGGTGTTAGTATCGTGAAAATCAGATCAGATAAAGGTACAGAGTTTCTGAACTCCTTTATTACTGATTTTTGCACTGAGTTTTGTATACAACATGAAACATCAGCCGCCAGAACACCACAACAGAATGGTGTAGTAGAACGGAGAAATAGAACACTCAAAGAAGCTGCTCGCACAATGTTGGCTGAACATGCAACTCCAAATCGCTTCTGGGCAGAAGCTATCAACACTGCATGTCACACTCAGAACAGATGTTCTCTGACTAAGATTCACCTCAAAACACCTTATGAACTGTGGAAGGGCAGAAAACCTCGTGTTTCTTACTTCCATGTTGTTGGGTGCAAGTGTTTTATTCACAACAATGGGAAGAGTCAGTTGAAAATCTTCGAAGCTAAGTCAGATGAGGGTATATTCTTAGGATATTCTTCAACCAACAAAGCTTTCAGGGTATTCAATAGGCGAACCCTAGTTGTGGAGGAGACGCCTCATGTGGTCTTTGATGAGACATCTTCTGAACAAGAGAAATCTGCCTCAGAACAAGCAGCACCAGATCAACTAGTACCTGATACTCAGAAAATGGATCAGCTAAGTATCAAAGAAAATGGACCAGATCACGTAACAGTGTATGTTCCTAATCTTGATCTTAATGATTCACCAGGTCAATCAGACCCTAAGGTATGTTCAATTATCGATGAAGAAGTTGGTACAGCTGAGACAGTAACAACTGAACCATCTGGTTCAGGGGCAACACCTGATGTTCCGGCGGACAAATATCAGCCTATGATGATTCCAACATCAGCTGAGACTTGTCCATGCCAAGTGGATCCTATTATTGTACCTCTCCCAACCTCTAATGACTCAATATCAGAAGAGGATGACAATGTCCAAACTGATATACATCAGAAAAGAAGGACTTGGTTGAAAGACCATCCAACTGATCAGATAATCGGCAATCCTAATGCCCGAGTCCAAACTAGACATCAAGTTGTTGAAAGTGTTATGTATTGTTGCTATCTATCTTTGAAGAAACCTACCACAATAGAAGAAGCTCTACAAGATGCCAGCTGGATTCTAGCTATGCAAGAAGAATTAGAGCAGTTCAAGAGGAATCAGGTTTGGGAACTGGTAGACAGACCAACTCATCAAGACGTGATAGACGTCAAGTGGGTATTCAAGAACAAGAGGGATGAGAATAATGGCATCACCAAAAATAAGGCAAGACTTGTTGCAAAGGGGTATTCACAATCAGAATGGATTGATTATGATGAGACCTTTGCGATGATCCGCTCAAGCCATTCGATTGTTTCGGCATATCTTTTGTTGGGGAAATTTATAGTTTTGATGAAAGTTCCAAAAACACATGTAATAGGACCCGAATTACACATTAGGTTTACAATCTATAGGAACCGGATAATGATTGTATAGAAAAAACGATGTAATAGATAGGTCAATATTGATGGAACTCAATATGTAAAGGTCGAATCTGAAGAATCGGAAGAAAAGTGATATCCGTGAGAAAGAGCGAAACTGGTCGAATCGATCTAGTCGAAACTTCACCGAAGTCATGAAGCTCAAACCTCTATACTAGAAGATCCTGACTTCGGAAGATAAGACCAGAAAGACCTACAAGAATCATTAAGCTAAGAACGGGAATAAACATCTGAAACAAGATGAATTTGGAGGAACAACAATCTTTCATCCAATCTTTTGAAGAAACCGTATGAGCAGAGCGATACTGCGATTCGTACCTATCCCTTCAACCGACATCAAGCCTCGCAAGTCTACCTAAAATAACTTCGAGATTCAAATTGCTCTCCAACTAAGTCTTTGATCTCAAGGTCTATAAATATGGGATCACACTTCAGTGAACATGAGTTTAAAACAAACAACATAAAAGAAGCTCAAACTATATCATTTCATGAAGAACACAACTACAAGTTTATTTTTATATTGAATAAGTTCTTAGCAAGAAATCTTTTCATCTAGCTATCATCGTCATGATGATCAAAAATCTTTTAAAAGTTGTTTAGCCATGTTTGATTATCGGAAATAAACACACTTAAAGGTATCATGTTAAACCCTTTGTCTTGATATGTCCAACCTAAAGATTTTTGATTCCAAGTTTAAAGAAACCCGGGATTTTACTATGAAGATAAAAAGACCCCTTCCGAAATAATCGATAGTTACCGAAGACCGCTTTCTTGTAATATTTGCCAATAAAATTTCCTGTCCAAAATTCAAAAATGAGTAATACATCCGATGAAAAGTGATGAACATCTAGAATCGTAAAAGATCTTGTATCAATTCCCGACAAACATCTCCTCGGTTCAATTGATTCAAAAATTGTCACAAAAAATGTACTGCCTTTGCGGAATCATAAAGGACAAAAATTTACCTAAAGTAAATGATGATGTACAAAGGAGTCTACCTAATGTTTATTTTGGTAAAGCAAAAACTTATTAGGAAAAAATGATGATAATACGAATTGTTTGAAATCCTTGCATCCAAAACCAGGAACGTTCAAATCGATTAAAAACCTCCACCAAAAAGGTTTGAAAATAAGACGAAATCCCAAGTTCTAATAGGGTAAGAGACCTTCTCATTTGATTGCGGAGAACAAAGAATCAAGCTGTCAATCTTTGTTGATTGGATCCCTATCACATGAAGAATTGTGATATTAAAATACCGGATTGATCTTTAATTGAGATAAAATTCTGATGATTACCATAGGATCGTTTGTTTGGATCCCGAAGGAAACAAGTATGAAGGCAACGGGGATTCATGACGGAACAAGATAGCAAAAGGATTTGTTTGGACCCGGTTAAGAAAAGGGACTTCTCAACCGTTTACTCTGGAATGATCGTGGATGATTATTCAAGTTACTTGTTGTATTCGATAAATACACTGAAGATGATATTCCAAGAAATTCTACAACAAAGGTAAATCAAATGACTGGGGATCCAAGATGAAAGTCGGATAATCAACGCCATACGCGTAAAATGTTTTGAATCGTGATGATCAACGACAATTATCCAAAGGTTACAACCGTACTTAGATTCACCTCTCCGGTAACATACGACTTTTGTTCTTGGTGATGGTTAACAAGATCCACAACAGGTAAATGATTGTTTACAAAATTAAACCAGACATAGTTTTACCCCAAGAATTCTTGGAACGCTCGGGTTTACAACCAACAAAAGTCAATGCAACTATTCCAATCAAGATTACGAGGCATGACCTTTGAAGCCATTCGGCAATGGACGTAAAGAGTGCTTTCTTAAACTAAATGATTTATGTTTAACAACCTCAAAACATTATGATTCAGTTCGAAAACCTCGTGTTTCTTAAATTGGGTTCACTAAAGAACATGACGTAACCTTATTGAGAATAGAATGGAGAAGATATTCAATTTACGTGATCATTTCGGATCTCAAATAAGAACCTATGAAAGATTCGAACCGATGCAAGTTGAAATTCGAGATGTCCATGATGGGTCGATGAATTACTTTCTAGGTCTCCAAGTTAAACAAAGTTCGGGGATATTCATCCGCCAACAAAAGTAAATATTTTTCAATTCAAAAATAGCAAGGAAGCCAAAATTCTATGATGACCGGATTCAAGATGGATCCAATAGGCCAAGAACAACAAGAAGGAATATAGGGCTCTCATTGATCTTTATTATACCCGATTTATCACTTTCGCAGAGGTGTATGTGCAAATCCATCTTACGAGCACAAGGAACAATAAACCTTGGTTTATTTTACCCATCGAGATAATCTAGAGAAGTGGGTATTCGGATTACGATTATGGAGGTTGCAAGAAGACTGTCATCTTAACAAGATCAACAACTCGGAGTAGTCGAATACTCCGCTCGCCAAGAATGGATTACAACATTGTATAACGCACTCTATAAGATGAATCAAATCCGGACATAAGATCAAAGTAGATGTCGACACCACTTCATAAGAGATCATGAAAAGAAGAATATCGAAATGGAAAAGATTCATTTGATACTGTAATATTCTAACCAAGCCTGTTTATTCGAGATTTATGCGATGAAGTTGACTTCAGATCTTGGAGAAATGTCACCTGAAAAATGTTTGATGGAATGCTCTCGAACTACCGTTAAGAGACTAACCAGATCGAGAGAAATCACCTTAATCGATCTCAAGAGACGATAAGCAAAAATCGATCGTATATACGCTTACCGTATCCAAAGGAATCGGGACGATTTTAGTTTATCGATTTAAAGTCTATCGAAAGGAACCGATCGATTCAAGGTTTATCGATTAAGGAAAATGCTCAAAAGGATTATCGATTAAATCAATTTGGTTCTAGTATTTCTTTTGTGATTCGTTTTAGCTGATATTCAACAAGCAAGATTCAGAGATTAAAAAGCTATCAATCGCATAAGAAGAAATTTACACAACAAAATGAAATAATGTAACTTTTCATTGATAAAAACCGAAGGTGAGGTTACATTATTTAGTTACAAGTACAAGAAGACCCGGAGGTCAAGACATAAATGTTAACCAAAAATCCTAAACCTAGAACCCTAAACCCTCATCCCTCCCCGTGAAGGAAAGAGAGAGATTTTAAACTTTAACAAGGGGGTGAGAGAGGCTTTTAAGAATGCAATCCCAAAAAAGTCAAGATCAAGAAAAGCTGGAGCGATGAGGCCTTGATAGGATTCTGCCGAGAAAAGGAGGAGTAGTAGGGCTCTCCAATTTATTGAATGGACACGCAGCCAAAGAGTTGGTCATCGATCTCATGGGCACATGTGTGATATTTTATACCATGTCCGATGGTTCAATCCGTAGACACCACAAGGTGCATCAAGTTCTTCCGGTTAAAGAAAATGGTGGTAAGAAGCTTTTGCGAATCGTGTGAAATCAAGATGATGAAGAAAACAAAGAATAAGGGATGCAAAGGGTTGATTTGAGAAGATGAAACCATATAAAAGGGTGTAAAAGTGTTTCTTAAGAAGTCTCAACCTAACCAAGATACATGATTCTTACAAAGAAGATAAGTATGGTGAATGGGTGATGTTGTAAAAACATTGGTCCAATTTATAGAGGCCAAGAAGGATGCAAATGCAATTCTCATTTCAAGAAGCCTATCCGAGAAATTTGCATCAAAAGATGGTAGAAATCACGCGGCGATAATTGATAAATTTACAATATCGTCGAGATTGGTTTATATTTCAAGATGTCAATCACGCCTACTTAGGAATAGAAACTACTCTCCATGAAGTTTTGGCGGTAACAGAATTGGCTTAATCAAAAAGAATCATGAGGTCAACAAAATCGATTTACAAGATGATCGAATAGAGAGGATCTCACTCCAATAAATCGATATATCGGTCTATGTATATAAATATCGGTTGAAGGGGGAACTTCAACCGATCAAGGAGGATCAAAGAGGGAAATCGACGATTCAAGGAAAGATCAGAGGAAGTTTCAACAAATCGATCTGTTGAGAAGATCGATTTAAAAGGATCGGTTAGGAAATTTCTTAAGGCTTAGGTAATGATTAAGATCAACAAAATGGAATCAACATTGACAAGATTGATTTCGATCGGCCAAACCTCTCTCTTCTCTTGTTCTTTACTTATTTATCGGATCGTATCCGATTTTATTTGTCGACGGTACTCTCAAATCATTTAATGGGAATTGGTACATGTATTAACCTACTTGATCGTGTTTTTAAATCCAAAAGTTTTGTGTGCGTCGTTTTCCCAACCCTACGATCAAAACCGCTAAATCTGGAGCGCATAATCTTTTTCAAAAACGATTGATCTTCAAAATCTTGTCTTATTGTACCCTCTTTCTATATATGATTCATCAAACCTTACGAGTTTTTTTTCGCTTCACAAACTTGCAAAAAAACTTCAAATTTTACTCTCGTTTCAAAATCTCTCCGAAAATTTGAATCGGTAATATTTTCTTTTAAACAATGATGAATCTTTTCTTTCCGTTAAAAACATTGTTTTCAAAAAAATTTTTTTTCTGATTTATGCTTCATTGCCTTTTGTTTTCCAAGAATGATATTGATATTGATTATGCACAAATTTAATGAGTCTATCTCAATTCTTAAGATGGCCACTCATGGACTTGGAAAGATCATGTGCAATTATGCGAATCGCAACGAAGATCTTTGAGGATAAGTTAATTTGGAACCACCGGGATTACGAATCCATGGATGGAACAAATTACGGAAGGCGGAAAAACATATTGCTCGCTTTCCGCGCAATCCGGTGATGATATGAAGACACTTCAATTCTTCAATTATCCAAGATGAACCGATGTCGAATCGAGGATGACAAATCGTGACATCACTGAGAAAGGGCGAATCTCAACCACTACAGGAGAATGAGGATGAAGAAATCGAGAAGAGTGAGAGGCGGATTTCATCGGTTGCTCAAAAGAAAGATGATATGTTGACATTCTCGTTAAGAACGATATCAATCTTTTAGCCCAGATGTTCTCACATCATTGTACCAACATCAATTGGCAGACTTCTTGCTCCAAGTCCACGTTGAATCCAGTGTGTCCTAACAAGGTTGCAAATTTGAAAGACAAACATGGAATCTGGATCCCATCAACTTCGGAAATATATAGCCACCAGACGATGACAAGGAGCCCACCCAACAAAATCAAGAAAGGAAAGAGCAAATTATCCACAGACGTAAAAGAAACGAAAATTGAAGGCCTGGAGAAGAGGCCAAAGAAAGCAAAGAACACCCTCCATTGAAGATTCGAAGAAGAAAAATCGCCATCGAAGAAAGAACAGAATCAACAGTAAGCTACGAGAGAAGCAGTCCATTTCTCCTCAACCTCGGATGGCAAGAGCATGTCTTTCCTCATGAACTCAACCAGACATAATCGCCATTGTCTTCCCAAAGCACAACCGTATTTCATCCAATGTATGATCCAGATCAACAAAGACCATCAATCGAAAAATGGTCGATAGAACGAGAGAGATGACAATGTCCAAACCACCGAGAGATCTTTCTCAGATCTTATCTATTTGTTGAACAAGGGTGAATAAAAGTCTCTCAAAGGGATCACTTTATTGAATAAATCTCAACAGAAGTTGGAATTGCGAAGAAGAAGAGAAGCCGAGACCAAGAAGCCTAAACCTTGGAAATGGTGAATGCCGAGTATTCAATTCACGAACCACCGAGGCTCAAACAATCGAATCCTCGATCAAGTGATGGATCCAATTCCTACATCTCAAATCACCAATCGATCAACTTCAGAGATCGATCAAAGATTGATGAGGGATAAATCGGCCTCAAACAAATCAAGCAATCGAGATCGGGCCCCAATCTATGACCACCATATCTATTCAGCTTACAAAATCGGCTTTGATGACAAGTTCAAACAGGGATCAAAATCAATCTTTTTCTCGACGCCACCGAAAAAAGGCTCGAAAGTTATCGAAGAGAAATTTGACAAATGAAGCAATTCTATTTCTGGAAAAAGCCAAGAAAGAATTTGTAACCGCCCGTAACGGATCTTCGTGTTTATCTCGCTAATGATCTAAATCGAGCATTGTCACTAACTTTGGGTCTCGACTTCCCACTCAATCGCATCAAACCAAAAAGGGGAAGGATCTCGAGAAACCAATGATCGTAAGACAAGGCCCACGGACAAAGCTCAATTGCAAGAAAAGTGTCATGGTGCCGAACATCAAAATCGACCCGCCTACTCGCACCAGAAAGTCACCCGGTAATATGGTGATATGAGCTAGTCTTAAAGAAGAAAGAAGGGTACTAAGGTTGAAATCAAATCAAGGGCTAAGAAAGGATTAATCGAAAAATTCGCACTTTAACCTCGATTTAAAGAGTGGCGGATCATACTAAAAAAATCCGCTTTGAAAAAGAGGTTTGAGGAATGGAATAAGATCGAAGTGAATGGCTTCTAATCTTGTTCCAAAAGAAGAATCACCGGATGATGAGTTCCTCAACCGGTATAAATATCCGGACTTTCTAAAGTATCCCCGGAAAATGAGGGCCAAGCTTTATAAATGTAAAGATATCTACGCCAAGAGTATGATCCGTTAATATACTCAAAAAAAGCGAGATGGCTCATTTGACAGATATAGAGATTCTAACATCTTGAGCAAATCACGATAAGCTCAAGTGATTCGATGTCAAATGGAAACTCTATCATTTTTCAACATTCCACAAGACCAAAGAGAAATGCCGAAGGATACAAGAAAGATTGAAGATTCGTCTCGGGATCGCAGATTTTAAATTCAAAACTTTTAATGTAACATGTAATCATCATATCTAATGGAAAGTTTATTTTTAGATCCCAAGACAAAAATCTTTGTCTTCGATTATTTGCTCTTTAACTGTTTCTATACTTATCAACTGTTTGGTTTCTCATGTTTTGGTTTCATCAAAAATTGTTGGGAAATTTATAGTTTGATGAAAAGTTCCAAAAACACATGAATAGACCAAAGGACTTTAATTTCATTTTACATTGAATTGATTGTATAGAAAAACGATGCCCAATATGAAAGGTCGATTCCAAGAATCGTAAGAAAGCCGATATCCGACAGAGCGTAACGCTAAACCCATCGATCAATCAAGAATCAAACCTCTATATTGACTTCCATCTTGAAGCTAAAACAGCGTTAAACAAATCAAAAAAAAATATTGTTTCATCTTATCATACGCCCCGATTTTGAATAAACCTTAGTTGGAGAAAATAAAAACATATAATCCTTCACCGTTTGGCCAATCAAGCCCGCTTGTTAATTTGTAGCCCGAGATTCAAATTGAAAATCTCAAAATAAATATGGGATCACACTTCCAGTGAAACAAGGACAAACAACATAATCAAGATATAGTCATTTCCAAATGAAGAATTATTTTATATTGGTTCATCCCATAAGTTCTTAAGGGAGAAATCTTTTCATCTAGCTATCAAAAGAATACTATGGAAAAGATTTCATAGTTGAACCTCAACAATCTTACCCAAACCCCCAAGTTAGGATAAGTTGTTTAGTAAGATTTCGATCTTAGGTTTCTAAATGATTTTACGAAGGAGAACTCTTAAAACATCTGTTGGTGTCTTCGTGTTGGACTAACACACTAATCTAAGTCCAAAGTTGGTGCCCCTGCCATGGACGATCGGTTTGTCCTTTTCACTATAAATCTTGATTAAACTCTCATCGCACAATCTTAAAGCGCATACATATTCTAAGTTAAGATCGATTGCACCAAGCATCCGATCCGACGGACCCGATATTTTTTCATCATCCGCTTAAAAAGATAAAACTTGGAATCGATAAAACCGGTTTTTCACGGGTAAAACTTAAGCTTCCGCACACATCCTTAATCTGATAGTTACCGAATCGATTGCCTACGCGCTCAGTTAAGTTAGTTATCGCATTACTCGATCCCATCCGACACCGATCCAATCGACGAAAGTTTTTCGGTCTATTCACCCCTCCTCTAGAAGCCTCACATAACCCGTTAAGTTATTAAAAAGTGCATTTTTAAATGGGGTACTAGCGGAGGAAGTTTATGTCGAACAACCTCCTGGCTTTGAAAAAGGTAACCAGGTGTACCGTTTAAAAAAAACTCTTTATGGCCTGAAACAGGCTCCCCGAGCTTGGTATGATATACTATCTCAGTTCTTGATAGACAGTGGATTCACCAAAGGAATAGTAGACATAACCTTATTCATAATAGAAGATGGTGAAGACATTCTAATGGTTCAGATCTATGTGGATGATATCATCTTCGGATCTCCCAACAAGAGCTTACGTGACAAATTCAGCAAACTGATGCAAGGGAAGTTCGAGATGCCCATGATGGATCACATGAATTACTTTCTGGGTCTTCAAGTTAAACAAAGTAAAAAAGAGATATTCCTCTGTAAGGCAAAATACACTAGGAATCTGTTGGCTAAGTTTGGAATTCAGAACAGTAAGGAAGCCAAAATTTCTATGATGACTGGATTCAAGATGATTCCAAATGAGAATGGTCAGAAAACTAATCAGAAAGAATATAGGGCTCTCATTGGATCTTTACTACACATTATTCGCAAGGTGTATATTTCAGCAAATCCGATGCAAAGCCACTAAGCATTAAGCAGATTCTTAAGTATCACAATAAACCTTGGTTTATTCTACCCATATAATCTAGAGCTTAGTGAGTATTCAATTATAGAGGTTGCGAGAATAGACAGAAAAGTCAACCTCGGTACATGTCGATTCTTAGGAAGTAAAAATCTCTTGGTTTTCAAAAGCGGACATTTGTTGCCACAACTATGCAAGTAAATACATGGCGTAGGAAAGCTATTGTTCCCAATCGCTTTCCGCTTAGTCAAGAATCGAGCGACTATAACATTGTAGCTACGAACGTGCCCATATTCAATGATAGTAATAATCTTGTGGAAACACAAGATGCAAGCATGTGGACGTCAGACATCATTTCATAAGAGATCCTGTGGAAAAGAAGTATATCAGAATGGAAAAGATCCATACTGATAAGTGTTGGGAAATAAGGGGTGCCCGGATATATTCGAGGTGAATTTAAATACATATTTAAATTAATCAATTAATTACTAACATGAATTAATCCTAAATCAATTCAACATAATAATTAAACAAGCAAATAAGCAACATGCATACACGTAATCCAAGTAAATCATAAGCATGCGGAATCTAGGAGTTACGAGATAACTTACCTCTTGTAGAGACAACTGTTGAGACGATGGATCAACCCAAAGAGCCTTCCCAAATATGTTCCACGTCCACGAACGTAATTCGGTGGGAGGATTCTCAACGAACGATTTTAATTTAAAGGAGAAAAATAAAAATATTTGCCACCACCTTTGTGGATTTCTAATTTTTCCAACACGTGGAATTGCAAGGGGGGGACGAAAATTTGGGGTCATTGGGTCATTGAGAAATTTCCTTGCTTCTTCCCCAAGATACAATCTAGAATATATCCAATATATTCTATTTCCCAAAATATCTCCCAACAAAATTTTCTCCTCCTTTCTTGCTCATGATTTTAGAAAATTATGGATAAATAGGGAAGGAATAAGATCTTTTTCCTTTTCTTGAATTTATGGGATAAACTTGTATCTCAAGAATACTTATTCCATAAAATCTTTCCAAGTAAATCAAGAAAAATATCTCTCTTTCCTACTCATATTTTTCGAAAATTTCAAGAAAAATTAGGCAAAATATTTTCTTATCCTTTTCATTAATTTGACTTTAATTTGGGCTATTTGAGGGGCCTTTAGGAGAATTAAGGTTGGACCTCCAATGGGCTATGAAACTTTAATATTTAGCCAAAATATTATTCAAGCACATTAATATTAATTTATTCCACTATAAAATTAATATTGCACTATCCATCTTAACCCACATTACGACTTCACAATAAATTTCCACTTGCAAGATTTGGTATGATAAAGATTCTGAGCCCACCAAGGGGACAAATCAAGCAAGACGTGCTTGCACACCATTCTCCGTATTAAATCTTAGCAATCGTCGTGTAATCAATAATATTGCCCAAGATATAAGGTATCGAATCACATTGATTCTCTTCCCATCATAAGTCAAAGCAATAGTTATTAATTTCACAAGATCCTGTTTAAGGAACGGAGATTAAGAAATAACGAACCACTGAGGTCTAATTCTTGTATATTCAGTACCGAAGAATTTATCCTCCTGTAGGTCCTATTCAGCGCATCATAATGCACTAGTGTAATCTCTTGGTCAAGACAAGCAAATCTGGGTCTTACACTTCAACCTTTCATGATGGATTGTTCATTTCCATCTGGGTTGTGAATTTATACTTAATCACGAGGGACTGTTAATGTGATCTTTTGTGATCTGGTATCACCAAATTAACTTCAACGTGATACGTACTTACTTATCGAACAGGTATGCAATAAATATATATAACATTCATTCATATTTAGTGCAACAGTGATAAATAATTTATTTCAGTAAATAAATAAGAAATTAAGTTTGGTTATACAAAGTAAAAAGCATACTTTTCAGTATAACCTCAACAATCTCCCACTTATACTCAAAGTCTGCTTTTAAGTATACTACATCATGTATCATGTTCTATGTGACATCTAATGTCACCTACACGAACCTAATAATATTTATCCCACTTATACTCAAAGCAGATTGGCAACGGTCTTGACACCGATTCCTTCCACATGTCTCTCGAATGTGCTCTGAGGCAGACCCTTTGTGAATGGATCTGCTAGGTTGTCTTCGGACGCAATCTTTGCCACCTCTATATCTCCTCTCTTAACGATTTCTCGTATAAGATGGTATTTTCTTTCTATGTGTTTGCTGGCCTTGTGGGCTCTCGGTTCCCTAGAATTTGCAACTGCTCCGACGTTATCACAGTAAACCGTGATCGTGCTGGGCAAATCCGGAACGACGTCCAAGTCCACTAGGAAGTTCTTGAGCCAAACCGCTTCTTTCGCTGCTTCACAAGCAGCTACATATTCGGCTTCCATGGTAGAATCAACGATGCATTTCTGCTTAACGCTTCTCCAAAAGTTAGATTAAGTTTGTTTAGCAAGATTTCAGACTATGGTTTTTAGTTCTGATTTCTGGGATTGGTTGAGTGAGAACTCTTGAAACATCTATTGTACTGTGTTGGACTAACACATTAAACTAAGTCCAGTTGGTTAAGTTGGTGCCCCTGATGATAGGGAAGAGTGGACGTAGGACAAGTTGTTCGAACCACTATAAAGATCTTGTGTGCCTTTACTTGCTATACCTGCTTTACACTATCTGCACACACCTGTTTAACTATTGCATGCATATTCTAAGTCTGGATCAGATCTGAACCAAGCAAATGATCTGATCAGGTTGGCACTTTATCATCTGATCCGAAACAGATTACTTAGAATTTGATTTGAGATAACTGGTTTTTCACACGGGTTAATCTGTTCTTCCGCACATCAATTAAACTGATAGACACCGAACTGATCTGCCCTCAGGCGATCAGTAAGTTGGATATCAGTCCAAACTGATTAACACGCACTCTGATCAGGCAACTTGCTATTCACACCTGATCCAACGAAAAAGTTTCTGAAGTCTATTCACCCCTCCCCTCTAAACTTCTGTCTCACTAAAATCTGTTCGGGACCTACAAGATCCCATTTATTAGGTAGTGTAAGTCTTTAGCCGCTACTCTATTTCCTAGACATTTTGAAGATGACATTTCGTCTTTCACCCACGCTTTCCTCCATTTACATATACCAATACATATATCAGCTTTCCTCCATTATATATACCAATAAACAGGGAGGAGAAATCATATGCATAACTCACATATAACAGTAATTAAGAAGCAAATTTGAGGGGTGTGTGTGTCGCAGCGGCCGTGTGTGAGGGGTGGCCGTGTGCGCTGCGACGGGTGCAGCGGCATCGTGGAAGGCGGCGTCACGGCGGCAGCGTTGCAGGCGGCGTCACGGCGACAACATTGCAGGCGGCGTCACGGGGACAACATTGCAGGCGGCGTCGCGGCGGTAGGAGGGGTTTAGAAGTAAGGGTTTTGATTTTTTTTGTCTCTCTTCTAAATTTGTGGTGACTGGTGTGGTGAGGCCTTGAGGTGAAGTATCTCAGTTTCTGGCGGAACCGATTTGGACGACTTGGCTGCCTAGGCCGCGAGGTCGGCCGGCGCCGCCTAGCCCAATTTCTGCAACCATGCTTGTATCACACGAGAATAGTAAATCTCATTGTTTGGTAGTGCTCTCAGACATAGCTATTCTTGGTGAATTGAGTCAACGAATCTGTGTTTTTTTACTTCATTCATATTATTTTCTCCTTAATTGTAGATTTATTCCTAACAAAGAACTACCCAACTGAAAAACTATAACTCTTTCTTGAAGACCTTTTGTGGTGATGTCTTATTTATTGCATTCCTACTCCATTCAGTAACTTACATTAATCCCAATTTTTTATATGACCACTGCTATTAGAGATGTTAAATGAGTTGGTCCTAACCCATTAAAGTCAGCTCTACAAGGTTGGTAGCCTAAAAGATCCAAGATTTTACCGGTTCGTTCTTAACGAGGGATAAACGAGCCACTAGCAGACTAATAAAATATTTTTAAAAAATCTCCATATAAAATTAAAGATACATAATAATATAATAAACGTGTTGTTAATTATATTTAATCACGTCAATCAAATTTAAGAAAATAAACATCATTGAAAAGATAACAATTATTTAATACTCAATATTTTTATTCATAGTTGGACATAATGTTATCTTTTAACTCATTTTATCTAAAATATGTAAAAAAAACAAAAAAAATTTTTATTAAAATTATGATATAATTATATTAAAATGATTTTTTTTTTCAAACGGGCTGACGACTAACCCTAATCCTACATGGCTTAAGCCTATAGGATTTCGAGCAAAGCTCCCATGATTTAAAGGGGCAGAAAAAGTTAGCCATAACCTTGATTTTTTTGGTTTAAACCGACGGAAGCTTAAGATTAGGATATATCGGTGCAACAATTTCTCTCATCAAGTTTAAATTATTTGAACAACCAAAGTTAAAGAATTAATTTCCATTTTCTACTAATTCACACAAGATTGCAACCAATAATTATTTAATTTTTGTATGTTTTGACTAATATGGGTTTGCAACTGTTCTTCCAAACGTGTTAGGTCTGCTACTGTCCTTCGCCCCTTTCCTTCGCATAAACATCATATCGCCCGCGCAAAAATGGATCTGCTACTGTTCTTCCAAACGGGGCTCCGATGATTTTCAGAAACAAATTTCAGAAGCTAAAGTGTGGGGTTTTTTCTACGGTTCTAGATTGACAATTGTAAAAGCGAAGAGAGTAAACATAATTCTAAGTGTTATGACTTTTATTTCATTTCGGTATATGAAACGATTTGGATATCTCAATTATTCTGATTTAATAGTTTTGTTTTCTTTTAGTTATTTGAACTGAGTCTCTGTAGAATTTAATTTTAATTTGATAATTTAAGTTTTGTTTGCTTTTCTTATTTGTGTTGGGATATTTTAGTTTTGATGAATTATGCCAAAACATTATCAACTTGTGTTATTGAAGCTAATTTACAGATAACAAGTTGAGGGGGAACGAGAGAACAAATTGAGGGGAACTCAGAACTCACGGATGATCGCGAAATCGTACGGATGATCGAGATCGAATTGAGGTCAGCGATAATCGATCGACGAGATCGATGAGTAAGAAGAGTTCGGAGTCAATCGACGAAGCCGAGCAAAATCGTAAGAAAAGATAAGCTGCTCACCGATCGGAAAGAATCGGCGGTCGATGACCGATCGGATAATAATCCGTAATGCATGGACGATGATCGGAAGAGCGCATGTCGATCGAAAAGAAATTCGACCGTATTATCGAAGAGAAGGTCTGCATCGGAAGAGGAGTAGATGAGACCGACGAGATCGACGATCGAGACCGAGATCGGAAGTAAACCGATATGCTAAACCTAATGTAATCGACCGATGCTATCCCGAGATATTGATCCGGAGAAGTGTTGATCGATCGGCCGAAATGATCAGATCGCAAAGAAGAAATCGATAACTGAGTCAAAGCGACTGAAGGTCGATGTCCGCGACCAGATAATCGAATCCCGGTCTGAAAGTGTCAAGATGCCCGACGACGTAGGTCCACAAGAGAAGTCACCGGGGCTCGAGATAGACCAAGGCTCGGATAGATCAAGACACCGAGACTCGAGAGAATCTGAATGATTCCAAGGCGAGGAATCGAGGAATATAAGAATTAGAATCGGTGACGTGGACCAATGAGAGGAAGACAACCACCTGGAAAAAGTCTGAAGAAGTTCTGGAATAGTATGGATTTGAATGTGACTCCATCCAACGGTAACATTCAAATCCACACTATAAATACAAGATCTTCCATCAAATTAAGTGTGGAGAATATGCACAAGATGCTACAAAGCCAAGAGTCTTATATTCAAGCATTCCCACCATAGAACACAAGTCTATAGATATACAAATATATTCAAAGAGTGTTCTAGAACCCAATCTAAGCAACCCACGATGTATCCTAAGCTTAGAGAGATTTTCCCAACCTTAGCATTGAGGCTAAACAAATGTAAGGGAAAATCTCACCATAGTTGGAGACAACACCAAACCCAAACCCCATTCTCGTAAGAGATAACTAGTGGTGAAGTGAGGTAGTTGTTAGGCAATCCCGAGAGAGGGTGATAAGTCCCGTTGGAGTGTGAACTCGTTAAACATCTAGAGGCGAGCCCGAAAGGGTGATAAGTCCAGTTTGAGTTAGTAAACTACAGAGGTAGTCAGAAAGCTCAGGGTCGGGTTGAGTAAGTAAACTGCGTGGAGTAGTCAGAAAGCTCAGGGCCGAGTTGAGTAAGTAAACTACGCGAGGTAGTCAGAAAGCTCAGGAAGTGTTTGACGGAATTTCCCTAGGAACAGGGAGAGTGGGTGTAGGAGCTTGAGTCTCTGAACCACTATACTTTGTTGTGTTCTTTATTGCTTTATGTTCTTATCTTGTCATACGCATTCGATTATAAGCAAGACACAACACACATCGTTCTTAAAAGCGAAAAATCTAGAATCACCATTCCTTCACCCCTGTTTTTATATGCACCGCAACGAAATGTTTGCTTCCGCACGCGCAAAATGGGTTTTCCCACCGGGACCAACAATTTGGATGGAGTCTTTGCAGGCTTGCATCATTTCATTTTATTTTTATTTTTATTTAAATTTATTATTTGAATTATCTAGGTGTATAATAAAAATGGAGTAAAAAAATGAAAAAAAAATTTAACAATCAGCATCAACGTCACACGCATGATCGGAGATCCCCCATTTTTTTACCGAAAAAATGGGACCAAAATTAGTCAAACACAATAGTTATGAGATCAAAATTGGATAGTTAAATTTTTGGGAAAAAAAAAAACTAAAAAGTTATGAGATTAAAAAACTTTTTTTCTAGATTTTCTTATATCCAGTCAAGTTGTGCTTTTGATCAATACTGAGCCAATGGTTGGTGAAACAATGTTAACAATTTATTAAGAGATTATCAAATTTGAAATTTATCCCTGGTACATTTTCTTTTTTTTTTTATACATTTTCTTCTTTTTTTTTTCAATCTGCACTGATTTTTCACTATTCTCATTTTAGTTTATTCCACCGCAATCACCTTGTCTCTAAAATCATTTGAATAGTAAAGTGAACTATTCTTTAATGGGTTGAGAAGTGAGAACGATTTCCTACAATATTGACTTTGACATAACCCAAAACTCAATCCACCGCTTTCACTATTAGCTATAAAATGACACATATATAAATAATTTAAATTATTTACGTAATCGATCCTATTTCAATCCAAATAATTTTAGATATCCATAGTAGAACATTATGTTCTCCAAAACATCATCATTTTAAAAATGAAGAACATGTTTATTTTAAAATAATAAAAATATATGATTTAATTAATTTATGGATATATTTTAGATATCCAACAAAAAATAGAGATATAATATAGCCCTGAAAGTCATATTACGTATCTAATAACCGAAACATGTCTATGTTTTATACTTTTAAACTTATGCTTAAAAACAATAATGTTAGTGAGACACAATTTATAAAATATCTATACTATAACCTGCCACGAGTCGTTTTATTTGGAGAATATTATGTGGCTAATTCGGTTACGACTCTCAAACAAAACATGCACGTGTAAAATAAACTGTAAATAAGAAGAATTTGTTGACCCATTAAATAAAAATGACTACTCTGGGGGCATACCAAGCCAGGGATGTAGTATTGCGAGTTTTACACGTACAATATTTGATACATCTCATGAAGATGAATCATTATGGATGAAGATGATTTGGAGAATTAGTATATGAGTGCTAGGGTTTTTGCGTGCATGAACTCTCGAATTTTTTGTAACCTTACCCCTCTTTCTGGAATTTTTTTGTCCCCCTTCTCTTGTTGTTTTTTCTTCCATTTATAGTACTTTGACAAGCATGAGCTAGTTTGGCAAGCATGAGCTGGAGGCTTCGGGCCATGCAAGAACTCTTGTGATGCTGCCACCTTTCCAACTTCGTCTTCTAGATTGATCTTAGCTCTTGCTTGTCTAAAAGACACTCTTTTGGCCGTCCAAATCAATCTTTTGCTCGGCTGCATGCTTTGTTCGACCCTTTAACCATGTCAGTTTTATGCTGGAATACTGTCCTCCTCGAGCATACTGAGCCCTAAGGATGTCTGGGTCTTTGGGATGTTTGGGTCTTCAAGATATCTGAGTATCGAACATACTGACCCCTCAGGATGTCTGAGTACCGAGCATACTGACCCCTCAGGTTTGTCTGAGTCTTCAGGATATCTGAGTAGCGAGCATACTGACCCATCAGGATAGTCTGAGCATTCAGGATATCTGAACCCTTAGGATGTCTGAGCATCGAGCATACTGACCCCTCAGGTTTGTCTGAGTCTTCAGGATATCTGAACCCTCAGGATGTCTGAGCATCGAGCATACTGACCCCTCAGGATAGTCTGAGTATTTAGGCTGTCTGAGTCCTCAGACTTGTTCGTGGACTCAGACTTGTCTGAGCCCTCAGGTTTGTCTGAGTCCTCAGATCACTTGACTTAGCTCATTTGATTCCTTCTTTCCTGATCTGAGTGGCGAACATGCTTATTTGCTCGGTAGGCTTGGTTGAGCAACTTTGGTTGGTAAATGGAATGCTGGCGAACAAAACTTATTTCATAGGCGAATATGTTTGCTTGGTTGACAAGTGGCAAGCTGGTCGAACAAACTTGTTTGGTCGGCGAGCGGCGAGCACACTTGTCCATCGTGCATGATTATTTTAATAGTTGAATATTACACGTGTCTCTCTTACGTGTTCGATTAATGCTGAATAATTATATCGAACACAACAATACCCCCCAGCCGGGTCACTTTGTATTCATCATGGGGCCCGGCTGTTATACTCTGATTGGGCCCTAGTTGATGTCGTTTCGTATTCCGTGTCAAATTTTCAAAATTGAATCCGGTATTTATAAATACCTCATTTCGCCGCCCTAATCCATTTTCTTTCCTTTCTTCTTCTCTTTGCCTCTGCTTTCCATTTCTTTCGTGCCTTAACAAATTTCCGGCGAGGGCTTCATTATTCCGGTGAAGGATTTTTACTCAGGTAACCATTGCATACTTTCTCTCATTGCGATTATGGCTTCTTGCTCAAACTCTTCTGTTTCCCTAGAATAGGACCACCATAGTTCTTCTTCCCCCTCTGTCGGTAGAATCCCCCGTAGCGATGCTAACGCTCCGGAGACGAATGTCTCGGGTTCGGAGTTTCGTTGGCAAATTCGACAGCCGTTTGCCATTCTTTCCTCCGATTCCGACGAGGCCCTAAACGGATTAGATAGGGACTTGGTCCGTAGTGATTTTTCGATTGATTCAGATGAGGATTCTTTGCCCCACGTCAAATTAGGTCTAGGGCTGTAGATAATGTTGATGTAAATAGAGATGATAATATTGTGAGGGGGAAAATTTTGATGGCTGTGAATGTAACTGAATCGAACATTGGGATAGACGGCGAGCAAAATTCTTAACTTGATATACCTGTTGGTGTCCCTCATAGTCCAACATATAACGAGTATAATACTCATTATAGTTTTGATTGGCCCGAGCAACCTCATAGGACTAGGGTTGAAAATGAGTACCCAGCGAGCAAGATTGTGAGTATAATCGATAATGATATGCTCGCTCAATTGTATAGAAATTACGAAACCCCCAAAGATGTCTTTTTCTGGGCACCGGGTCCAGATGAGCGAGCAGACCAACCCCCTGAGGGTTGTGTTGCCGTGAATTTGGACATAATGGCAGCGGGCCTTAGGTTTCCACTCCATCCGGTTATCACCCGTTTGCTCGTGGAATGGAATATCACCATCACGCAGCTTAAGCCGAATGGGTGGCATATGATCATGAGCTTCCTGACTTTGTTCGGCAAAATGAAGCCTAGATATTATCCCTCAGCAGCTGAACTTGCTCGATTGGTGCATTTGACCCGTCCGAAAGGCGAACATGGATGGCTATTCATGCAAGCAAATGCCAAGTGCAAAATTATTGAGGATGTGCCGAACAAAATCTGTGATTGGAAGGAGAAATTTTGGTTCGTTAGGGGCGATTGGAAGAGCCCGGCTTCTGGAAGCGAACCAAATGCTCGTTTAAACATCCCTACTGACTTCGGGGTTTATCGCAGTAAGTACTTTTGAGTCTTTTGTTCCTCAATTTGAACTGATTTTAACTTACTCTTTATTTCAGGGATTCCAGCTGCGACAGATAAAGAGACCAACGACGGCTATTTTAGCAGCGTTTGGCAAATTGATCTCGAGTCTCGCTCGGAACAATCTGTGAGGACCCTGAATACCGCCGAACAGAGAAAGAAAGGAGGCTTGTTCGTGCCCCCTCACCATCTTGTAGCTGTTAACCCTGCTGGTAAGAATCGCTTCTTACATTAGCATAAACTTTGTACTTTTTTGCTCGCTGTTGCCCTTTCTTACATAATGAATTTGTTTTGCTTATAGCTTTCCCTGCTGTTACTGTTGCCGTGAGTACGTCCGAACATACTGAGATGGCTCGAAGAAAAAGACCTCAGGAGCTCGCTCGAATTCAAGCTGAGCGAGAGGCTCAGCGAGTAAATCGGGGAGAAGCGAGTAGGGAGAGCAGGGCAAGCTGAGCATCTGCGTCCGGTCCTGGGGAATCGAGCCGACCGAAGAGGACTATTCATTCGGCCGAGCAGGGGGCGAGCGAACAGGCTCCGTCGCCAAAAAGACCAAGGACGGAAGCCAGCGAACAGGGGCCAATCGAACAAGCTCAGCCGAGCATGCCAAGCGAACAGGCTCAGACGAGCACTGATGCTGTTAGGGTAACCCAGACCCCTACTGCCGAAGCGATCAGAATGGCCGCCTCAGTGGTCGGTCCGGTCGCTCAGATTGTTGAAATGGAGGTTGGCACATCTTCTCCACCTCCTGCTGGACCCCGGTCATGGACCCCTTTGAACCCCGAGCTCCGGTCCCCTAAAGATAAATCATTTATGGGATGGGATCCAGCTCGGGTGAATAGGTACATTTTGTTCGCTTTATCTCCTTTTTCATTAATTTTATTCGCTTTGTCATGTTTGTTTGCTCGGGTGTTTGTGCAGGTTGAGCAGGTTGGCGCCCTTGATGCCCAATTTGAAAAATTACTACTGCTCGCCAAGTGTTCGCAAGGTTCCTGGCATTCCCGAGCATGTTCAAAAGGCGTGCGAGACCCCCGTTCGAGCATGGACTACTGAGCTGGAAGAGGCCAATACGGGTCCCACACCTTTGGAAAATATGCGACTTGGCCTGGTACTCCAGGGCCAATCTATGGTCGTCCTTGAGAAAGTTTATGCTGAGTCCGCCAATCTCCATGCTAGCTACTTGGCTCTGATCAGGAGTTTTGAAGAGAAGGTGGGCGAGCTGAACAGAGCTCAGGATGAACTGAGGTTAGCTCAAGGACAGGTTTCCTCGGCACAAGCAGATGCTCGCCAGGCTCAGGAGGATGCTCGCCAGGCTCAAGAGAATGCTCGCCAGGCTCAGGAAGTTGCTCGCCAGGCAAGAGAGGAGCTAAACCATTCTCAGGAGGAGGTGGTCAGCATACAAAGAGCTCAGAGTGAGATGAATGTCGAGCTTCGTAGACTTCGAACTGACGTCGAGGCCATGGAAAGTGAGAGGAATGTGCTCGGCCAACAACTCATTATTGCTGAAGAGACCAACACTCGTTTGGGTCTCAAAAATTCAAGGCTGCACAATGAAGAATATGTTGATTCTATGTCCAACTTATCCTACATATGTGCCTTTGTGATGCCATCCGGTCTGTTCGCCATACACTCACTGGCGAACAAATTGCCCCACTCATATCTAGTTTCCAGCAGTACCTGATCGACAATCCACCAGATCGCAATCTTCCGATGTCTGACTTGAACGATCTGTGTGACTTTTCCACTCTTCCTGAAGGGATCGAGGTTGATGATCCTATCCTGGATGAGGAAGTCGGCTTGGATGTGAACATTGCTGAAGTTGCTGGTCAAACTCTCCGAACTGAGTCCGGGTCCGATCAAGTACCGGTCGAACAAAGGGGACCTCCTGTGACCGAGCAAAGTGTACTTCCTGGCGAGCATACTGGACCTGGCCATGCTGGAGGAGCCGTTGCTGAGGGGGCCGAGCATGATTTGTTTGACATTTCTCTTCCGTCCACCCCCAATTATGAATTTGCTCCTTAGTGTAATTTTTACTTTGCCGAACATATGTTGTGTACTTTTTGTCTTCTTCATTTTTTGCTCGAACAATATCTTCTGAACTTGTATAATTTTTTGCTTTCTTCTCTTTTGTTCGAACAATTCAAATCTGAATGATTGAATCCATATTTTGAACTTTTTCCTCTAACCTGATTGTTGTTGAGGATGAATGTGGTTGCTGATGATTGATTGATACTTGTGTTGCTTGATGTTCGCTTTGTTGCTTTCTAGTTTATGCCTCTTTTCTTCTGAATGAATTCGAACATTGGGTTTGCCTATGCCCGCTCCTGACTTCTTTCGTTTTTGATTATCTTATTGACGTTGCAATCAGTTGATCGTCTTATTTAGGTGCGACCGGATGGGTTAACTTTATGAACCCCCCCTTTCTTAGTTCGCGATCGTCTTATTTAGGTGCGATCACTTCGTACTAGGGCCGTCTTATTTAGCTACAACCCCACACTCATCACCCGCTTGCGCTATGGGTATCTGTAAGTACGAGTAGTCTTTTGCGACTGCGTACCCATTACTCGCTTTTTGCTGCGGGAATCAGAGTATGAACTCGTTCGTCAGATGAACATAGACTTGGGCTCATTCATTTTTGTTCGGGCCGTCCGGCTTAGGTACAACCTCAAATAGGCTTCAACTAGAAAATCTTAGCGAACAAAATATTTTTTTGCAACACGTCGTATTCTATTACAACCTTTACATTTGACATTTGAAGAAGACTATCTATTACACAACTATCGACATCAGACTATGGTTTTAGATTTAAAACCTTGTCTTGAGTAGACACGAACTGGCCTCACCTTGTCCGCGGAATTGATGTTGACAAGCATGTGGCACATCATTCTGTCTACCCTTCTTTAGTAACATGCTCAAGCAGCAGCAGCATAAGCTCTTGTCCCTCCCTAACAAGTTGTGATTATGCGGGCAGCTGCGGACATGAGCATGTGGCGGGCATATCTGCTCGCCTATAGCAGAATCTTTAGCTCGCACCATTCTGTCCCCTTCAGTAGATGCCTGAGCATCAGCATCCGCATGTTGCTTCGAGCGGACACCACGATATCCCCCTCCTTCGGAGGAGATTTTGGGGATGCATAGGGACAAGTGACTTACTACTGCATAAGCAGTGAGTAATGTGGAGTGGCAACCATGACTCTGCTGAGCATCTTGAGTCCGCAACGAGCTTCAACCTGTGCTCGGAGTGTCATATGGGGGTACAAAGCTTGTACTAGGCCAGATGCTCGATTCAGTAGAATGATAGCTGAATCGAGTGCTGGATTCTTCGTCTGGAGGCATACTGAACCAACTTTCTTCTGATAACTGTAGTATTTTTCTTTTTTTCTTCTTCATCTGTTTTTTCTCTGCTTTTTTCAGCTATTATTATGCCTCTATTTATAGAACTATCCCAAGTTAGTACTGGCATAGCTAGTTGGTGCTGGCCCTCTTACTTTTGCTCCTCCTTTTGACATATGTTCGGCTTTTTGTTAGCTCTTGTTCAAGGATTGACTAGTTCCTTTCTTGGTTGCCACCACTTGTCAACTCGTTCTGACACGTATCTTCTGTCTTTCGATAATGATGGCCATCATTTCTTTCTAGAAGATATGTGTCGAACACAATGTGTTCTTCCTTCAGGATTGTCCTGCTCGTCTTAGCTGAATGGCTGATTATGTTCGGACATTTGTGCTCGTTTTAGCTACGTTGCCAATTATGTTCGGCCAACTATGCTCGCTTCAGCTGTGTGGCTAACTTTGTTCGGCCGACTGTGCTCGCTTTAACTGTGTGGCTAACTTTGTTCGGCCGGTAATGCTCGTCATTATTGATAATATTTTTTCAAATTTGACGCATTCCACGAGTAGGACAATGGGGCTCCATTCAGATCTTCCAAATCGTACGCCCCGTTTAGCAAAGTTCTGTAACTCTGAATGGACCTTCCCATGCTCTGCCGAACACACCACCTGATACCCCCGTTGCTCGTCATAAGACCAGCTCGCCTACATTGAACCTACGTGTTCGGACTTTGGAGTTATAGAACTTTTCTGATCTCTTTTTGTACATGGCATTCCTGAAATCAGCCTCTGTTCTTCTTTCTTCTAGCAGGTCTGCACTCAGGGCGAGCGCCTGGTCATTGTTGTGCTCTCCAAAAGTCATTGTTTGATGACTCGGAATCTTGATTTCTGCGGGTATAATAGCTTCCGCACCAAATGCCAGGGCAAACGGGGTCTCCACAGTTGATGTTCTGAAAGTTGTTCGATAGGCCCATAATATTTCGGGCAACTCTTCAGCCCATCCTCCCCCCTTAGAATTATCAAGTCTAGCCTTGAGGGTATGCTTGATAATTTTATTAACGGCTTCAACTTGTCCGTTTGATTGGGGATAGTACGGAGTTGAGTAATGCTTTTTTATGCCCCATCGAGCACAATTCTGTCGGAATTCACTTCCATTGAACTATTTGCCGTTATCTGTTACTAGTGATTGGAGAAGCCCAAAACGATAAATAATATTTTTCCAAACAAAGTTCCACATTCTTTGTTCGGTGATTTTAACAATGGCTTCGGCTTCTGCCCATTTAGTATAGTAATCAACGGCAACCACAACAAATTTTACTCCCGACGTGCCAGTAGGAAATGGGCCGATCAAATCGATCCCCCATTTAGAAAATGGCCATGGGCTATAAACTGGCACTAATTCTTCAGGTGAGCTATGAATAAGTGGGGCATGTACCTGGCACTTGTGGCACGCGCGAGCATACGCGAGCGAATCCTTTTTTGAGGGTTGGCCAATAATAACCTTGTCTGATTATTTTATGTGCCAGGACGAGCCCACCTGTATGATTTCCGCATACTCCATCATGGATTTGCTCCAGAAGTACACGACCCTCTTCAGGAGTAATACACTTCAATAGTGGAAGTGAGAAGCTTCTTTTCTACAAATGCTCGTCTAAGATAGTATAACAACCAGATTGTAATCTGAGGCGAGTAGCTTGTGCCTTATTCTCAGGGAGAAGTCCCTTTTGTAAGTAACTCAGGATTGGAGTCATCCAAGTTTCCTGTTCGGCTGTCACTTGGGCGACCATAACTCTGGGAACCGATGGCGAACAAGTTGTGACGACCACAATGTCAGTTGTGTTCGTCACTCCTTCTGCTGTTGCCAGGCGTGCCAAAGCATCATCGAACGAATTACCCAATCGTGGTAATTGTTCTATGAAAACTTGTTCGAATTGCTCAAGCAACTCTTTTGCTAGTTGCTGATATTGTGCCATCTGTTCGCCTCGGGCCTCGTACTCGCCAGTTACTTGATAAACGATTATCTGAGAATCGTTGTAAATCATCAGCCTCTGAATTCCCATTGTCATAGCCATCTGAAGTCCAGCGATCAAAGCCTCGTATTCGGCTTCATTATTTGTAGCTGGGAAATCAAAACGGATGGGTCAAGTGAATGTGTTTGTCTAGTTGGTGATGAGAACTACGCTTTGCTCCGGCTCTTGAACTTGTTGATGAGCCATCAACGTACATATGCCATGGTTGGTCGACAGCTTTTTTGGGCATTTGTGGATATGTCAACTCGACCATGAAATCGGCCATAGCTTGGCCCTTCATTGTTGTTCGCGGGGCGAACGTAATGCCAAATTGGCCTAATTCCACCGCCCACTTGAGTAATCTGCCTGCAGTATCTGGTCGGTGGAGGACTTGGCGCAATGGGAATGTGGTCAGTACCTCGACTGAGTGATCGAAAAAGTATGGTCGTAATTTTTGAACACTCATTACAAGAGCATATGCTAGCTTTTCCAGTGGAGGGTACCGGAGCTCAGCTTCTTTGAGCACTTGGCTTACATAGTAAACGGGCAAGTGTGTCGTCCCTTCTGCTCGTACGAGCACAGCGCTAATTGCATGTTCGGATGCAACAAAATACAGATAGAGTTGTTACTTTGGGACAAGCTTAGATAAAAATGCGAGTATCCGCAAGGTACTGCTTCAATGATTCGAATGCATTTTGGCAATGCTCGGTCCACTGGAATTTCCCTTTCTTTAATGCATCAAAGAAAGGTTTGCATTTGTCCCCAGTTCGTGATATAAACCGGCTTATGGAAGCTAAACGTCCGGTTAACTTTTGGACCTCTTTCACACTCCTGGGGGCTTGCATGTCAAGCATGGCTTGAATCTTTGATGGGTTCATTTCAATCCCCCGTTGACTGACCATATGTCCGAGGAATTTTCCTGAGTGAACCCCAAAGCTGCATTTTTTCGGATTTAGCTTCATGTTGTACTCCCTGAGTGTATCAAACGTTTGTGCGAGGTGGGTGATGTGGTCTTCCTTGTGTTCGCTCTTTACCACAATATCATCAATATATACCTCAATTGTTCGGCCGATGTGTTCGTCGAACATTTTGTTCACCAAACATTGATATGTTGCTCCGGCATTCTTCAATCCGAATGGCATGCGCTGCCAACAGTACATATTCTTTTCACTGCAGAATACCGTATTCTCTTGATCGTCCGGATGCATGGGTATTTGGTGATAGCCAGCAAAAGCGTCCATGAAGGTCATGAGCTCATGGCCTGCTGTATTATCGACCAAATAATCAATATGCGGCATCGGGAAATTATCTTTCGGACATGCCTTGTTTAAATCAGTGAAATCAATACATAGTCTCCAAGATCCATTAGACATGCGGACAAGCACAGGGTTCGCAAGCCATCTTGGGCATTTTACTTCTCGGATCAGTTTATTGTCGAGCAACTTTTTGATTTCACTATTCATTGTCGCATACTTTTCCGGACTGAACTTTCTGCGCTTCTGGATTACTGGAGTTTGTGCTGGATCAAGGTTGAGGGAGTGACATGCATGTTTTGGATCAATGTCAACCATGTCCTCGTGCGACCATGCGAACACATCCAAGTTTGCTTGTAGATAAGCAATCATTTATGTTCGAATTGGTTCAGGTAATTCCGAACCAATGAACACATCTAACTCAGGTCTGTTCAGATCGATGTTGATAGACTCTAGTTGTTCGACAGGTGTTGCTCGCTTTCTTTTTTGTTTCCACCGAGGATCTTGGATTGACCCCCGGTGTTCGTCATCAACCTCTATAGGTTCAAATCCTATGCGAGGTTCTAGGTCCGATAGCTTGTTTGGCTGATCAATATTCATTAGATCTGGGAGATCTGGGACATGAGTTGCCATCCCAGATTCTGTGTTCGCGCGTTTTATGTTCGCGCGGGGAGCCATGCTCTTCAAACTTGTGTTCGACAAAGGACATTTTGGCAGCTTATTTGCTCGTTGGCTTAACTCTCCGATCTCCCATGTTTGCTCCATCATGTTAACGATATTTTGCTTTTCTGGTGCACATGATAGCAAACAATCTCGAGCTTTCTTCTGATCTCCTTTTACACTACCTGTTCCATCTTGTGTTGGAAATTTAACACAGTAGTAATACGTAGAACAGGCCGCTTTAAATTCCTGAATAAACGGGCGACCTAGAAACCCGTTATAAGTAGACGGAGCATCGACGATTACAAAATCTAGCATTCTAGTTCGTCGGATCTCCGGATTTAGAGTTGATTCTAACTCGACTCCTAACCTAATCATACCATAGGGTCGGGTTACAGATTCCCCAAAACCCATAATGATATGATCACATGGTTCAATATAACTGCTCAAATCCCCAACTTGCTTTTCCATTTGGTGCAGAGTGTTGACGAACAAAATGTTTGCATAAGCTCCGGTATCAACCAGGAGGCGGTGCACCTTCAACCCAAGGAGACGAGCACTAATGGTTAAGGAGTCATTGTGGGGAGTGATTATACCGTCGAGATCATCTTCTGAAAACATAATTTGGTGAGAGGATGGCGTGCTAGCTGATGTGCTCGCCACCTTCACCTGATGAATGCTTTGCAAGGCACGCATCTCCATCTTCTTACATCTGTTCGATAATATTGGTGCCTGGTAACATCCACCCACTGGACCATATTCAGGACGTATCATGTGGATCTCTTGACTCTCTCGACCTCTACCCACAGTAGGAGGCCCTTTTTTGGGTAATTCAGACCTCTTACGTGATTCTTCGGGATCACTGTCAGATGTTTTTTCTGCTTTACGCTTACCCCTTCGGTCTTCAGTTTTTTCTGTTCGCCGGCTTTTTTAGGAATTGGGTAAGACGATTATCTTCGTATAGCTTCCAAAGTTGGCGAAGTAAATCGCGACAATCTTCTGTATTGTGCCCGATGTACTCGTGATAGTTACAATATTTGGAAGCATTAAGCCAACGCTTGTCCATTATGATTCTTCGAGGCCTATCTAACATATCCCGATCTTTGATTTGGTTGAAAATTGTTTCTGCTGAAACGCCCAAAAGACTTCGTAGGGCGTTTGCTTCTGCTCTTTCTTCGAATGGTTTGAAAGAGCCTGGGGGTTTGTACCCCCCTTCATTCATTACTTTCTTCCCAAAAACTTTCTTAGTTGTTGATTCCAGACCCAATCGTAACTGGGCGAGCAAATCTTGCATGGCTATGATCTTGGCTGCTCGCTCTCGGAATTCTGAATATGTGTTCGGTCAGTCTTGATGCATGGCTTTCCACATGTCAGTATTCAAGGTCAGGCCTCCGACCACCGCGAGGATCTTGGCATCCTCTTCAACTGGGGCCCCATCATACAAACATTTATCAAATCTTTCGATGTATGCTCGATCTGACTCACCTCTTAGTTGGGAAAAATGCGCCAACCTTTGTTTTGGTGTTGGGCGAGCACACATGGATGAAAAATGGGACAAGAATTGTTGTCCCAATTGAGCGAAAGATGTGATGGATGCAACGGGCAAAGTAGAGAACCATCTATGTGCCCGATCACCCAAAGTCATGGGGAATGATCTGCACTGCGTCGAGTCTGTAGCACCCATGGCGATCATAAAGTCTGAGTATTTGCTGAGATGGACATGTGGGTCTGACTCAACATCGAACATGGGGATTGGTGGTCGGGTCTTCGCCACTTTCTCTTGTATTTAAAGCCGCCATGATTGCAGCGATAGTGGCGGCGGATTATGCTTTCAGGGTGTCCTTTGGTCGCGGCCGGTCGGATCGTAAACCCTCGATGGCTTTTTTTTTTGTATTTCCAAATTTTGTGGAACTAACGAGACTTGGATCGAGATTTTTTCCCATCATGAGGACCCCTGGGTCATGCTCGTGATAGGGGCGCTTCCATTTCAAGTTCGTTCTTGACTACCCAATCGATGGTGGATAGACAATTTTTATTCGGCGATTTTTGTTCGATGCGGATGATCATGGGGATCCGAATGTGTGGGCATATTCATTGGTTGTTCCTTCCCCGGATCCATGTCGCCTATTATTGCCGGTTCGGTCTTTGGCGGAGAGCCTCAAACATCAAACGCCGATGGTCTAGACCCTTGAGGTCATTTCGTCATCGGACGTATCATCGATTTTTTTTGTTGGCCCGCCCACTTGCTCGCTTTATCGGTGTCTGTGGCGTCGTTCTTCATCTTCTTGAGTTTTTAACTTAGCCAACTCTTTTCCAGCCCTCTCTTTCTGTTCTCGCATCAAGAAAGTGATGGCTTTCGTTATGGCCGCCGGATCATTGGCTATATCCTCAAGATTAATAGTCTCCATCTTTGTGAAATTTGGCCCGAGCCTCTTTCCGGTCATGAGGTCGACTTTGTCCCGACCTCTCTGTTTGTGTGTTCCTAGATTGAGGCATTATATTTCTTTTTTTCTGCCTCGGCTAACTACGGGTTTGTGTATGGGTTGGTTTTTTGGTACCCTTCTTCTAAAAATTGTCACGAGTCGTTTTATTTGGAGAATATTATGTGGCTAATTAAGTTCGACTCAAACAAAACATGCACGTGTAAAATAAATCAAATTTGTTGACCCGGTTAAATCATAAATGACTACTTTGGGGCATACCAAGCCGGGGATGTAGTATGGCGAGTTTTACATCGTATAATATTTGATACATCTCATGAAGATGAATCATTATGGATGAAGATGATTTGGAGAATTAGTATATGAGTCTTTGGGTTTTTGCGTGCATGAACTCTCTCTAATTTTTGTAACCTTACCCCTCTTTCGGAATTTTTTGTCCCCTTCTCTTGTTGTTTTTCTTCCATTTATAGTACTCTGACAAGTATGAGCTAGTTTGCAAGCATGAGCTTTGGAGGCTTCGCCATGCAAGAACTCTTGTGATCTTGTCACCTTTCCAACTCGTCTTCTAGATTGATCTTAGCTCTTGCTTGTCTAAAAGGCACTCTTTTGGTCGTCCAAATCAATCTTTTGCTTCGGCCGCATGCTTTGTTCGGACGGTTTTATCTTTGGAATCTTTGTCCTCCTCGAGCATCTTGAGCCCTCGGGATGTATGGGTCTTCCGGGATGTTTGGGTCTTCAAGATATCTGTCGAACATCTTCTTGACCCCGGGATGTGTCTGATCCGGTCTTGACCCCTCGGGTTTGTCTCGAGTCTTGGGATATCTGAGTAGCGATCTTACCCTCGGGATAGTCCGGAGCATTCGGGATGTCTCTGCATCGAGCATCTTGACCCCTCGGGTTTGTGCGAGTCTTGGGATATCTGAACCCTCGGGATGTCCGAGCATCGAGCATATCTTGACCCTCGTGATAGTCGAGTATTTAATCGTCCGGTCCTCGGACTTGTTCGTGGCCTCGTGACTTGTCTCGAGCCCTCGAGTTTGTCGAGTCCTCGGATCACTTTAGCTCATTTGATTCATTCTTTCCCGATCCGGTGGCGAACACGCTTTTTTGCTCGGTAGGCTTGGTTGAGCAACTTTGGTTGGTAAATGGAATCTTTGGCGAACAAAACTTACTTCATAGGCGAATATGTTCGCTTGATTGACAAGTGGCTTAAGTTCAAACTTGTTTGGTCGGCGTGAAATGTCGTCATGATTTATTTTAATAGTTGAATATTACACGTGTCTCTCTTACGTGTCCGATTAATGCTGAATAATTATATCGAACACAACATAATCGTAGATTTGAAATGCTCAAATTTCATGTTGGATCAAACAACACCTAAATCACATTTTCTTTCAAAATTAAATTAAAAATAATAATCAGCATTACATAGATGCTCAAATGCAATAGGTCCATGAGTCAAACAAAAAGTGGCCTAACGAAATAAGATATATGAGGCGGAATATACACTTAGATATTAAGAGCCCAAAACACTTTGGATCTAATAACGAATTTTACTTATTAAAAATAATACCCTCACACCCACCAAACATCTCTACCCTAAAAACGACGGCCATAGAAAATCCACACCATATATACTCTCTGACCTTCAACCAAGTCGTCATTTTTCTTCTATTCATCCAAATTTCGGAGACCACACATTGTTATATTCAAGTTCAGAATTTCTGATCGCTTTCATTATACATTAAACGTAAATTGAAATAAAAATTAATTCACATACCAGGTCAGTTGATGTACTTCAGCAAATACAGAGGCATCAGTATAATTCCTCAACGCCTAAAATCAGATCTACAACAAAACAAAGTATGTCATCATATGAATTTTTTTAAATCTATTAACTATTAACCCAATTTTTTCGATTCTAATGCTCGACTCAAAGTTCGGTTACCTTAACATTTTAGATCTACATGAAAAAAAAAAAAAAAAGTGTTGCACACGTTCACAAAATATTAAAAATAATTTACATCTAAAACTATTTATTTTCTAAATATTTATTTGACATTTCTATCATGCTTGCAATTGTGTATCCTGATTTTTTTTTCACTCTTTGTATTTGGTTATCATCAATTCATTACCTATAAACACAACATACATCTGAATTTGCACATCACTCAACAATTGCAAAAAAATATTTCAAGTAATATGGATAAGAAGTACCTTTGATCACAAATGTGTATATGTTATATCTCTTGCTAATAAGTATATATATAAAACTAATCAAATACTACTATGTCACAATATATAATACACTTAAACCAATAACTCCAAATTTCCAACCGCAGATGCGGATTCAGGATTTTCAATTTGGAGATACAACAAAATATTTAGAATAATACTATTAAATTAAGAGTATTTAATATTTAAAATTTCACATATCGATACTAAAAATATATAATATTGAGATGATATTATCATTACACTAGTCTAATTCTTTTAGAAGATCCTTAAAATTGGAGGTATACTTTAAGAAAAATATATATTAATTGTATTTTATTATAAATAAAAGAAAAATAAAAAATGAAAAGCAAAGCTCCAACAAGTAACCAAAAAATTGTTTACAAGAAAGATAAATGGGCTGGGCTGAAAAAAAACAAAAAAGAGCCGGTTAAAAAAACCCTAATCTTCTCTCTCTTCCTTCATTTTCTAGTTGCTTCAATTGGCCATCCGCTCTCTTTCTTCCTCACATCTCTGGTAAAATTACGCTATCCTTCTCTCGATTTTTTTTTCGACTACAGAATAATTTCAACTGATTTTTGCCAAACTATATATATATATATATATATATATATATATATATATATATATATGATTATATTTTTTATTTTTTGACCGGCGTTCCATATTTTTATCCCAAAAAGAGATATAAAAGTGACGGCGGCCCAAAAAGAGATATAAAAGTGACGGCGGCTGGGCGGTAGGGCTGCTACTATGTTAAATTATGACAAATTCTCCTGTGCATTATTTGCACTAATTTTGATTTGCTGTAATTGGATTTTAATTTTTTTTTTAAATATCGTGCCTGATGTTCGGTCTGCGTGATTTATGATTCACTCGATCCGTATAAGTCATAATTTAGTATTTAGGATGTAGATGATTCATCCAAATCAAAATTGAATTAAGTGTTACTCGTTAAATTAGGGATTGACTATATAAAATGATAAAAGGATAGTATGGGATAATCATAATATTTTTTATCTTACTAAATGTTGGGGGTGTTAAATGTTAATAACAAAAAAATCACTTTCCAAAATATAAAAAATTGACCATAAGCAAAACAGAAATCAGATGAAGCAATTGCAGTTTCTCATGGTAATACTACTTCTGATATTTCATATGTTTAGAAATCTTTATAATCTTCATCAGAATATAGAAGCTATTTACAATTATATTTTTTCAAACTCAGATGTTGTCGATAACAATACATGTATTATAATTTCTTGTACAAATTGTACAAAAGAGTAAAGCTTTTTGGGAGAGAGGCGAAGAGCGAAATAGCCAAGCAGAGAGAAGAAAGAGAAACCCGTATCGCCATGGCAGACGAGGGTTAGTAAAACTCTCGAATTTTCTCATATTTTGTTTTAGAAATTAGGGTTGTCTTTTTCTTTCATTGATAACGGAACCCCTGTTTTTTTTTTCTGCTTATTCTATTTTGTAAATGATAGCAGCGCTTATTTTTCGTTTTAGAAAATTAGGGTTTAGTCTTTTTGTTGCATTAGGATCCTTGGAACGCGTGCTTTGCAGATTAGGTTTGGTTTGGATTGTTTTCAAGCTTTAGTTTTAAAATTGTGCTTAATTTCTCGTAGTTGAAATATTAGTGACTCTGCGTGCGTGCTTTTTCAGCATGAATGCACCTGTAATGGCGAGTTGGAGGGTGAAACGGACCCATTGGAGGTAAATGTTTTTTAATAATATCCTTGTGAAAAACATATATAAAGTTATTGCCTTATTGGAGATATGTACAATTATTGCATTTTAGCTGTGCCTACCTTGGAAAACAAAAGTGGACGCCTGCCGCTAGAGAACTTTGATGTTGTAGTTGGTACATGAAAATGTGTCACACTAGTTACCTATGTGGCCTATACATATATATGTTAAGATGGATGTGCAATGTTCTTTTGTTCCCTTATGTGATGTGTGTATTCAATGGTACTTTATTTTCAAATTCTGTTTTTATGAATTATAGTTGCCTAAAAGTTAGATGTTCAGCCCAGGATATCCACCGTTGTGTGTGTGTTAGTAACATAGTTTAAAGTTGAATGTCGATAGTTGTTCTTTCCCTTTTGTGACTTGTGAATTCAATGCACTTTATTTTCAAGTTCTGTTATTATAATAGCCTCATTGTTAGATATCAACTCGGATATCCACCAATTATTTATTGAGATGTAGATCCATAATCCATTGTATGCCAATATGCTGAAATATTTATGAAGATATACTATATTGATTAGATGAGTTAATGCATTGTTATTAAAGTCAAGGCTAGACCTTTTCTGTTATCAGATGGCATGGTAAATAGTATGAATCAAGTAAGTTGGTTGAATTAAACTATTAAAAGAACTTGTGGATTCTGTATTTCTTTGAAAGCATATCCCAATGCATGCTATATGAGGGCTACTACGACTTTGGTTAATTATCAAAGTTCAAGCTTCTCCGAGTATATGATTCAACTTACTCTGCATTGTTATGGAATGCTTCGATTTGTTTTCGTTATACAACTTTAAAGTTTTTACCACATTGAAAACTTGTACTCTCTCCGTCCACTAAAGGTGTGTTCACTTTCCTTATTTGTTCGTCCACCAAAAATGTGTTCATTCCCTTTATGGACACAATCATTTTATCTCCACCCCTCAACAATCACTTAGTTACACAAATTGCCATTGTACTTTACAACAAAATTCACTTTATTCACAAATGAACCCCACAATACACTACAATATTTTTTACTTTATCTACTTCATCTACTTATTCTTAAAACATGTGCCCAAAAAATTGAGCACAGTTTTTGCGTACATAGAGAGTACTAACTTTAATGATATGGCTCCCCCGATTGTTATAATTAACAGGATGCACTATTTTCATATTTTCTCTCTTGAAGCATTAATCATGGTTTAATTTTAGTTTTTATTTCAAGGCTTTTATCCATTTTATCCTTAATTTCAGATTGCTATGAAGGAGCTGCGACAACGAAAGATTCCTTTCAGAGTTTATCGCACTTTTGGTCCCACAGGACACACCCCCTCACGATTTTGGTCCCAAACCTTACACTTTTGGTCCCGTAGCCAAAATTTTTTACACATTTGGTCCTCTTTTGGGAAAACCGTCAAACTTCCAAATTAAATACGCTTTTGACACGCTACCGTTAGTCAAACGTTAATTAAAAAATTTAGTTATACTACATTTCGTCAACATTTCAAAAAATTTGCCCAAACCATCGTAATTTCCCAAGACCACCTTGCTTCTTCCTCCCTCCGGGATGTCGCCGCCATAATCCTCTCAATAATCGAAACCCATACAACCCCCGCATCGTAAAACCCTCGATTCAAAAAAACCCACGATCGTTAAACCCACCGCAACGCAACTGAAAACCCACCGATTTTAATGAGAAGAGAGGTCGATCGCCTAAAATTCCACCATTCTTGGATTGGTGCCCCGATTATGGTAAGTCTCTAATTAGGGCATTTTTTCTTTAATTTGGGCATTTGAGCATTTGCTGAAAATTAGTGCATTTGTTGAAAATTAGGGTTTTTTATTTCAATTTTGATTTTGCTTTGAAATTTGTGCATTTGGGCATTTCTTGATTGAAATTTTGATCTTTTGTTCTAATGTAGGCAAATCAAATTATTGTATACTATTAAGATGCATCACATGGAATAATTATAAAAAATAGAATGGGAAATTTAGGATATTTGGGAGGCAAATAAGTGCATTTGATTTTGTTGATATAACCGGAGTAGATATTGAGTATTTGGATAATTTGGTGTCTAAGTGTACAATAACCAAGGTGTATTATGGGCTAGGTAAAACCGAGAAGTTTGAGTCTATTTATGGTGCATTTGATATTGAAATGTTTTCAATCTTTGGATAGAAAGGGTAGCTCATTTTTTTTTCCGATGCCTTTTAGAGATGGCCTGAAGAGTTTGGTGTGATATCGTCAGGAGGACTTTGAAAATTGAAAGTATGAAAAGATTCAAAGATTTCAACACCGATCCTAACAACATGGATTACTTCACACCAATGTCCCAACCTATTGAAGTTGAAGTAATTAATGAGGTAGAACAAGTGGAGATCACCCAACCCGATGACTTCCCACCAATGTCCCAACCTATTGAAGTTGAAGTAATTAATGATGATAATGTGATGGTGATGTATGAGAATAGAACCCGTGGGGGGTCGGGGGTAGAACTAGATGAGTAGAACAATTTGGAAGAAAAAGTGGATAAAGCGTATAATAGCAAAGGGAAGACAATTATGATGTATAGAGAGGAAGGGGGGAAGGAATCATACAGTGATTCGATTTCAAAGGTTATTGTTCAAATCCAATAATATCAATATAGATATTGATATTGTGGATGACACTAACAGAGATTTTTCAAGTCTATCCGATGAAACATAGATGATGAATCGACTTTTCAAGTGTTGCATCCGATTTAAGTTTTTTAACTTTGAAATCTAATCTTGAGAGGCTGAATTCTTCATTGAGCGATTTTCCCCATGTTTACCCCAAACATGCACAAAACATGACACGATTTAAAGATAACAAAGAATGATCAAGAGGATCTACGGTGTATTGTGATTGGCATATAAATGCACTCTCAAGCCCAAGAATCTTTCCAAATCACCCAATCCAGATCTACATATCATCTTGACAATGTCGATCGGGATGGTTGGCAAAAAAAAGTATTTCGGAAACCATCCACAAATGAAAAAAAGAGGACTATCAAAGAGTTGAATTGTCATATTTCCCAATCTCAAGCCTCTGAGCCAAAAAGCCTTGAAACTTATTGAAGGAGATGAAACACATTTGCTCCAAGTTGTGTGACTATGCCCAAACTCTACTAGAGAAGAATCACGGCTCAATCATTATATTGAACATGGTGAATAAAAATGCAAAGGAGGTTTAAAGTCTATCTACATATGTTTGGGTGTGCAAAAAGATGGGGTTTAAGTCCAGGATCGACCATGGATTGGTGTAGATGGTACCGAAGGGTCCTTGTCACAAAATACATGGATCCCAACAATGATCCATACCCATTTAGGCTCTTGCTTTATGGGAAGTGAGACAAAGGAGGCATTTATCAAGGATGATAAAAGAAAAGGATGACATTTATGTATAAAGCGAAGGGTTTGATCATATTTTGAATTTTTTTTGTGTTATAATCTATTAGGTTTTGAGAGGATGCTTTCAAAAGGGGCCTTGTGGGCTTCTTTGCCAAGTCTTTGTATTTTGAAGGTCGGGGCATTAGAAACCTTTGGATCCGCAATGTTTGGCATGACTTCAAGATAAGCCTCCTCCCACGGTCAAGGTTCACAGTGTGACACCCTTTATAAACAATATGTGTGAGGTGTTCAATAAGTGCATCTTGGATGTAAGATCATCCCTATTTTGACCATGTTGGAGTGGATTAGGGAGTACATGATGAGCAACAAGAATAATAGAGCCGAAAGGAAATGGGAGGGAAAGAGCATTGTGTGGAAAGAAAGGAGTATATTGAACATCTTTGGCAAAAACCAGTATAACAACTAAATCCGAAGTATGAAGTTAGGAGCTTTGAGGGCACGCAGTCACAAATTGATTTGAAGAAATGCCAATGTGATTTGAGAATGTGGGAGCTTTCTATCATACCATGCAAACATGCAATCATAATATGTTCACAAGGTTTGAAAGTGGAGAATTATGTGAACAAATGTTATTCATCAGGTATACACGGACATCTATCACCATTCCATTCCACCAATGAATGGGGAAGAGTTGTGGGTGAAAATTACATATCCCACCACTTCCACCAAACTTTGGAAAGAAAAGAGGGGGAGACCATCCACCGTCAGAAGGTTGAGTGCAGATGAAGATGGAAGCAATAGGAGGGTGTGTAAAAAAATGCCAAAAGCAGAACTTCATCATGAAGTGTAACTTTGAAGAGAGTAACAACAAAAGCGCAAAGCTAATTGTTGAAACATGGTGAAGAATTTGTGCAAGATTTGGAGGTTTGAAAAAGAAAAGTAGCAATGAAAAGGATGAAGCAAGGTAGAGATACCCAACCTGTTGATGCTCCACCAATGACACTACAAATTCTTTTGAATGTAAGCACAAAGTTATAAATTTTTGTTATACTTATGTTATAAATTATTCGGGTTCAACAAAGTGTACCAATTTAGAAGGGAATTGAGTAAACAAAAAAATCATACTTCAAAAAAAAAAAGCGATATTACTTATGAAAATTTGTCTTTTTGAAGTCTTAATTTCAAAGATTATTTACTAATTCTTGTAATGTAGTCAAAAAGAAAAGGAAAGTGAGACTTAAAAGTGCTAGTTCAAGTATTGGAACCTCCGCAATTGATCGTAATGTTGTTGATTGTAATGATAATTGTGTTGTAATTTGATTTATGAACCCAGATGTTTGGTTTTAATGATACTGATCCCCGAAAGTTATGATAAATTTAGCCTCCAATGCATTTCAACCCAAAAGCTTTATTGGAGGTCAAATTTAATTTGGTGCATCAAGTTCAACTCCAATTGTACCAAGAATTTCAACCCAAACACCTAAATGCAATGTGAATATTGGTGGTGTCAACACCAATAGAGATGGAATGAGAGTCCTAACACAAGCGGGTAAAAATTTGTTACCATGTCTTCTTTAACTCAAATGTTCTTTGCTAAAAAGAAGGGCAAGAAGGTGAAAAAAAGACAATGGGATTTTATTCAAGTGCTTTTAGACAATTTCATGGTGATGAGGTTTTAAGTGGATTTGTTCTCTGGTTATATGTTGCTTTGTATGTTGCTTTAGACAATGGGTGATTTGTGATTGTTGTTGTATGTTGCTTTAGACAATGGGTGATTTGCTGCTTTAAACAATGGGATTTGCTTTAGACTTTGCTTTAGAAAATTGGATTTGTGATTGTTATTTGTGATTTTGATATTTTAGAAGTTGTTTTCATTGAAACAGTAGATAATATTGCCCAAATATAAGTTGGGACTTTTACAAAATGCCTTATATAGTCAGAGACTTTTTACACATAGCTAGCTACATTCAACCCATCCACTTGAAGACAGTAGGTGTCCAAGATAGAATTATTACAATGAAAAGGATGACTTTTAGCTGATTTACTTTAGAGAGTTCTTCAGCCATGCATATTATCTGGTTCTTCATTTCTTCATTCATTTCAATTGCATTTCTTTTTCCCCATGAGCCGCATCCTTTTTATAATTAGCTCCAAGTTTTTTGATTAAATATCAATTCTCCTCATCATTCCGGAAAAGAGCCTTTTTCGGCCACTTCATGCTCATCTTTTTTTTACAAAAGAATTTGCAACCACCACTTTAGTGAGTCAACACATGTATGGAACAACCTACCTTTGCTTCTTGGCTTTTGAGACACATAAGTATGGGTTTGCCACAATATATATGTGCCCATTTTTTGTGTTGTGGATGATGATGAAGCTCCATACTATTTTGTAAAATTTTGTTGATATGTATGTATGAATGATTTGAGGTGGTTTGTGTAGCATATATATAGATGTTTTGAGGTGATTTGAGGCCATTTCCTCCCTCCAAAAAGTCAAAAAAAACTCCTCCAAAAGTTGCATTTTTCCCTCCGGAAAAGCAAAAAAAATTGAGTAAAAAAAAAAGTGTCATGTGTTTCCTCCAAATTATTCCCCACGCGCATTATTTGACGAAATCTTATGGGACCAAAAGTGTTATCGAAATTATGAAAAGTTGATTGGCACCAAATGTGTAAAAATTTTGGGCTCACGGACCAAAAAGTGTAAGGTTTGGGGACCAAAATCGTGAGGGTGTGTCTCATGGGACCAAAAAGTCGATAAACTCATTCCTTTCAATATCCGTCGTTACCTCCGGATGGAAGGCAAGATTCTCTCTATTTATCTGATTTATTTCCCCAAACCTCGTTTACTTTTCTTGATCAGATAATATTAACTTAAAAACCACCATATGAAGATTGGGAGTCGATGAATTGATTGTGGAAGACTCTTGGAAGAGACAGGTTGGAGGTGACTGAAACAACTATCTGAAGATATTTAGAATTTTGTCTGTCTGTATATGACAAATTGGAGAACTCTTGACTGTGTGAACCCTATATAGATGGGCGGCTTTTTTTGGGAGGCTCACTATTAGGTGCAAAATGGAACACTATATTAATATGAGGTGCAACCAACTAAAACCCTTACTCTTAGGTATCAAATTGATAGTAAAAAAACCTATACTACCCTTACTAATCTTTCTATAACAAAATCCCAATATCAATAATTCAGACGCGTAATACTGTTCATGATGAGACGGGAATTTTGACTTTCCAATGCAGAGAAATTCAGATGCTAAAGGTTACATCATTTCAAATACTAATCCTTTCTTCTCCCCAAAGAACATAAAAAAATTTCACACAGAAAAATTGAAACAAATTTACAGTTCCAAATTCAAAAATAACAGCTCAAAATTTAAATAAAAATTAAAGATTCTTCCTTCTGTCTTATTTCTTTATTTCTATACAAATGCAAAAAAAATTTACACAAAGCACAATAATGTTCGTTACAAAATGCAAAAAAAAAAAAATTGCAGGACTCACTTCTTTCATCTAATCTGCTATCATTCCTTATTCCTCCTCTTTCATTGGGTTTGAATTTTGCCCACCCATCCATAATAATTCCAAGTCGAATAATTGCACAACCATCATTTCTTTTTAGGCTTCGTTTACTTCGAGCAATAAGCTTGAATAAGGTGGGTTTGCTACTAATAATTCAATAATGCCCAATGTTTACTTTTTTGGTTGAGAAAGCAGGGTAAAACAGCCGGCCCGGGTTTAAAGACTGTAGACCTCCCTTATTTCAACCCATGATATTGGGCGGTTTAATAAACTATAGCACTGTTCATGTCACATTTACACTTATATCCCTATTTTGGATTCATCTTCCAAAGTAGAAGAGTTGTTCCTCGAGCCGTCCACCCTGAACCACCGCACCTCCACCACAAATTATCAGCTAAATCCTATGTACCACCGCCCTCGATTCACAATTTATCGGACCACAAACCATAAAGTTCATCGAAAAAAATTACAAATCACAGATTATAAGTAAATCACTGGAGGAGGCGCTGCTGCCGACACCGATCGCGTCAGCTGAAGTAGATCACCACCACCAATTGTTCAACGGAAAATCACACAGTACCCAGAAAATTTTAAATTTCAGAGAACGCAAATTTTTTGGAAATCAAATAAAATATATTCTAAAATATTTCTGTCAGGTGAGTCTGATCGAAGAATTGCCTTCAATCTCGTTGAATTACCGTTTCTATATAGTTTCCAAAGTATTTTCCAGAAAATTATTGTTCTCTATGTCCACATCCGAAGTCGTATTTCCTACGATAACAGAGAAGATAGAGAAAATATATGTTGCAGGAAAAAAGAAAGATAAAAGAGAAGGATACCAGATGATGATTTTTGTGTAGGAAAAAAAAGAGGCGTAAGAGAGAATAGAGGGATGAACACGGAGTTTTTCGCACTTTTGGTCCCACAGGACATACCCCTCACGATTTTGGTCTCAAACCTTACACTTTTAGTCCCGTAGCCCAAAATTTTTATACATTTGGTCCCACCGTCAACTTTTCTGTCAATTTCGATAACACATTTGGTCCCATAGGATTTCTAGTCAACATATGCGCGTGAGGGATAATTTAGAAGGAAACACATGACACTTTTGGTCCCATATAATTTTTTACTCAATTTTTTCATCAAATTTTCCAGCATTTTTTATTGTGGCAAACCTATTAGTGTCACTTATGTGTGAAATATAATTTTGAATTTGAATTACAAGAGTTAAGTGAAATGAAAAGAGAAGCAGCAATGACAAACACTAATAACAATGAGTTGAGGATTCTTTCAATGTTGAAGAGAAAAACCATCACAAATGAAAACGGAAGTATGATTTCTAAAGTTGCACCTAACAACACTATTGATTGATGATACTTAAATACTTATAATGAAAGATAAAACACGAGTCGTTCAATAAAAGAGACCTTTAATCCACCAGCCACAGCTTCCCTGATGGAAACAGGAAGCTGCCTGGCCTAAAGCACCTCGTAGCTGTTCAGGTATTGATTCTTCATTAACTTTTGGTGATTCAAATAACCCCTCGACGTATTCCTCTTTCATTCGAAGTGGTCCCTCAACAGATAACTTGATGGTCACAATAAATCTGCTTTCTATCTGCATCTCGACCATCGATATTTGTTAAGACACAAGTTATATTTTCTGTTTCTCTACCGTTTTGTAAGTTAGAGCTACGTTACGGACTAAGAATAGAGAAGTGCAAATTTAAGAAAAATCGACATCCAATAATTAATATTCACTGCTTCTTCTACTTAGCATCTCAGATATAGAAAAGTTATATACTACTAACAACTTTCACTCAATTCCTTCAGCTCAATCAGCTACCAATATATCAGCAAATGATCAAATTAACAAGAAACAGAGAAGCAAGTTGCTGCACAACTTACATAGGGATACTGATGTGATATGTTGAAAAACCCCACATGACTTTAACAATTACAACTCCCCTGAGGTTTTCTATAGTTGCAAAACTAAACAAATCTGTAATGTTCGCCTTAAAGAGCATTTTAAAGGCAAATGATTCTGCTTTCTGGAATCCCATATTTATTTAGTACTAAAAACAAAATGTGGAACATGATCATGTAACAATCCACCATCCAAAACATATATATTGCACATATATAATCATGTAACAATTAGATTCATGATTCCAATATGATAAGAGCAAATTCAGAAACCTTATTTACCTGCCTAACGATCGTCAAGGCCGCGGTACCGCTATTGAACGCATTTTACGGTGGTTTTCCTGCCCCTGATCTACAGAAGAACAGGTCTTCAAATAGCCCCTTGCTGCCGCACCACTGCAAGAAATCATCACTGCCCCACCACGGCCAGAAATCTCACCGTCGCTGCCCACAAAGCCCTGCCATTCACGCATCGCCGCCAAGCCCGTCGCTTGGAGTCATTATTACATCTATTTAAGAACATCACATTTCCCCAATTCTTAGATAACTGATTCCTGTAATTTGAACTGTTCAACCACCATTTAATGATCTAAACATAAATTCAGCAACTGGATTCTTAATTCTTAGTAAATTGAATATATCAAACACTCGACTGAAAATAAAACGAGATTTGGTAAATAGACACCTAATTTCACAATAAAATACGAATTAATCCAACATAATATCCAATTCATCAAAATCATACCCGAATGTGGCGAAAAAGAAGGGGAATTCCTTCATAGGCACAAGCGCGAGCTTGTAAAGCACGCGATTCAAAATGGCAACAGCAACACTGACTGTGGCGCATACAACGATGGTGACCTTCTTATTGGAACTGGAATTGGGGGGCGGAGGCGGCAGCGTAGGCGTGCCATTGGCGGAGATCGGTGGAAAACGGCGAGAGGAATTGCTGGAGAAGTTTATGAAATGGGTAGAAGAAGAAGATGGTGACCGGAGATGGAGATGTTCCATTGCAGAAGGAGGAGAAAATGGGAATTAGGGTTTGGTTTGGGGAAGAAATGAGCTAACAGATTTGGGATTTGGGAACGGTGGTTTTATTATTCTTATTAAAAAAAAATTATTAACGTTTGACTGACGGCGCGTGGCTAGGGCGCGTGAATTTGACGGAATTTTAGACGGTTTTTCCAGTCGCGGGACCAAATGTGTAAAAAATTTGGGCTACGGGACTAAAAGTGTAAGGTTTGAGACCAAAATCGTGAGGGGGTGTATCCCGTGGGACCAAAAGTGGGAATAACTAAATGAACACATTGTTTCTGAGAAGAGGGGTAGAAAATTGTTCTAGAATGGGGTTAGTTTAGGAAATTTATTATAACCTTACTCTATACCTCAACATTTTTAGTGAGAAGTAAACAAAGGTTAACCACTTTCAAATTATCAAAAGCCCACCTCAGTAACCTATATAACATATCCCGTGGTTTTTCACTCGTTAAAGTAAACGAGGCCTTACTAGTACAGTTATTGTCATCAACAAAAAAAATTGCACAAGCGCAAAAAAAGTATTCACCTAGTGCAAAAGTCAAAGAGGTAAATGTGATTTGCCCATGGGTAATTATCCCTATTCCTATTTCTCAATAAACGGAACAACCCAAAACACACCTACAAACCCAAAAAACCTGAAAAAAAACCAACACACATACAAACCCAAATCGATTCAACCACCCAACACCGATCCACCGCCGTCTTCGCGCACTCGCCGTCGTCGCCGCCCAACACCCTCAAAAAATCCTAGATCTGCAATTTTGAAGCCGCCGCCGCCTCTCCCCTCCATGCTCAAGTCAGCGTCGCCTCTCCCCTCCGTGCTCAAGTCAGCGCCGCCTCTCCCCTCCATGCTCAAGTCAGTGTCGCCTCTCCCCTCCGTGTTCAAGTCAGCGCCGCCTCTCCCCGCAAAACACCACCATAACGGAGACGGAAAAATCAGAGGACTTAGGCTTCAACCATCTCTCCACCGCCGCTGTAAAAATGAACGCTACCTGCAACAATAAATTTGGTCGCGTGACCAATTTTTGTAGAGAGAGAGAGAGATTGGGCATGAATTTAAGAGAGAGAAACTGAAATTAATTTGTGTGAGAGAGAGAGATTTGGGCGTGTAGTTTAGATAAAATAGCTGATTGGGTGGGGGGTGGGGTGGGGTGGGGTAGGGGCATTTTGGGTTTTTTAAGTCACTTTTTGTACCTAGTAGTACTAAGAGCATCCACAATGTATTGGATGGATGAAAATTGGTGTTTAACACCATTGTTGGTCTTCATTGGATTGGAGAGAGAGTGTCATTCATCCAATGGAATAGATGGAGAGAGAGAAAATGTATTTTTTACAAAAAAGTAAATGTGATGACATAAGAGAGTATTGTTTTATTTTTTATATATGTAAATTTATAAATTTTTTATATTTAAAATTTGGATTAATTTCAAATATGCATGTTAATTGAAACTTTTTAACAATTGAATGTTTTAATTCATTGTAATGTTTTAATTGAATGTTGTGTTTCCTAACTTTCAAGTAATAGAAATGTTTAATTTAATATTCTACTTAGATTTTCTCAATTTTGTTTACTTGGAATTATTTTATAATTAATTACTATCTTATTTTAATATTTTGATTAATAATATCAATATTAAAAAATAATATAATTCTTAATAATTATAATATGCATAAAGTGGGATGAAGTCATGGTGTGACCCATAAATAGTGAATGGATGGATGGATGATTAAATAAACCATTGTGAGAGTTTGTTTAAAAAGTTAAGTATTTAAAAGTAGATGATGTGGAGATGATGTGGAGGAGGGATAGTGAATGGATGGATGGAAATTCATCTATCCATTGTGGATGCTCTAAAGGATTTGGATGGTACTAAATTGCAATTTGGTGGCTATTTTTGAACCTTAGAGTAATTATCCCGCTTTTTTTTTCCTGAAATTGGTGGTATTCAAGAAGTTTGTCTTTTAATTTCTTGCATTTCTTGGTGAAACAAATATGAAGTTTATGGATTGTAGGGAGTGAATTTTAAAACTGAAATAAAATTTGATTAAATGTTACAACATTTAACAATTTTCTTTTTCTTTTTGAAGATAAATGTAACAACTTATAACATCACTTTTCAAATAATAATGTGAACTTTATGCAACACATTTTCTATGTAAATAAACATGCAATGAAGCTTGTTAAGGCAAGGTCTTGCAATTGACTTTCCATCTTTACAATGTATATTAACTTTTGCCTTTAAGTTGACTTAAAACCCCAATAAATTTCTTGATAACATATTGACCAATGCGACAGTTTCATCAAACACTTCACTCTATCTTCTCATATAAAAACCACTCACATGACCATTCTAAATATCTCAACCAAGAAAAAATGTCTAACCCTAGCCTATTCCATGCACTTTCCCTAATTCAATCCATTTCTCTAATGGCTGCACAAACCTTAGCAAATTTGCACGATGTCGCGGCTGCACCAACCTCAGCAAATTTCCCCAATAGCGGCTTATGGTGGTGGGAAGGCGGCGGCTAAGGCTCGTGCTTTGAAGGAATTCGTGGCGTGCAAGGATGCATTCAAGAACTCATATATTCGTTTTCGCGCCTTCAACCTCAAATACTTGGGCCAGCTTGTTGTAAGGCTTTTTCGGGTACTGATAATACTTGTTTGCCTAAGATGTTTCCTTTTCACTTGGATTTTTTCAACGATTTGAAGAGTACTTGTGCAGGTGGGGAGGATACTCCGACCACACTGGATTGGTCACCACCTCCACCTCCGTGTTGTGTGGATGTGCCGCCACCTCCACCTCCACCGCCGTGCTCCTCTGATGATGATGAGGGAGAAGATTGTGATTATGATTATGATGATTAGTTTGTGATGTTTAGAGGTTAAATGGTGATTTTGAGAGTGACTTCTTTGTTTAGAGGTTAATTAGCTAGTTATCAGATTCTACGCTAATTAAGTTTATACGATTATCAATGCAAGACGACGACTTACGAGGACATATTTGTACGAGACTTCTACCTATTATTTATTGAAAGCATATTCGAGGTGGGATTTTCTTTCGATGTTTTACAGTGGTTCGTAGAGCAAGTTGTTTATAGTTGATTGTTTTACGTGATTGTTAAATGTGTTTCTACGTGTTATTTCATGCTATTTTATGTTCCATGTTATGATACACCACATGCTATGTTCCATGAAATTCTACGTTTTGAAGTCTAATAGCCAGGGACTAGTTCACGGATTCAGGACCATAAAAGTTGTCCTCGGGAATGACCATGGCCATTATTATGACTTTGGGAAATGGGAAGGCCCGCACTGCTCCATAAGAAATTCTACGTGTGGGAATACCATGTCATCAGAAATGACCTTGAGAAGGTCCACAAACTTTACGTGTGAGAATACCAAAGTTTTAAAAAGACTTTTGGTAAGGTTCACAAACTTTACGTGTGAGAATACCAAAGTCATTAAAACGGCTTTGGAAAGGCTCACTACGTGTAGGAATACTAAAGTCAATTAAATGACTTTGGAAAGGTCTACACCTCTATGAAAAATTCTATGGGATTAAGTTAATGATATTGTTTCTTTGCTTTGATGTTTTCGCTGCTAAAGTTAAATATTTTTAAATTAATAGCCGTTGAAAAGATTTACTTTACTGTTGTATTTCAAAATTTTGCACGATAAGGTTAGTTATTTTAATGAACTATTAAAAAATCCGTCATTTGAAAATTGGGGCGTGACAATTAGTGAATTATTTAAGGTAAATATTATATTTTAGGTGCCGACAACATATACCAATATGCCTACTTGGTTTTTCTACGTCAAAAAATTCCTATATCCTGGAGGTCAAGAAAACAAACTGGCATGGCAAGGTCCTCAACTGAGACAGAGTAACGCCCTAGCTTCAGCATCTTCGGTGGTATGTTGGGTAATACAATTTTTTTGTGACTTACAGATACATGTGACACGTAAACCCCATCTCCTATGTGTCCCACTAGACTTGGCTTTCATCCGGTTCAACACTCTCAGAATAAACATATTGTAATTGACATTCATTTTGATCGTCACTTATCAACTAAAGGTATCAATATCTGTAAAAACAGTTGACCAGCTGACTGACTTGCTCACTAAGCCATTGTCTCGACAAAGATACGAGTCACTTCGAAGTTCGAATGTTGATGGAACATCAATATTACGGGAGCGTATAAAGGTATATTCTAAATTCAAAATAAGACAACTCTTATTTTGTTGCAACACTTAGGAAGATAAATGGACCATTCCTTACGTATTTTAATTTTAGTTATTTTTCTAATTTTTTTCAGTTTTAGTTTTTTTTTTTTCAATTTCAATTTTCTTTTAACTTTAATTTTAGTTTTAAGTATTTTTTTTTTTCCTCGACCTGGACCAAAACTCGGCCTGAGTGATTCATGGTTCACTCGGTCCAAGTGTTTCATGGTTCACTCGGTTCGAATGGTTCATATATGATTTAGGGTTCAATGTTTAGGGATTAGGACTTAGAGTACATAGTTCATCCAAATTAAAATTAAATCCAATTGCATCTTATGCAATTGGTACACAGGAGAATAACTCCAAATAAATTGATAATGAATCAATTATTCGGTAAAAAGGAAACATCAAGTGTCCAATAATATAAGATTCTTCAATCTTAACTAATCTTAGCTGCACAAACAAAGGAAGCAACATTAATGTAGATCAAACAATGTAAGAAGAAAGCAGGACTCAAAGCTGATATCATTTGAGGTTTTTTATTTGTATAATTCTTAGCCAATGGAATTACCTACTTTGACATCCCAATGGAATTACCTACTTTGACATCAATATTTTCAATCTCATTGCTGATAAACCCAATATGTTCATAAAATCTAATATTCCATAAGTACAAACACATTGCATCTTTAATTAAAAACATTTCCAAATCACCGAGCGTGAATGACTTTAACTTCCTAAGTAGTTCCATAATCTCACAGAAACACATAATCTTCTGATCTCATTTAAAAAGTTAAACTTTACATACAAGAGAATACAGACATCAATAGAAACACACATATTGATTCTTTAACATCATAATTAAGCAGGTAGTCCAATGCATTCAAGCCAAAAGCAATCTGGCCAAATTAGTGAAGGTCATTTCCATCCCCCATACCTACAACAGCGTGACTATTGTTGTAATGGTAACGACAAACGGGCATGTAAACATCGGCACCACCTATAAGCTCCGTCTGCATCTCCCCAGTCTTCCTCAGAGTGAAGAAGGCACGCACACCACATATTTCACAACGTGCTGTCAACTTTGTTACAGTATCAGCAAGCGGAATGATATTTAGCACCGATCCAAAACTCCTCCTGTGAGCAAACAAGAGTATTCCATTAAAATTGTATTGGTTTTGGTTATTGAAATTATTTGAACCATGCTACAGATTTGTATTTTATCCAGGAGCTAATTTGAATTTGATGCATATTTTGTTCAATACTTACCTTGAGAAATCGCCATCAAGCCCAGCAACAAATACAGTTTTCCCATCAAGATCAGCTGCCTCGCAGCAGAAATCATAGAGATCACCGAAAAATTGTGCTTCATCAATGCCAATCACATCCAACTGTCCACAATTATATTACTAATTAGTGGTTTATTACAGAATACATAGATCATAATCTGGAATGTCTCTGAAACATGATTAGAACATGAACATACTAAGGCAACTTAATTAGGAAATACTCCCTCCGTCCCGAAAGACTTTGCACAGTTACTGTTTGGTTCGTATTTTAGCGAGCGAATTCTTTATTAGTATTTGAAATGATAAAGTAATTTTGAATCAATAGTATGATAGAGCAGGGGTAACACTATCATACCCCACCTTAAAAGTCACTTTATTATTTCAAATACTAATAAACAACGCGCTCGCTAAAACACGAGCAAAAATGTAAGTGGACAAAGTCTTGTGGGACGGAGGGAGTATAAACTACTTCTAAAGATATAATTTTTCAAAAAAACGTAGAATCAATTTTGAGTGTTTTCAAATTCAATGGTTCTACCTAAATTAGGGGGTGTTTGCAAAAACTTATGGTTTTAAAGAAGTGATTCAAATTAGTGATTATGGGAAAAATGATTAATAGTAGAAGTTGATAGTGTTTGTAAGAAAATTAAAAAAAAAGTTGATAGTGTTTGCAAAAAAAATTAAAAGTTTTAAAAAAAGACTAATAAGCTACAAAAAACATCATCTTTGAAAGCTTTATAACGATAAATTTTATGAGAGAACTTTTTTAAAATTTACTAAAAAAAAAAATAAAACACTCCAAATTGTTTTTGCACACAATTCTAGGTGACTATAATCACTTATAAGTTTTTTAAAACACCCCCTTAATCATCAAGAATCTATAATCTAAAAGCTGGGAGGACATGCTTTAGGTTGATTATAGCTTCAAACTAATAATTTTTTCTATTCAAATCTTTTACCAAACACTCATCTACATTATACAAATTATGCAAAAACTCATCATTTTTTAAAGAAATTTGTTCCCACAATCACTATATTAAATCACTTCTTCACAATGTAATGTTTACCAACAAACTTATGTTTCAAAAAAAGGCCTTCAATCAGCCCCTTTCCCTTAGAATAGCATTTAACACTCTATACAGTCTACAATCACAGTTGCAAGTCAATTTGCAGCAACTAAAATGAAATTAACATCAGATCAAAGCAGGATAGAGGTTAAATTCAGTAAATTTACTTTGTGATATGCCTCGGCGCCGATCTCGCGCTTAAAAGACAAGAGATCCGGCAATGGCCAACAGGGGAACTTGTTCCCATCGTGCGTCACAACTTCATCCACTGCATATCGAGTGTCCTTGCTCGACTTTATCATTCCCACCTTCCTAAAAAGTGAAAATCATTTAATCCAACTAATAATTTTTCAGATCTGAAAAAAGCCAGTCTCAGAGATTTCCCCAATTTGGAAATTAGAAATATAATCAAATTAGATTCAGTAAAAGAAAGGAGAGATCGGATCGAAACCTGCCGGCTTCAGCTGCGGCCATGACGCGGCGGAGTAGGGCGGTGGTTTTGCCGGCGAACATTGGGCCAACGATGACGTGTACCTCGCCGGAGTTGCGGTGAGACATGATTAGAGGAGTGAAGTAAAAATTGGAACGGATTGTAAATTTTTACAGTGAAGAATGAATTTTATAGTGAATTTGGTAGTGTTTTATTTTGAAATCAATTTTTCCATCTTTTTCAAAAAAAAATTGAATTTTTGAGAGGGAATTTTGAATGAATATTAAAGCGTACAGCGTACTGCTCTAACCTGCATCCCGCGCCCCTCTAATTACCGCGCCCACGCCCCTCTATTTACTTTCTTAAAAAAATGTGTGTATATATTTTTTTTCTGATAAGGTAGGTAGGCCTTATTATGAGCTGAACAGTGGTCAATACTAATTCAGCAGATCACTTGATAGACCATAAGACATACTAAATTAGTATTGACTCGGGTTTTATGCGGCCGACCCAGTACGTATTACTGTTATTTACTGCAATTTCACTGTTTACTTTCATACTAATTAATACCTTCACCCCATGGTCTTCCTCAAGTATGACTTCTACAGTAAATTTTCTTGTCCAAATTATCCCTCTCAAATCGTAGGCGATGATAAGTATGTTGTGGGCTCGAGAATTGCTCATTTCTTCACTTCCATCCAACCCACCGCCGCCGACCACCTCCTTCCTCCCCCCACCGCCACCACTCCGCCGCGCATGCCCCACTCCACCGCCGTGCAGGCCCGTCTTCACATCAATTTCTTCATTTCTAATTACCACTCCCCCCTCTCCACCGTCGCCGCACCTCCATTTCCTCTCGCGGAGCAATTACCACGCCGCCGCGCAGGCTCTCAGCGCCAGGTTCTTCTCCGATCTGCACGATCTGTGCGAGCAGCACTCTGACATCATCGTCCTCTGCACCTCCATCCATTCCACCGAATCGGTGAGATCTCTCATTCCTAAGGAGCGATGGTAACCGTTGATGTTGCGGTGGCGACTACAATGATGATTAGGAGACTGAAAATTGTTGCCCCTCCCTCCGTTCATCAAATTAGGGTTTTGCGAACTTGAATGCGTGGTACGGGACGGCGGCGCTGGCGCCTATTTTGGGAGCTCTTGTAGCGGATTCGTATTTGGGGCGATGATGAACATCAATCCCAATTCTTGTTTGCGCAATTTCAAAAATCTTGGATGTGTAAGTATGAATTATGTATATATATCTTGATTTTTTACTGTAATTTTCATGAATATGGATTGAATCACTTCCGTTTCCAGCATTAGAATTGTTGTGTTCTTGTTTATTTATTTTCGAAGATGTGAAATCAGGTTTTTAGGGTTGAATCACTTCCGAACCATGTACAAGATCACTATTAATACCACATGTTAGCCCACAATTAAAAATATAGCACCTTTTATGTTTTAGTACAAAGGGTAAATCGAACATTTCAGAAAAATCTCAATTTTATACATGTTTATTATCTCCTACCAAGTGGACATTCTAATTTTATCCATGTTTATTATCCCATACCAAGTAAAATATTATTTTTATCCCCAACCCGCATTATATAATACGAATCTTCTTTATCTCATATTAATTTCATACCCCCTATCAAACGGAACCTAAAGGTATATATGTATTTTTATTAAAAAATGGATAGATATCTTTTTTTTATATGTAATGGATAGATATCTTTAATTTTTAATAAAAGTAGATATATCTCTTTTTTTCCCTATGAAATAATTCTTATTTCATGAGATTTGACTTTATCCTGCTGAGGATGAACGACGTCGGTCTGAATGGCGGGCCAAAAGGTATAACATCGACATGATAATTTATTTCGATTTTTAGAGGAAGAAAACGTTCTAGAGCATTTTTTATTTTTTTTTGCCTCTCCAGTAGCAAATTAATATAATAGTTCATTTATCCAAAAAAATATGCAATACTCTGAACCCTAAAAATTAAAAAAATCAATTATTTATTAAAAAAAAATGTATACTTTTTTTACTTTTTGAATGGTTGATTTCCAGTCATGATACATGAATTCATCTTCGATTTTGTTCTTGAAGAAATAAAGTGGAAGATTTTTTTATTATTATTATTTTTTTTAGGGAAGAGCAAGAGAAACACACGCTACTTTGCTTTGAGAGGGGAGGAGATAAGTGTGATTTTTTTTAGAGAAGAGTATAATGGTAATAATTTGGGGTGAGTTTAGTAATTTAAATTAATTTAAATTTTTTAATGGGGTGAGTTTATTAGATGGGGCATGTATGAAGGATTATGAGGTGTGTTTAGTGGCTCCCATTTATTTTCTCAAGAATATATGAGAATTAGGTGAGGCAATATTTTTTTTAACTTAAAATATATATATATATATATATATATATATTAGGGGCAATTACAATATGTGTCATTTATAGAGTGTTCTTACTCTTAAGTATTACCTTTTTTAACTCTTACTCCTAGGTCAAAAAAATAGGTAGGAAAGACTTAAATGCTCTAACAATCAAAATGGGCTCATGTGCAGATTTAAAATCTAATTTTTCTGCACCTCATATTTTTAATAATTTTGTATTTTAAATTTTTAAAATTGCAAATTTTAAAGTTTGGATTTTATTGAATTTTTTTAATTTGCATATTTCAGATTACAGATTTTGAATTTTACTAATTTTTTTAAATTATCTGTAATTTTATTTAATTGATTTTTTTTTAATATTAGCCAAAAAATTCTGCACACTCGTAAAATAATCTGCACACCCATTTTTTTAATTATCTGTTATTTTATTTAAAATTCTGCACACCCCACAATTTTGCACACTCGTAAAAAATTATGCACACCCGTAAAAAATTCTGCACACCCTAATTATATTTTAATCATCTGTCATTTTATTTAAAAATTCTGCACACCCTAATTTTTTTAATCATCTTTCCTTTTATTAATTATTTTTTTCAATAATAAATTATTAGCCCAACGAGTTTGTACACTACAGGGAGAGAGAAGAACGTTCTTCTCCCTCCCTGTAGTATTCCCTATATTTTAATGCTCTGCCCCATAGACAGGTGTTCGTAAAATTGTACATGTAAAATTTGGGGTTGCAGCTTTTCATGGTGGGTGAGTCTCATTGCATCCAAGTGCACCGTGTATTTATAGTTTTAGAATCATGCAACTTGGTATATTAAAAGATACTACCTCCATCCATGAAATCTATTCCCACCTTTTTGGGCACAACTTGATTTATTAAAACGTGATGCTAATTCAAGAAGGTTGTGCACTGATATAAACTGCTAAAACGTCTCAATGAATTTAACAATTCTAACATGCTCAACAACTCAATTAATTAACATTCAATCTAACAATTTAATTACATATCCTAACAATCAAATTATATATATACACAAATTAGATAATCAACATAACATGTTCAAATAAACTAAAAAATCTAACATGCATACACATATACACAAACAAACATATATATAATATACACATAAGTATATACATACACACACATAAACATAAACGAATATATATATATATATATATATATATATATACATACAAATGGGTAAAATAAAATATACGGGTAAAAATTAGAAAATTTACCGTCGAATTGTAGAGCACGTGAAGATGTATGCGCTGTTGCGCTCGAAATAAGTTGTTCAACGGCAGTTCTCTGGTGACGAATTTCTTGCTCAACGAGTTTGTACACTACTGGGAGGGAGAAGAACGATCCGTCTGCAAAAAATGGCAAGTGAATTTAAATATTTGCGACGGAAAAAAAAAGCAATTTGGGTGGTCACATTTACTGAGCGCCGCTTCCGGGAATCCGGGCTAGAAATCATCACAAATTTAACCGGGTAATTTTGTGAAAGTTTTTTCCGTCGCAACTGACGACAAAACGACGTCGTTTAAAACCTGGCCGAAAAACCGTATTCCATAGCAAATAATGACGGTTCCAAAAACTGTCGCAACTTTCGTAGGTTTTGACCAGCTGACTAAAACCGTCGCAATGTTGTCGCAAATTTCGCCGTTAAAACCTATTTTTTTGTAGTGTGGTCTCCAAAGATACTACAGGGTCCTCAACAGGCAATTTTCGGGGCAATAACATCCTACTACAATTGAAAATTGAAAATAGCAACTAACTACAAACACTGTTTCGGAGCATGAGAAAATGCTATTATATCCTTGCTTTTGATGTATTTTGACCCATAAACCCTCAAATTACCCCACCCTCTCTCTTACTTCGTTTCAAAATTCCCAACACGGTACCCTACCTTTTTCTTTTGTCTAGTCAACTTGTCCCATCAGCCCCAAAAAATTATTTTCTTGTTTCATTTTTCAATTTATTTTAATTTGTCAAAATTTATTTTCCTTATCCTTTTATTAATAAACATTTTATTTTGTGGTAATCTTAATCTTATTTTTTCCATCTAATTTTTTTTCTCATTTAATATATCATCCCATTTTAATTAAAAAAAAATACTTCTTTATATTAGAAATTAATAAAATAATTTGATTAGAATTTCATTATTTTTTCTTTTTAATAATGTCAAAATAAAAAATTAATATACCTATAAAAACGCAATGTTAAGAAAAAAAAAGTTTCATATATTAAAATTACATTGCATATACTTAAATTATATTGCGTACACTAAAAAAAATTACATATACAAAAAAACATTGTATTTCCGCGTAAAACATTGCATACACGCGTAAAATAAACATTGCATATACGTGTAAAAAAATATTGCATACACTCGAAAAGTTGCATATACACACAATCAATTTGAATCTTTAATTCCACCGCAACTGCTTCTTGCATCGTCTTCACGCAAACGGAATCAACAAAAACTACCAAAAATACATTACATATACAAAATCAAAATCTAAAAAAAATCAATCAAACGTTTTTCTCCATACTTAAAGCTTTTCTGCACATTAAATTTTTTTTCCACCATTAACTCCAAAAAAGCCAATAGGAAAAAAAGGGATTTGGGGAAAAAAAACTGGAATTTGAGATTTCTCCATCAAATTTGGGGGAAACAATCATTGGGATTTGCAATGTTTTTCAAACAATAAATTAAAAAAAAAAAAAAAACCAGCAAATAATTTGGGGGAAATAAAATTGAGATTTGGGATTTCTCCATCAAATAATTTGGGAGAAAAAAAATAAGCAGATAATTTTGGGATTTTTTCTACAAGATTGGAAATAAAAACAAGCTTATTTCAAATAAACCCACCCTAAAAATCGTGAATCATTTCTTACAAGAAATCACGAGATCGCTAGCATCCGCCGCCACGTGCCATTGCCGCTATCCCCCGCCGCGTCTTCCATCACCATCCATCTCCATCTCCATCCCACACCCGACAACCCGTCTCCACATGCTTGATCTGTACTTCAGGACCTTATATCCGCCAACATAGCCGTCGTATTTCGCAGATCCGTCACCCCCCCTCCCCACGGCGGATCCGCCAACATCGCCGTCGTACTTGCAGATCTGTCGTCGACGTCGCCATCCCCCAAACCCTAGATCCACCGTGGCTCTTTATTTTTTCAGCAGCTATAACGCCGCCGCCGCAATCCCGTCGACACCGTTAACCCAACCACCACCACCTTGAACGTTGGGAGAATAGAGAGATAGAAAAGAGATGGATACAGGCGGTGAGAGAAAATTTTGAGATGGGTGAGAGAATTATTGTGAAAGGAAAGAGAGAGAAAAAGTGAAATGGGGGAGTGAGAAGAAACCGGTAGAATATATTAAATGGGTACTAATGTTGTGGGTGTTTATTTTTTTAAATTAATTGAGAGTAGTATGTGTAAGTTTTTGTTGTGGATAGTTATTTTTAAAGTGTTTTGTATCTATTAGCTAGGGGGTGTTTTTTTTTTTTTTTATCCTCAAGCAATTACCCCAATAAATTTTTCCGTAGTAAGCTCAGACGATCCAATCAGAAAGACTCATGTGTCCTCAGAGATGCAATACGTGATGAATCAACTCGATACCGGTTGACTGGGATACAAGTTTATGACTCTCGTATATAATAAATGAGTTGTTTTTATTTTATATTATTAGATAAATTTGTTTATAGTTGTCTTTGATCTTGGGTCATTTTAAAGGCCATCTTTCTTTGTCTCTTTTTATTTTTATTTTTTTATAATATGACCTTATTAGTACGTATAACCAAACTACGCACTAGTGACACTAATTAGTGGAGTAATAACTAGTTACTTTGAATCAAGATTTGGAACAAAATTGAAGTATATAACCAAATCGAATAGCATTAAACTTTAGATTTTAAAATATTTGCACTTGATTCGTTTATTATCGAATCGAACTCAAGTTTAATTTATTGAATATATTATTCTTTCAAATATTTTTTTGAGTTTAATCGAACTTAAACGAAACTAAATAAATATTAATAATTCATCAATTCATTAAAAAAAATTATAATTACAGGAATAAATCAATTATATCTAATAAAATCCATAATTTCATCATATTGTTGTATTTATTATAGGCGAATTTGATAATATGCCCGCAGGTGGACACAAATTTATACATCCACCGCTTATGTGGTGCGCCACATATGTAAGTCATACTTACATCTAGAGAATCCAATGGAAATCATGAAGTGATCAAACTTCCTATACCACTGTCTTGGGCTTTTCCTTGAGACCATACAGTGATTTCTTCAGCAAACACACTTTGGTATCACCATCTCCCTTTGAGAATCCCTCTGGTTGTTGCATGTAAATGGTCTCCTCCAGATCTCCATGCAAGAAGGCTGTCTTGACATCAAGTTGTTGCAGCTCTAAGTTGTCTTGAGTAACTTTTGAGAGTAACAATATGATAGAACAATGTTTGACCACAGGTGAGAAAATTTCATTAAAGTCTATACCCTCTCTCTGTGTAAAACCTCGTGCAACAAGTCTTTCTTTGTATCTGATGTGTTCAGATATCCAAACCTCTAGCTTTCTCTTGAAAATCCACTTACAGCTGACTATCTTCTGTTTATTGGGCTTCTCCACCAAAATCCAGGTGTGATTCTTCTCTAGGGACTGAATTTCCTCAGTCATAGTAGTAATCCAATGTTCTTTCTCATCTCCTGATATAGCTTCTCTGTATGACTTTGGCTCATTATGTTCAAGCTGATCAGTAGTAGTTAAAGCATAAGAAACCATGTCAGCTTGGCCAAATCTGACAAGGGGATGGATTTGCCTCCTGACTCTATCCCTAGTCAAGCTATAATCAGTTAAATCTTCATTATCAGATTCAGTTTCTGTTTCAACATTTTGATCAGTATTTTGATCAGCATCATCCTTGTGAGTCTCCACCTCAACTTCAATGATTTCTTCACTAATATCACCATCCAAGTCTTAAGGCTTCTCACTTGACTTTTACCCCATGACCTGCTCATTGAAGACAACATCCCTGCTCACAATGCATCTGTGACCTCCAGGCTCTACACACCAAAGCCTATAACCTTTTACACCCTTTGAATAGCCTATGTGTTGGGGTTATACTGAAAAGTATGCTTTTACTTTGTATAACTAAACTGAATTTCTGTCTTATTTGCTGAAATAAATTATTTATCACTGTTGCTTTAAATATGATTGAATGTTACATATATTTACTGCATACATGTTCAATAAATAATACGTGTTACATTGTAGTTAATTTAGTGATACCAGATCACAGAAGATTAAATTAACAGTCCCTTGTAACCAAAAGTACATAATTCACAACCCAGATGGAAATGAACAATCCATCGTGAAAGGTTGAAGTGCAAAGCTCAGATTGGCTTGTCTTGACCAAAAGATTGCACTAGTGCATTATGATGCGCAGAATAGGACCTACAGGAGGGATAAATTCTTCAATGCTGAATATAGAAGAATTAGACATCAGTGGTTCATTATTTCTTAATCCCCGTCCCTTAAATAGGATCATGTGGAATTAATAATTATTGCTTTGATTCATGTTGGGTAGAGATTCAATGTGATTCAATACTTTGTATTTTGGGCAATATTATTAGTTACATGACGATTGTTAAGATTTAATACGGAGAATTGTGTGCAAGTACGTCTTGCTTGATTTGTTCCCTTGGTGGGCTCAGAAGTTTTATCATACCAAATCTTGCAAGTGGAATTTGTTTCTGGTATGGATAATAATGTTGAGCTGACCTTACTCCAAGGAAAAAGATATTAATTAATATGAAGCTGTTCAGTGGCTTAAATTAATTAATGGACTGGATAATCTTAAACACGGGAAATAATAATCGGGAGCCATATTAACAGTAATATGGGTTAAGATTGATAGTGCAATATTAATTATGTAGTGGGATTAATTAATATTTATGGACTTGAATAATATTGTGGCTCAATATTAGAAATTCAAGGTCCATTGGAAGGTCCAATCTTAATTCTCCTAAAGCCCCTTAAGTAGCCCAAAGATAAAGTCCAATAACTGAAAAAGGTGTTTAAAATAAAATAAATTATTGTTGCCTAATTTTCCTAATTATTTTAGAAAATTATAAATATAAAGGGGAGAAAGATTTTCTTTGAATTTTGTTATGGAATGAAGATAAGTATTCTTGAAATACAAGATTATCTCATTGAATTCAAAAATTCTCCCACTTGGTTATTTATTGGGGAATTTTTGAAAATTTAGATAAAATAAGGAAAGGAAAGATTTTCTTGATTTTCTTGAAAAGATATTATGGAAGATATGTATTCTTGGAATACAAGAATATCTCATAAATTCAAGAAGATCCAAATCTTGGATTCCTACTCCTTATTTTTTAGAAAAATCCATAAATATAAGGAGGTGGGATTTTGTGAAATATTTTAATTATGAAGAAAAGAATATATGAGATATATTCAAGATTTCTTAAAGATCAAGGAAAAAGATTTTCCCATCCTATTTCATAGCAAAAAATCGGCCACCCCATATATTATAAATAGGGGATGAATTTTTCATCTCCAGTGAAATTTCATGTGTTGGAAAAATTAGAAATCCACAAAGGTGGTGCAACATAATTTTATTTTTCCTTTTGTTAATTGTTCGCGAGCATCCTTCCACCGGATTGTTGAACAAGGACGGGGGAATACTTGAGAAGGCTTCTTGGGTTTGTTCGTGTGAACGGGATATCCATGTTCTCAACGGTTGTCAATCCAAGAGGTTAGTTCACGTAAACTCCTAGCAATTCCGCATGCGTAGGATTTATATGACTTGTTTATATGCATGATTTGTTGTTGGATTATTATTTGAATTAATATATGATTAATTCATGCTAGTAATAATTGTTATAATTAAATTTATATTTAAATATTCATCCCGAATAGATCCTGGCAATTAATTCCGCAACAACTGGTATCAGAGCCTCGGTTTCTGGCTCTGAATTTTAAATTGTAATTTAATTCATTTTTCATTAAATTTGAAATTGGATAGTAGAATTTCTAGATCTTTTTTGCAGGTATCCAATTGTTATGGCATTTGATGAATGTTTAATTATGCATGCATATAATTGTGGTTTTAATTCGATTCGTTCGAATTCGTTTTGCCTCGTGAGAAAATCCACGAGTAGATTAGGATTTATTTGATTCGTTCAATGTAATAGACTAGTCTAGATCTAGGTTTATTTATTTTTTGTAAATAAATTGTAACCAGATCGGAAAAGAAGGCGGAAGCGAAGAATTGAAGACGGGCGGACGTACGCGAGCCAAAGCACAAGGTGCTAGGTGGTCACGTACGGGGCTGGCCGAGAGCACTCGGCGCACGCGGGTGCAAGCCCAGGTGTGGCCGAGCACTGGGCGGAACTTGGGCCGAGGAGCTTGGACGCCCAGGGGACGCGCGGACAGAGGAGGAGAAAGCGGGGCGCATGGGGATCGCGGGCGCTTTGAAGTTGGTGGGGCAAGCACTCTTGGGCGATGGGGCAAGCAGATCCGACCCCTGCCGAGTGCCGCCAACCGATATGGCACGGGATGGCCGGTTCGGACTCGGGCTGCGAGCTACACGTTACCAAACGTCGTCTCGAACCTAGACGGAGGACTGGTGGGGTTATACGTGAAAGTATGCTTTTACTTTGTATAACCTATGTATTAAACACTTATTTACTAAAATAAATTGTTTATCACTATTGATTTAAATATGATTGAATGCTATATATATTTATTGCAAACCGTTCGTAGCATGCGTTACATTGTAGTTAACGTGGTGATACCAGATCACAGAAGATAATGTTAACAGTGCCTTGTAAATGAGTGCGTGTTTCACAACTTAGATAGATCCGAACAATCTATTGGTAGAAGTGCATGTGTAAGGCTCAGATTGGCTTGTCTTAACCAAGAGATTACACCAGTGCATTCGATGAGCTGAAGCGGACCTGCAGAGAGGATAAACTCATTCGCACTGACTTAAGGGATGAAGAGTTAGACCTCAATAGTTGTTGATTTCTTAATCTCTGTCACTTAATAAGGACTGTGTGTGATTAGTAGTTATTGCTTTGATTTATAAATGAGAAGAGAATCATTGCGACTTCGATACCCTATATCTTGGGCAATAATATTAATTGCACGACAGTTGCTAAATTAATACAGAGAATCGTGTGCTTGCAATGTCTTGCTTGATTGGTCCCCTTGGTGGGCCCGAAACCTTTATCATACCAAATCTTGCAAGTGGAATTAATTTTTCGGTATGGATAATAAAGCTGGGTTGTCCTTACTCCAATGATAAAGATATTAATTAATATAAAGCTTTTCAGTGGCTTAATTAATTAATGGACTAAATAATCTTAAACACGGGAAATAATGACCAGAAGCCATATTACCGTAATATGGGTTAAGTTGGATAGTGCAATATTAATAATATAGTGGCATTAATTAATATTAATGGGCTGAATTATATTGTGGCTCAATATTGGAATTCAGAAGCCCATTGGAAGGTTCATCTTAATTCTCCTAAAGGCCCCTCAAGTAGCCCTATTAAAGTCCAATAAATAAAAGGTGCTTAAAATAAAATAAATTATTGTTGCATTATATTTCCTTATTTTTTTCGAAAATATTAAAGAAAGGAGGAATAAGGATTTTCTTGAAAAGATTTTATGGAAAGGAGATAATGTATTCTTGGAATACAAGATTATCCCATGAATTCAAGAAATCTCCCACTTGACTTTTTTAATAGGATTTTTCGAAAATAGCATAAAAGAAAGGGAAGAAAGATTTTCTTGATTTTCTTGGAAAGATTTTATGGATAAATATATGTATTCTTGGAATACAAGAATATCTCATAAATTCAAGAAAGATCAAATCTTGCAAATCTTCTTGTAATTTTTGAAAATTAAGGCTAAATAAGGGTGTGAGATTTTTATGGAAAAATACACATGGAAAGAAGAATATATTGGATATATTCAAGATTTCTTGGAGGTCAAGAAAAGATCTTTCCTAGCCTTAATTTGCCTTGAAATTTTCGAACCCTCCCTCACTTATAAATAGGAGATGAATTTTTCATCCCCAACTAGTGTTCCATGTGTTGGAAATATTAGAAATCCACAAAGGTGGTGCAACAAATTTTGTTTTCCTTTGTTTTATAAATCGTTCATCGGAGAACATTCCACCGGGGTTATTGGACGAGGACTTGGGAATACTTGAGAAGGACTTTTGGTGGGTATCCAGATACTTGATTATGTCTGTCTTAGATCGTCTCTCCAACGGGTACGTTTACGTAAACTCCTAGAAATTCCGCATGGCTAGAATCTTTTACGTGAAATATTATTTGCATGTTGTTGTTGGATTAATTATTATTTGAATTCACTTAGGTAAATTCATGTTAGTAATAATTGTTAATTTAAATTTGTGTTTATGAGGTCATCCCGATAGATCCTGGCGTATGTTATCCCAACAACTGGTATCAGAGCCCTGGTTCGGGCTCTGATCTTTTCAACTGTAATATAAATTGTTGTTCATTAAAATTGAAATTGGATAGTATGACTGTTAGATCTGTTTTGCAGGTATCCAAATGTCATGGTATTTTAATATGCTTATTTACATGCAAATAAATTGTGGTTTTAGTTCGATTCGTTCGGATCCGATTTGCCTCGTGAGAAAATCCACGAGTAGATTAGAATTTGTTTGATTTATTCAATGTAATATACTAGTCTAGATCTAGATTTATTTATTTTTCGTAAATAAATTGTAACCGAATAGTGAACGAAGATGGAGACGGAGAGTTAAAGACGGACGTCCAAGTACCCGGACGTATGCGAGCCAAGAAGAAGCACGCGAGCTAGGCTGAATGCCTAGCGACTGCATGCATCGCCAGGCAGGACACGGACGTGGCAAGGCGCTGGCACGCATGGCGTGCGTGGCCGGTCTTGGTGTCGGGGGGCGACCCGCATGCGGGCGTGCGCTGGGCGTGCGCGGGACATGCAGACGGGCATTGCTATTTCAGATGTGGGGCAAAGGACCCCAGACGCGGATGCGTCCGGGCGATGCTCCACGCGAATGTGCAGTGGGCGACGGGGCGGGATGGCCGATCCCGACCGGGGTGTCCACCTAGGCGCATGTGACTCACGTTCCGGGTCGCGAGCTACTCGTTTTCCAAACGTCGTCCTAACCCAAAACGGAGGATAATTTTGAAGAATTGTTGCAGATTCAGTGGGAGCCTTTCGAGACGAACGATGAAGGCAAAAGACTAGACTATTTCTCATGATCAAGATTTGGAATTAAACCATGACAGTTAGATATATGTGCCCAACGTGATTTATTTTGTCTTGATGCTTGTTTTAAATTCGTGAAATTTTTTTTTGTTAAATGTGTTTGCATGATTTAGAATTGTCTAAAAGAAAATCTCACTTTCGAAAATTACTAAGTATGTTTGATTGACAAATTTTATTCCGGATAATAAAATTAAGTCAAATTGACCTCCATGATTTATTTATTTGTGAATTCTTTTGGAGAAATTTCTCCCACGGAACGGCTAAAAGATGGTTTTCAGATGAATAAATTCCCAAAATGATGATTGTGAATTATTATTAGTGGCGACGATGACCCTCCCCATGAGGCTCGTTCAAAGCGAAGTAATAATTCTGTATTTAATCATGATTATTAATTAGGTATAAAATTGATATGTATATACTTCCCCGAAGTCCCTGTCAATTTTATATTGGTCAAGTGAGAGCTGACTATTAATTATGAATTAAAGGTTTGTAACTGTTCTTGTTTGTAACCTGCTTGAATGTGTTTAAATAGACAGTTCACCCCATGTGACCTATTTAAACTATTTTGAGATGTCGGCTGATGCGTGTTCATATTGTTTTGAGATTTTGATATGAACAATGTGATCGAATTGAGTGATAATTTTGTGCTTATACAAATTGTTATTTATTTCAGTTCAGCATGTCGCAACCTTTTAATCCACTGTATTCTATACTTAAAGACCATCAATTAACTGGTGAAAACTACGTTGTTTGGAAATGAAAAATTATGATTGTCCTAACTGCACAAGGATCCAAATGGGTGCTTGACACACCAAAACCCGAAAAACCAGCTGAGGATGCTGGTATATGGGACGAGATGGAATATAGTGAATGAGAATTGACTAATGAATTGGTGAAGGAAACAATCTTGACAAATGTGTCTGATTTGTTGAAACACCTTCATCAAGGATTTGAATCAGCTGCAGACATTATGCGAAATCTCGAAGAGATGTTTTTACATTCGGCCCATATGGCAGTCCAAAGCATAAGGCATGAAATGGCCAAGATAAAGATGGAAGAAGGAACGACCGCAAGAAAGCACTTTCTTAGGGTTATGGTTCTCTTTGAGGAACTTGAGATTCTTGGCGAAAAATGTGATTTCAAAACCAAGGTTGATTTCATTCTCCATACTCTGCCAAAGAGCTATGATCATCCCTATCTAGAGTACCTAATGGAAGATCTAGATTTCACTGTGGATGATCTAGTAAATGCTCTTACATTGGTCGAAGAGGAAGCGGAGCGCAAGAAAAAGTATTTGGTCACAAAAGGGTCTTCTTTTCCTTCTAGTCCAATTGGTGGTAAGAACGATGAGAAAGAGAGGCTAAACCAAGTGGGCTCAACATCCCTCAAGAGTGAAGGTTCAAGCAAGAGGAAACATTCGGAGTGCGGAAGTTCGGGATAATGGAGGTCAGCCTGTTCCAATCCTAAGGGAAATGGAAAGAAAGGTAATTCTCACGCACTAGTTGTTGAAACTTGTTTAGCGGCGTATGCTACCCACTCGTGGGTAATGGATACGAGATCCACTGATCATATTTGTTTCACATTACAGGGGTTCAAACCGATCCGTCAACTTAGTGGGAGTGAGGTCCTCATCACACTGGGTGATGCTACGAGAGTAGCAGTTGAAGCAGTGGGAGACGTGCACCTGTCTTTTGAAGACAAGATTTTAGTTTTGAGAGATGTTCTTTACGTTCCATTTTTTCACAAAAACCTTATTTCAGTTTCTAAACTAATTAATGATGGATATTCTGTTAATTTTTCTAAGCAAGTTACTGTTTACCATAACGATATGTTTATCTGTCATGGAACTTTACGGAACAGTCTCTATACTATTAACTGTGCACACCACTCACAAAATGCATCTTATAACACATCGACTGTTTCATGCAATAAGAGAAAACGTTCAGAAAATGTGAACGAGACACTTCTATGGCATCTAAGATTGGGTCATATTAATCTAAATAGGATCCAAAGGTTGGTGGAAGATGGTTCGCTGACTGACCTACAATTAGAACCACTTCCAACCTGCGAATTATGTTTGGAGGGTAAGATGACCAAGAGGGCATTTGGAGCCAAGGGGAATAAAGCCACAGAAGTGTTGCAAGTCATTCACACTGACGTGTGTGGTCCAATGTCAACCAAAGCTAGAGGTGGCTATGAGTATTTCGTGACTTTCATCGATGATTACTTAAGGTTCGGGTACATTTTCCTCATGAAACACAAATTGGAAACCTTTGATAAATTCAAGGAGTTCAAAGCCGAAGTGGAGAATCATAGGGAAAAGAGTATCAAGTTTCTACGATCTGATCGTGGAGGCAAATACCTCAGCGATGAGTTTTTGAACTACCTGTCAGACGAGGGTTCCCAGTTGACTGCACCCAGAACCCCTCAACAAAACGGGATTGCAGAATGAAGAAACATAACACTCTTAGAAATGGTCAGATCCATGATGAGTTATTCAGATCTACCCAAGTCGTTTTGGGGTCATGCCTTGGAAATAGTGGCTTACGTTCTGAATCTGGTGCCATCTAAATCGGTTCCCAAAACTCCTAAAGAGTTGTGGACCGGGCGCAAGCCCAGTCTGAGACACCTCATGATTTGGGGGTGTCCAACATACGTGCTAGATAAGGAAGCCGATAAGTTGGACGCATGTTCGGAACTAAGGCTGTTTATAGGATATCCCATGGGAACGAAAGGGTGCATGTTCTATGGTCCCGAAGATCAAAATGTGGTAATAAGTACGCACTTTAGATTTTTGGAAGAAGACTTTATGAACAATCGAAAGCCCAAAAGTGAGATTACCTTAAATGAAATAAGAGGTCAAACTCCTATAGCAACAGTATAGGTCGATATACCAAGCGTCACACCGACACAACCGGAACCTCATCGTAGTGGGAGGGTTGTCCGACAACCTGAGAGATTCATGGGGATAGGAGAATCTTTGGATTTGGTCCCCGGGGAAAATGAATCAGACCCCTGGTCCTACAAGGAGGCAGTCCAAGATAAGGATTCAGAATCCTGGCAAACTGCGATGGAAGCCGAGATGGGCTCGATGGATCATAATTAGGTGTGGGAGCTAGTTGAACCACCCAGTGGGGTAAAACCCATTGGATGCAAGTGGGTCTACAAGAGGAAAAGAGGACCGGACGGGAAGGTGGAAACCTTCAAAGCTAGGCTTGTGGCAAAGGGATACACTCAGAAAGAGGGTATCGATTATGAAGAAATCTTTTCGCCTGTAGCCATGCTTAAGTCCATCCGTATTCTCTTGGCAATAGCTGCGCATCTAGATTTTGAGATCTGACAAATGGATGTCAAGACAACTTTCCTTAACGGGAGTCTTGACGAGGAAATCAATATGCAACGACCCGAAGGTTTCATCGAAAAAGGCCAAGAACACCTTGTGTGCAAGCTGAGGAAGTCCATTTATGGACTGAAGCAAGCATCTCGAGCTTGGAACCAATGTTTTGATCATGTAATCAAATCCTATGGATTTGATCAAAATAATTTCGAGAGTTGTGTTTATAGGAACTGTGACGGAACTGCCTTGGTATTCCTGGTACTATACGTAGACGATATTCTGCTCATCGAAAATGATGTAAAGGTTTTGTCAGACGTAAGGGTATGACTGTCAAAACAGTATGATATGAAGGACTTAGGGGAAGCTGGTCATATTCTTGGGATCAAGATCACTCGAGATCGAAAGAAAGGAATAATCGGCTTATCGCAAGCTTCATACATAGATACCGTTTTGAAGCGTTTCAACATGCAAGATTCCAAGAAGGGTTTTGTACTTTTCAGGCATGGAATCCATCTATCGAAAGACATGTGCCCTAATACACAAAGGGAGATAGATGACATGAGAGGCATTCCTTATGCGTTGGCAGTAGGAAGCCTCATGTATGCAATGTTGTGTACGAGACCGGATATCTGTTACGCCGTAGGCAGGGTAGCGAGATATCAAAGTAATCCTGGAAATCAAAATTGGACTGTTGTTAAGAACATTCTAAAGTATATTAAAAGAACTCGAGATAGAATGCTGGTTTATAAGTCAGACGGTTTATTTCCAGTGGGATACACGGACTCGGATTTCCAATCAAACCTAGATTCCAGAAAATCTACCTCGGGTAGTGTGTTTTGTCCAGGGGAGAGTCAGAACATGGAGAAGCGTTAAGCAGAAATGCATCGCCGATTCTACCATGGAAGCCGAATATGTAGCTGCTTGTGAAGCAGCGAAAGAAGCGGTGTGGCTCAGGAACTTTCTAGTGGACTTAGACGTTGTTCCGAATTTGCCCAGCACCATCACATTTTTTTGTGATAATGCCGGAGTAGTTGCAAATTCAAGGGAACCGAGAGCCCACAAGGCCAGCAAACACATTGAAAGGAAATACCATCTTATACGAGAAATCGTTAAGAGAGGAGATATAGAGGTGGCAAAGATCACGTCGGAAGACAACCTAGCTGATCCATTCACAAAGGGTCTGCCTCAGTTAACATTCGAGAGACATGTGGAAGGAATGGGTGTCAAGAGCGTTGTCAATCTGCTTTGAGTATAAGTGGGAGAAATGTTATTAGGTTGATGTAGGTGACATTAGATGTCACCGAGTAATACATCAGACATGAAAGTATGCTTTTACTTTGTATAACCTATGTATTAAACACTTATTTACTGAAATAAATTTTTTATCACTATTGCTTTAAATATGATAGAATGTTATATATAATTATTGCAAACTGTTCGTAGCACGCGTTACATTGTACTTAACGTGGTGATACCAGATCACAGAAGATCACGTTAACAGTGCCTTGTAAACGAGTGCGTGTTTCACAACTTATATAGATCCGAACAATCTATTGGTAGAAGTTGATGTGTAAGGCTCAGATTGACTTGTCCTGACCAAGAGATTACACTAGTGCATTCGATGCGCTGAAGCGGACCTGCAGAGAGGATAAACTCGTTCGCACTGACTTAAGGGATGAAGAGTTAGACCTCAGTGGTTGTTGATTTCTTAATCTCTGTCACTTAATAAGGACTGTGTGTGATTAGTAGTTATTGCTTTGATTTATAAATGGGAAGAGAATCATTGCGACTTTGATACCCTATATCTTGGGCAATAATATTAATTGCACGACAGTTGCTAAATTAATACAGAGAATCGTGTGCTTGCAATGTCTTGCTTGATTGGTCCCCTTGGTGGGCCCAGAACCTTTATCATACCAAATCTTGCAAGTGGAATTAATTTTCCGGTATGGATAATAAAGTTGCGCTGTCCTTACTCCAAGGATAAATATATTAATTAATATAAAATTTTTCAGTGGCTTAATTAATTAATGGACTAATTAATCTTTAACACGGAAAATAATGATCGGGAGCCATATTACCGTAATATGGGTTAAGTTGGATAGTGCAATATTATTTATATAGTGACATTAATTAATATTAATGGGCTGAATTATATTGTGGCTCAATATTGGAATTCAGAAGCCCATTAGAAGATCCATCTTAATTCTCCAAAATGCCCCTCAAGTAGCCCAATTAAAGTCCAATAAATAAAAGAAGCTTAAAATAAAATAAATTATTGTTGCATTATATTTCCTTTTTTTTTTTTCGAAAATATTAAAGAAAAGAGGGAGAAGGATTTTCTTGAAAAGATTTTGTGGAAATGAGATAATGTATTCTTGGAATACAAGATTATCCCATGAATTCAAGAAATCTCCCACTTGGCTTCTTTAATAGGATTTTTCGAAAATAGCATAAAAGAAATGGAAGAAAGTTTTTCTTGATTTTCTTGGAAAGATTTTATGGAGAAATATATGTATTCTTGGAATACAAGAATATCTCATAAATTCAAGAAAGATCCAATCTTGCAAATCTTCTTGTAATTTTCGAAAATTAAGGCTAAATAAGGGTGTGAGATTTTTATGGAAAAATACACATGAAAAGAAGAATATATTGGATATATTCAAGATTTCTTGGAGGTCAAGAAAAGATCTTTCCTAAGCCCTAATTTGCCTTGAAATTTTCGAACCCTCCCTCACTTATAAATAGGGGATGAATTTTTCATCCCCAACTAGTGTTCCATGTGTTGGAAATATTAGAAATCCACAAAGGTGGTGCAACAATTTTTGTTCTCCTTTGTTTTATAAATCGTTCATCGGCGAACCTTCCACCGGGGTTATTGGACGAGGACTTGGGAATACTTGAGAAGGTCTTTTGGTGGGTATCCAGATACTTGATCTTGTCTGTCTCAGATCGTCTCTCCAACGGGTACGTTTACGTAAACTCCTAGAAATTTCACATGCTAGGATCTTTTACGTGAAATATTATTTGCATGTTGTTGTTGGATTAATTATTATTTGAATTCACTTAGGTAAATTCATGCTAGTAATAATTGTTAATTTAAATTTGTGTTTATGAGGTCATCCCGATAGATACTGGCATATGTTATCCCAACAAGGACATTTTAAAGAATTTGTTGTGGTCGAGTGGGAGCTTTTCGAGACGAACGATGAAGGTTATGAAGATAATTTTTCAAGATCAAGACATGACAAAAATTAACCGTGACAATTGGATATATGTGCCCAATGTATTTAATTTTTTGTTTTGATGTTTGCTTTATTTTCGTGCTTATTTAATTTTTTTGAATATGCGATGTATGAAAAATTGTTTTGAAAAATCTCACTTTCGAAAATTACTATGTATGCTTTAAAATAATTAATTGACAATTTTATTCCGGATAATAAAATTGAATTAATTTTGACCTCCATGATTTATTTATTTGTGAATTCTTTTGGAGAAATTCACCCCACTGGACGGCCAAAAGATAGCTTTCACATGAATGAATTCCATAGAATGATTGTGAATTATTATTAGTGGCGACGATGACCCTCTCCACGAGGCTCATTCAAAACGAAATAATAATTCTGTATTTAATCATGATTATTACTTAGGTATAAAATTGATATGCATATACTTCCCTGAAGTCCCTGTCAATTTTATATTGGTCAAGTGAGAGCCAATTATTAATTTGGACATTAAAGGTTTGTAATTGTTCATGTTTGTAACCTGCTTGAATGTGTTTAAATAATGACCCACCCCACGTGGCTTATTTAAACTGTTTTGAGATGTTGGCTGATGCATGTTCATATTTTTTTTGAGATTTTAATATGATTCATGTGATCGAATTATGTGATTTATTTGTGTTAATCTGGATATTGACACAAATTGTATGTTTATTTCAGTTCAGCATGTCGCAACCTTTTAATCCACTGTTCAATAAACTCAATAATCTTAAATTATTTTGATTGGAATTATAAAATGAAATTCATCCTAGCTGCACAAGAATCCAAATGGGTACTTGACACACCAAAACCTGAAAAACCTGCTGAGGCCAGTATGTGGGACGAGATGGAGTATGATGAATGGGAGTTGACAAATGAATTGATGAAGGACACAATCTTGGCACATCTGTCAGATTTGTTAAAACGCCTTCACCAAGGATTTGAATCAGCTGCAGACATCATGTGAAATCTCGAAGCGATGTTTGCATATCCGGCCCATATGGCAATCCAAAGCGTGAGACATGACTTGGCCGAGCTGAAAATGGAAGAAGGAACGACCGCAAGGGAGCACGTTCTTAGGGTTATGGTTTTTTTTTAGGAACTTGAGATTCTTGGCGAAAAATGTGATTTCAAAACCAAAGTTGATTTCATTCTCCATTCTCTGCCAAAGAGCTATGATCACATCTATCTAGAATACTTCATGAGCGATCTGGAATTCACTGTGGATGATCTAGTAAATGTTCTTACATTGGTTGAAGAGGAAATGGGGCGCAAGAAAACGAACTTGGTTGCAAAGGGGTCTTCTTCTCTTTCTAGGCTAATTGGTGGTAAGAATGATGAGAGAACAAAGAGGCTAAACCAAGTCAGCTCAACGTCCATCAAAAGCGAAGGTCAAAGTAAGAGGAAATTTTTGGAGTGCGATGAGATAGGACACTGGAGGTCAGCCTGTTCCAAACCCAAGCGGAATGGAAAGAAAAGTAATTCTCATGCACTAGTTGTTGAAACTTGTTTAGCGGCGTATGCTACCCATTTATGGGTGGTGGATACGGGATCCACTGATCATGTTTGTTTCACATTAAAGGGGTTAGGCGGACCCGACAACTTAGTGGGAGTGAGATCCTCATCACACTGGGCGATGCTACGAGAGTGGTAGCTGAAGCAGTGGGAGAAGTGCAACTATCTTTTGAAGACAGAGTTTTAATTTTAAGAGATGTTCTTTAGGTTCCTAGTTTTAGAAAGAATTTAATTTCGGTTTCTAAACTTTTTCTTGATGGATATTCGGTTACTTTTAATAAAGTTGTTACCATTGCTCTAAATAATGAGTTTATCTGTCATGGAACATTGTCGAATAATCTCTATACAATTAATGGTGCACACCACTCATGAAATGCATCCTATAACACATCGACTGTTTTGAGTAATAAAAGAAAACGTTCAGCAGATGTGAATGAAACACTTCTATGGCATCTGAGACTAGGTCATATTAATCCAAAGAGGATCCAAAGGTTGGTTCAAGATGGTTCATTGGAGTCACTCTGGGTTGAACCATTTCCAACCTGCGAATCATGTTTGGAGGGTAAAATGACCAAGATGGCACTTGGAGCCAAGGGGAATAGAGCCAAAGAAGTGTTAGAAATTGTTCACACTGACGTATGTGGTCCAATGTCAATCAAAGCAAGAGGAGGTTATGAGTATTTCGTTACTTTTATCGATGATTACTCAAGATATGGATACATTTACCTTATGAAGCATAAATCTGAGACCTTTGATAAATTCAAGGAATTTAAGGCTCAAGCAGAGAATCATAGGGAAAAACGTATCAAGTGTCTACGATCTGATCGTGGAGGCGAATACCTCAGCGATGAATTTTTGAACTACTTGTCAAACGAAGGGATTGTATCCCAGTTGACTGCACCCGGAACCCCTCAACAAAACGGGGTTGCAGAACGAAGAAACAGAACTCTTTTAGAAATGGTCAGATCAATGATGAGTTATGCGGATCTACCCAAATCGTTTTGGAGTCACGCCTTGGAAACAGCGGCTTACATTCTAAACCTGGTGCCATCCAAATCGGTTCCCAAAACCCCTAAAGAGTTGTGGATCGGGCGCAAGCCCGGTTTAAGACATATGAGAATCTGGAGGTGTCCGGCATACGTGCTGGACAAAGAAGCCGGTAAATTGGATCCACAATCAGAATTAAGGTTGTTTATAGGGTACCCCGAGGGAACGAAAGGGTGCATGTTATATGGTCCCGAAGATCAAAAGGTGGTAATCAGTACGCACTTTAGATTTTTGGAGGAAGACTATATGAACGATAGAAAACCCAGAAGTGAGATTACCTTAGACGAGCTAAGAGGGCTTACCTCAATGCTAACTGTACAAGTTGACATACCAAATGACACACTTACACAACTGGAACCTTGTCGTAGTGGGAGGGTTGTTAGACAGCCCGAGAGATTCATGGGGATAGGAGAGTCATCGGACTTGGTCCCCGGTGAAGATGAATCGGATTCATGGACATACAGTGAGGTAATCCAAGACAAGGATGCGGATTCTTGGCAAATAGCAATGGAAGTCGAGATGAGTTCTATGGATCACAATAAGGTGTGGGAGCTAGTCGAACCACTCAATGGGGTCAAACCCATTGGATGCAAGTGGGTTTATAAGAGAAAAAGAGGACCGGACGGGAGGGTAGAGACCATCAAGGCTAGACTTGTGGTAAAAGGTTACACTCAGAAAGAAGGGATCGATTATAAGGAAACCTTTTCGCCTGTAGCCATGCTTAAGTCCATCCGTATTCTCTTGTCGATAGCTGTGCATCTCAATTTTGAGATCTGGCAAATGGACGTCAAGATAGCTTTCCTTAACGGAAGTCTTGAAGAAGAGATCTATATGCAACAACCCGAAGGCTTTGTTGAAAAAGACCAAGGACATCTAGTTTGCAAGATCAAGAAGTCCATTTACGGACTAAAGCAAGCATCCCGTGCTTTTAACCAATGTTTTGATCAGGTTATAAAGTCTTACGGGTTTGATCAAAATGAGTACGAGAGTTGTGTGTATAAAAAATATGTCAGAACTGCATTGGTATTCTTAGTACTATACGTGGATGACATTCTGCTCATCGGAGACGATGTAAAGGTGTTATCGGACGTAAGGGCACGGCTGTCAAAACAGTTTGATATGAAGGACTTAGGGGAAGCCGGTCACATCCCTGGGATCAAGATCACTCGAGATCGTAAGAAAAGTATGATAGGCTTATCGCAAGCTTCATACATAGATATTGTCTTGAAGCGATTCAGCATGCAGGATTCCAAGAAAGGTTTTGTACCCTTCAGACATGAAATCCATCTATCCAAGGAAATGTGTCATAAGACACAAAAGGAGATAGATGACATGAAAGACGTTCCTTATGCTTCGGCTGTCGAAAGCCTTATGTATGCAATGCTGTGCACGAGACCAGATATCAGCTTTGCCATTGGCATGGTAGCAAGATATCAGAGTAATCCGGGGAAAGAACATTGGACTGCAGTTAAAAACATTCTGAACTATCTGAAGAGAACTCGAGATAGAATGTTGGTTTATCAGTCAGACAGTCTGATTCCCGTCGATTACACGAACTCGGATTTCCAATCAAACTTAGATTCAAGAAAATCTACCTCGGGTAGTGTGTTTTGCATGGGGAGAGGAGCCATGACATGGAGAATCGTTAAGCAGAAATGCATCGCAGATTCTACCATTGAAGCCGAATATGTAGCTGGTTGTGAAGCAGCTAAGGAAGTAGTTTGGCTCAAGAACTTCCTAGTGGACTTGGACGTAGTTCCGGATTTTCCCAGCACCATCACGATTTACTGTGATAATGTCGGAGCAGTTGCAAATTCAAGGGAACCAAGAGCCCACAAGGCCAGCAAACACATTGAAAGGAAATAAAATCTTATACGAGGAATCATTAAGAGAGGAGATATAGAGGTGGCAAAGATCGCGTCAGAGGAAAACCTAGCAGATCCATTCACAAAGGGTCTGCCTCAGAATACATTCGAGAGACATATGGAAGGAATGTATGTCAAGAGCGTTGCCAATCTGCTTTGAGTATAAGTGGGAGAGATATTATTAGATTCGTATAGGTGACATTAGATGTCATGTAGAACAACACGAGACACGCTGTAGTATACTTAAAAGTAGACTTTGAGTATAAGTGGGAGATTGTTGGAGTTATACTGGAAAGTATGCTTTTACTTTGTATAACCAAACTGAATTTCTGTCTTATTTGCTTAAATAAATTATTTATCATTGTTGCTTTAAATATGATTGAATATTACATATATTTACTGCATACCTGTTCAATAAATAGTATGTGTTACATTGTAGTTAATTTAGTGATACCAGATCACAGAAGATTAAATTAACAGTCCCTTTGTAACCAAAAGTACAGAATTCACAACACAGATGGAAATGAACAATCCATCGCGAAAGGTTGAAGTGTAAGGCTCAGATTGACTTGTCTTGACCAAGAGATTGCACTAGTGCATTATGATGCGCTGAATAGGACCTACATGAGGATAAATTCTTCAGTGCTGAATATAGAAGAATTAGACCTCAGTGGTTCATTATTTCTTAATCTCCGTCCCTTAAATAGGATCGTGTGGAATAAATAATTATTGCTTTGATTCATGTTGGGTAGAGAATCAATGCGATTCAATACTTTGTGTTTTGGGCAATATTATTAGTTACATGACGATTGCTAAGATTTAATATGGAGAATCGTGTGCAAGTACGTCTTGCTTGATTTGTCCCCTTGGTGGGCTTAGAAGTTTTTATCATACCAAATCTTGCAAGTGGAATTTGTTTCCGGTATGGATAATAATGTTGAGCTGACCTTACTCCAAGGAAAAATATATTAATTAATATGAAGCTATTAAGTGGCTTAAATTTAATTAATGGATTGGATAATCTTAAACATGGGAAATAATAACCGGGAGCCATATTAACAGTAATATGGGTTAATATGGATAGTGCAATATTAATTATGTAGTGAGATTAATTAATATTTATGGACTTCAATAATATTGTGGCTCAATATTAAAAATTCAAGGTCCATTGGAAGGTCCAATCTTAATTCTCCTAAAGGCCCCTCAAGTAGCCCAAAGATAAAGTTCAATAACTGAAAAATGTGTTTAAAATAAAATAAATTATTGTTGCCAAATTTTCCTAATTATTTTTTAAAATAATAAATATAAAGGGGAAATAGATTTTCTTTGAATTTTGTTATGGAATGAAGATAAGTATTCTTGAAATACAAGATTGTCTCATTAAATTCAAGAATTCTCCCACTTGGTTATTTATTGGGGAATTTTCAAAATTTTAGATAAAATAATAAAATGGAAGATTTTCTTGATTTTCTTGAAAAGATATTATGTAAGATATGTATTCTTGGAATACAAGAATATCTCATAAATTCAAGAAGATCCAAATCTTGGATTCCTACTCCTTATTTTTTCTAAAAATCCATAAATATAAGGAGGTGGGATTTTGTGGAATATTTTAATTATGGAGAAAATAATATATGAGATATATTCAAGATTTCTTGGAGATCAAGGAAAAAGATTTCCCATCCTATTTCATACCAAAAAATCGGTCACCCCATATATTATAAATAGGGGATGAATTTTTCATCCTCAGCGAAATCCCATGTGTTGAAAAAAATTAGAAATCCACAAAGGTGGTGCAACATAATTTTATTTTTCCTTTTGTTAATTGTTCGCGAGCATCCTTCCACCGGATTGTTGAACAAGTACGAGGGAATACTTGAGAAGGCTTTTTGGGTTTGTTCGTGTGAACGGGATATCCATCTTCTCAACGGTTGTCACTCTAAGAGGTTAGTTCACGTTAATTCCTAGCAATTCCGCATGCGTAGGATTTATGTGACTTGTTTATATGCATGATTTGTTGTTGGATTATTATTTGAATTAATATAGGATTAATTCATGCTAGTAATAATTGTTAGAATTAAATTTGTATTTAAGTATTCATCCCGAATAGATCCGGGCAATTAATTCTCCAACACTATGAAAATGCATTTTAAGGCTCTAAGATCAAGTTTGTCTTGCTTAACATGAGCATAAGCTGTTGGGGAATTAATTGTCCGGATCTATTCGGGGTGAATATTTAAATACAAATTTAATTCAAACAATTATTACTAGCATGAATTAATCCTATATTAATTCAAATAATAATCCAACAACAAATCATGCATATGAACAAGTCACATAAATCCTACGCATGCGGAATTGCAAGGAGTTTACGTTAACTAACCTCTTGGAGTGACAACCGTTGAGAAGATGGATATCCTGTTCACACGAACAAACCCAAAATGCCTTCTCAAGTATTCCCTCATCCTTGTTCAACAATCCGGTGGAAGGATGCTCGCGAACAATTAACAAAAGGAAAAATAAAATTATGTTGCACCACCTTTGTGGATTTCTAATTTTTCCAACACATGGTATTGCACTTGGGGATGAAAAATTCATCCCCTATATATAATACTAGGGGTGGCCGATTTTTGTGTGTGAATAAGATGGGAAAATCTTTTTCTTGGTCTCCAAGAAATCTTGAATATATCTCATATATTCTTTTCTCCATAATTAAATATTCCACAAAATTCCACCTCCTTATTTTATGGATTTTTCGAAAATAATAGGGAATAGGAATCCAAGATTTTGATCTTCTTGAATTTATGAGATATTCTTGTATTCCAAGAAAACATATATTCCATAATATATTTTCAAGAAAAACTTTCATTTCCTTTTTTTTTTCATAATTTTCGAAAACCACTTAATAAATAACCAAGTGGGAGATTTCTTGAATTTAATGAGATAATCTTGTATTCCAAGAATACTTATCTTCATTCCATAACAAAATTCAAAGAAAATCTTTCTCCCTCTTTTATTTATTATTTTCGAAATTAATAGGAACATTAGGCAACAATAATTTATTTTATTTTAAACACCTTTTATAGTTATTGGACATTATCTTTGGACTAATTGAGGGGCCTTTAGGAGAATTAAGATTGTATTATCAATATTGAGCCACAATATTATTCAAGCACATAAATATTGATTAATCCCACTACATAATTAATATTGCACTATCGATCTTAACCCATATTATTGTTAATATGACTCCCGATTATTATTTCCCGTGTTAAAGATTATCTAGTCCATTAATTAATTTAAGCCACTGAATAGCTTCATATTAATTAATATATTTTTCCTTGGAGTAAGGTCAACTCAACATTATTATTCATACTGGAAACAAATTCCACTTGCAAGATTTGGTATGATAAAACTTCTGAGACCACCAAGGGGACAAATCAAGCAAGACGATTTTCACATTTCTTCTCCGATAAATCTTAGCAATCGTCATGTAACTAATAATATTGCCCAATACACAAAGTATTGAATCGCATTAATTCTCTACCCAACATGAATCAAAGCAATAATTATTAATTCCACACGATCCTATTTAAAGGACGGGGATTAAGAAATAACTAACCACTGAGGTATAATTCTTCTATATTTAGCACTGAAGAATTTATCATCCCAGATTTCCTATTTTACAAATATTCAACGTTTTGATGATGTATCGCCTGTTGATTCATTTGATCCTATGGTCAAGAAAAGTCAATATATTAAACTGCTTGATTGACAGTCCTATTTTGTGATTGGATGGGCACTTCAAAACCTTTTACATTGTCATTTGTTCATTTAGTTATACATCTCTTTTCGGAATTTTATACACATTTTCGTTTAAGTACAAGAATTGAACTCCCTTATCTTTATAACCCGATTGAAACATTGGTTCCAAGCACGGATGCTTGCTGTTTAGTCCGTAATGGATCGCTTCTTGCAAACTAGATGTTCTCGCCTTTTTCAACGGAAGCCTTTCTTGGTTGTTGCATTATAGATCCGGCATCTCTTCTTCAATATTTAACATTCAATCTTGAGCAGAACCGCTCATTCGCTAATCTCAAAATTCCAGATGCATGTATTTTTTCAAGAGAATACAGATATCTTGGATCCTCCCCGATGTGCTATGCTTAAAAGGATTTTACGGATCTAATCAATTTGAAATTCTTTCTAGCAAATGTAACTCTTTAAACCCACAAAGTCCGACTTAAGGTCTTGAATGTTTCCCCGTCCCCATTTCCAACATCCTCTTGCTACCATGCCCACTGTGCGGAATGAGTTTGATCCCATTGGTTCCGACGGGTCTTTATGTCACTAGCTTCTTAAGGCACACCTTAGATGGGATCCATGTAACCCATCTCAAAACCATTGGATATCTTGCCAAGAATCTACATCCTTCCTTTTCTTCTGAATATCTTGATCCCGAGATCAGACATGTCCAAAGATGGTCCTTGTCTCCGATGAAGATTCATCCTCACTACACCTAACCAAGTCCCATTTATACTTCCCTTTCCCCATTGAATCTATGAATCTCCAAGACCGGGTTGTTCGTCCGTTCAACAGTCTGATATAAGAACCTACCACTTATACAGGTTCTCAACTTGTCCAACACGTTTATAATAATCCGTCAACACCCACACCTATTGAGGTCTCTAGAACCCAAATTAGCTTCTTGATGTCTTGTATACCAAGGTATCTCATTGATCCCGTTGGCTTCGATCCTTCCATCGCTCCATATAGTTTCCTCCGGGTGATGTTTTGAAAATCTAAAAAATGTCCATGGGTCGATGGCACCTTTTGTTTAGGTTCCGTTGTCATCAATCCGTTTGGTATGTCAAATATAGACATGCAGGTAATCTCATACGGGCTTTCTTCGTTCATATAGTCTTCCCTATAAAATCGTCTTTTATCCCATCTTCCCATAAACAATTTTCCCATCGGCTTCATAAAATTGGTCTGTTTGCGAATTACGTCCTTGATCCACTGTATTGTCCAACAAGTTCTTGGGACACCCCTCATCATTGATCCATCTTTAGGGGTTTGCAAAACCGATTTGGATGGCACCGCGTTTAGAATGTAAGTCTAAAAGACCCAAAATGATTTGGGTAGATCCGCATAACTCATCATTGATATGACCATTTCTAAAGAGTTACCCCCTTTCTTTTTTGTTGAGGGGTTCCGGTGCGATAATCGATATAATCCCTTCGTCTAACAAGTAGTTCAAAAATTTATTGCTGAGGTATTCGCCTCCACGATCAGATCGTAGACACTTGATACGTTTCTCCCTATGATTCTCTGCTTGAGCCTTAAATTCCTTGAATTTATCAAAGGTCTCAGATTTATGCTTCATAAGGTAAATATATCCATATCTTGAGTAATCATCGATAAAATTAATGAAATACTCATAACCTCCTCTTGCTTTGATTGACATTGGACCACATACGTCAGTGTGAACGATTTCTAACACTTCTTTGGCTCTATTCTCCTTGGCTCCAAATGCCCTCTTGGTCATTTTACCCTCCAAACATGATTCGAAGGTTGGGAATGGTTCAACCCGGAGAGACTCTAATGAACCATCTTGAACCAACATTTGGATCCTCTTTGGATTAATATGACCTAGTCTCAAATGCCATAGAAGAGTTTCGTTCACATTTGCTTAACATTTTCTTTTATTACTCGAAATAGTCTATGTGTTATAGGATGCATTTCGTGAGTGGTGTGCACAGTTAATTATATAGAGATCGTTTCGTAAAGTTCCATGACAGATAAACACATAGTTACAAAAAATAGTAACTTGTTTATTAAAACGAACAAAATATCCATCAGAAAAGAGTTTAGAAACTGAAATAAGGTTTTTCCGAAAAAACAGGAACATAAAGAACATCTCTTAAAACTAAAACTTTGTCTTCAAAAGACAGGTGCACGTCTCCCACTGCTTCAGCTGCTACTCTCGTAGCATCGCCTAGTGTGATGAGGATCTCACTCCCACTAAGTTGTCGGGTCCGTTTGAACCCATGTAAAGTGAAACAAACATGATAAGTGGATCTCGTATCCACTACCCATAAATGGGTAGCATACGCCGCTAAACAAGTTTCAACAACTAGTGCATGAGAATTACCTTTCTTTCCATTCATCTTGGGTTTGGAACAGGCTGACCTTTAATGTCCTTTCTCACCGCAGTTAAAACATCTCCCCTTAGCTGACTTCTTCACTCCTCCATCTCCTTTCACCTTTCCTTTGCCCTTGGCAACGCTTGAGTTCACTTGCTTTTGGCCTTTTGCCTTCTTCTTGTTCTTGCCACCCTTTGGCCTAGAAGAAGAAGAAGGACCATTTGCCACCAAGGCTTGACTCTGTTGCCCCAATATCACCTCTGTCGAGACTAAAGCTTGCAACAGATCAGGCAAAGTGAACTTTTGATTGTTCATTTGGTAGTTCAGCCTGAATTGTTCAAAACTTTTCAGTAGAGAGTGGAGTATGAAATCGATCTAGGTCTCGATGTCATATTCAGCGCCAAGTACCTCAAGCTTATTGAGGTGAGCCATCATCTAGAGAACGTGCTCCCTCACGAGCGTTCTCTCCACCATTTTCATAGAGAGCATATCTCTCATGGTGATCTGACGAGCCACACGGTTTTAATGTTGGAACATCGCTTTAAGACTTATCATGATGTCTGCAGCAACTTCAAAATGTTGATGCTGATGTTGCAACACATCTGACATAGAAGCCAGCATGGTGCACTTAGCAATCTCATTTGACCGCTCGATCGGTCGGCAAGATAATCTTTCTTATCCGTTTTTAAAGGACTCATCGGTTGGCTTTTTCGGGTTTTGGGGCCAATAAGAACCGGTTATGATGTTGTCAATGCGAAGGACAATAGTAAGTTTTCGATTCCAATCAACTAAGTTTTCACCAGTAAGAAATTGTGTTTAAGTATATTGAACAGTGGATTAAAAGGTTGCGACATGCTTGTTGTGTTCGATATAATAAATCAGAATTAATCGAACATCAAAGAGTGACACGTGTAATGTTTGAATATAATCATGCCCGGTGGATGAGTTACTTTTTGTTCGCCAACCCGATCGAAATGTTTCGGCCACCTCTACCGAACAAACATAACCAGTCGGTATGTTCGAACTCAAATCCTCAAGAATCAGTTTTTAAAAGCGTGACGAAAGTCCAACCGAACAAAAGATTAATTCTGACGATTGACGACGTTTGCTCGAAGATCAATCTAGAAGATGAAGTCAGAAACGTGGCAACACCACCGGAGTTCTTGCATGATCCAAAGAATCCAACACATGCTTTACCAAACCAAATTTCTCATGCTTGACGTAAGTCGATAAATGGAAGAAAAAAAAAAGAAGAAAGGGGTTGGTCCGAAAAATAATCCCAAAAAGATAGCCTACAAAAAATCCCTCGAGAGAGGTGAGGAATAGAAAAATCGAGTGTTCATCCACATATATGAAAAACCCTAGAACTCATTCGTTAACCCAGATCGATTCATCTTAAGTAAGATGTATCAAGAACTGTCGTGTAAAGCTCATAATACTACATCCACGGCTTGGTATGCCCCCTTAGTAGTCATATATTATGGACCAACGGGTCAACAAATTCATCTTATTTATTTGTTCATTTTACACGATATATGTTTTGTTTGTGAGTTGTAATTAAATTAGCCACATAATATTCATCAACCAAAACGACTCGCGACAATTGGCGCTAGAAGGAGGGTCATCTCGAATCCGGATCCAAAAACCAACCCATACACAAACCCCTAGTTAGCCGAGGCGGAAAAAAGAAATATAATGCCTCAATCTAGGAACACCCAAACGGAGAGGTCGGAACAAAGCCGACCATATGACCGAAAAGAGGCCCAGAGTCAGCCTCATAAAGATCAGGCAGTGGAAACTATTAATCTTGAGGATATAGCCAATAATCCGTCGGCCACTACAAAAGCAATCACTTTCTTGCTACGAGCCTGCAAGAAAAGAGAGGGCGTAAAAAGAATCAAGCGGTTAGAGGCTCAAAAGCGGGAAGAGCAACACTCACATACACCCGACAAAAGCAAGCTAAAAAGAAAACTGCAAAAGCGGACTAGTAAGAAAGCCGATGATATGTTTGGATGACGAAACGACCTCAAGGGTCTGAACCATCGGCGTTTGACGTTTGAGGCTCTCCGCCAAAGACCGAATCGGCAATAATAGGCGATGATCCGGAAAAGAGACATCCAATAGAGGTGCCCGCAAGATTCAGATCTTCAAAAGCATCCGTACAATCAACAAATATCGGCGGAACAAAGTTGTCTATCCATCACCGATTGGGTAGTCAAGGACAAACTTGGAGAGGGGATCGCCCCCATCACGAGCATGATCCACGAGATCCTCATGATGGGAAACAACCCCAATCTAAGTCTATCAGTCCCGCGAAATTTGCAGAAATGCAAAAAGCCATCGTGGAATTACAAGCCGATCCGGCGCGACCAAGAGCTACCCTCGAAAGCAGCAGTACCTTGTTAGCCATTATCTCCGGCGATCATGGCGGCGAAGTCCAAGAGAAAGTCGCAAAGACCCGACCACCAATTCCTATTTTTAAATATTTGAGTGGATCCTCATGTCCATCTCAAAGAAATTTTCGGACTTTATGATCGCGATGGGGGCTACAGACGGCGACGCCAGAAGGCCGATCATTCCCCATGACTTTGGGTGATCGAGCACATAGGTGGTTTACCACTTTACCCGCTGCATCCATCACATCTTTCGCATTAACCGGGGCGGCAATTTTTGTCCCATTTCTCGTCCATGTGTGCTTTCGCCTGCTTGAAACAAAGGTTGGCGCATTTTTCCCAATTAAAAGGTGAGTCGATCGATCATACATAGAAAAGATTTGATAAATGTTTATATGATGGAGCCCCGATTGAAGAGGATGCTAAGATCCTCGCGGTGGTCGGAGGCCCGACTTTAAATCTGAGACATGTGGAAGGCCATGCATCAAGATTGGCCGAACTCGTACTCAGAGTTTAGAGAGCGAGCAGCTAAAATTATAGCCATGCAAGATTTGCTCGCACAATCACAATTGAGACAGGAGCCTATCGCTAGGAAAGCTTTCGAAAAGAAAACAATGAATGAAGGGGGGCAGATCCCAAATCTTTCAAACCTTTTGAACAAAGAGCAGAAGCAAATGCCCTACGAAGTCTTTTGGGCGTTTCGGCAGAAACTATCTTTAATCAAATCAAAGATCGGGACATGTTGGACAGGCCAAGAAGAATTGTAATGGATAAGCGTCGACTCAACGCTTCCAAATCTCGTAATTATCATGAGTACATCGGGCTGTACTGAAAAATTGCGCGATTTACTCCGCCAACTTTTGGAAGCTATATGAAGAAAAAATCGTCTTTCCCGGTTCTTAGAAAAGCCAAATGACGAGGATTCGCGAACGAAAAGGACGAAGACCCAAAGGGGAAAGCGAAAGGCCGAACAAACATTTGACAGTGATCCCGAAGAATCACGAAAGAGATCTGAAACGTCCAAAAGAGGGCCTCCTACTGTTGGAAGAGGTCGAGAAAGTCAAGAAATCCAAATGATTAAATCCCGAATATGGTCACGTGGGTGGATGTTACCAGGCGCCAACGTTATCTAACAGACGTAAAAAGATGGAGATGCGTGCCATGCAGAACATCCATCAGGTAAAGGTGGCGAGCACATCATCCAGTTCCCCACCTACACACCAAATCATTTTCTCGGAGGACGATCTCGACGGGATTATAACTCCCCATAACTCCTTAACCATCGATTGCTCGTCTCCTTGATTGAAGGTACATCGCCTCTTAGTTGATCTTTGGGGCTTATGCAAACATTTTGTTCGTTAATACCCTTCCAGATGGAAAAACAAGTTGGGGATTTGGCGGTTATATTGAACCATGTAATCATACTATAATGGGTTTTGGGGAATCGAACCCGACCCTATGGTATGATTAGGTTAGAGTCGAGCTAGAATCAACTTTGAATTCGGACATTAGGCGAACTAGAATGTTAGATTTTGTAATCGTCGATGTTCAAATCCACTTATAACGGGTTTCTAGGTCGCCCGTTTATTCAGAATTCAAAGCGGCACATTCACGTATTACTATTGTGTTAAATTTCCGACCGCAAGATGGAACGGGAGTGTAAAAGGAGATCAAAAGAAGGCTCGAGATTGTTTGCTATCGTGCGTGCGGAAAAGACAAAGTATCGTCAATATGATGGAGCGAACACGGAGATTGATAAGCTGGCAGCCAGCGAATAAATATCTCACCAAAAGATCTTCCGACGAACATAAGTTCGACGAGCATAACCATTCGTGCGAGCACAGAAGGCACGAACATAAACTTCGGGGAGACAACTAATTTCCCCGATCTCCTAGATCAAATGAATATTGATCAGCCGAACGAGCAATCGGACTGGAGAGCCTCGCATAGGTTTTGAACCCATGGAGGTTGATGATGAGCCCCGAGGATCCATTCAAGACCCTCGGTGGAAGCAAAAAAAAAAGCAAAGACTCTGAACAATTGGAACCAATCAGTATCGACCCGAACAGACCTGAGTTAGAAGTGTTCGTTGGTTCAGAATTACCCGAACCAGTCCGAACAGAAATAATTACTTTCCTTCAAGCAAATTTAGATGTGTTCGCATGGTCACACGAGGACATGGTTGGAATAGATCCAGAGCATGCCTGCCACTCCCTCAACCTTGATCCAATACAAGCTCCAGTTGTCCAAAAACGTAGAAAGTTTAGTCCGGAAAAATATGCGGCGATGAATAGTGAAATCAAAAAGCTGCTCGACAACAAACTGATCTGAGAGGTAAAATGCCCAAGATGGCTTGCGAACCATGTGCTAGTTTCAGTAAAACCAAATGGATCTTAGAGATCGTATCGATTTCACTTTTGATTTGAATAAGGCATGTCCAAAAGATAATTTTCCGATGCCCCACATTGATTATTTGGTTGATAACACGGCGGGCCATGAACTCATGACATTTATGGATGCGTTCGCTGGTTATCACCAAATACCAATGCATCCGGACGATCAAAAGAATACTGACGTTCGCAGTGAAAAGAACATGTCTTTGTTGGCAACGCATGCCATTCGGTTTAAAGAATCTTTAGAGCAACGTATCAACGTTTGGTGAACAAGATGTTAAAGCGAACACATCGGCCCGAACAATCGAGGTATATATCGATGATATTGTGGTAAAGAATAACATAAGGAAGACCACATCACCCACCTCGCACAAACGATTGATATATTGAGGAAGTATAATATGAAGTTAAATCCCAAGAAATGCGGTTTTGGGATTCATTCAGAAAATTCCTCGGACATATGGTTAGTCAATCGGGGATTGATGCAAACCCATCAAAGATTCAAGCAATGCTCGATATGCAAGCCCCGAAATGTGAAAGAGGTCCAAAAGTTAGCAGGACGATTAGCTTAGTAAGCGGTTTATATCACGAAATGGGGACAAATGTAAACCTTTCTTTGATGCATTAAAGAAGGGGAAATTTCAGTGGACCGAGCATTGCCAGAATGCATTTGAATCATTAAAGCAATACCTTGCAGATACTCAGACACTGTCTAAGCCTATCCCAGGCGAACAACTCTATTTGTATCTTCTTTGCATCCCCAGAACATCACGATCGATCTTTGTGCTCGTCTGAGAAGAGACGACACATTTACCCATTTATTATGTTAGCCAAGTGCTAAAAGAAGCTGAGCTCCGGTATCCTCCGTTGGAAAAATTAGCATACGCCCTCGTAATGAGTGTGCGAAAATTGCGACCATATTTTTTCGACCACTCAGTTGAGGTATTGACTGCGTTTCCATTCGCCCAAGTCCTCCAATCACCGGATACTTGGCGGTTGCTCAAATGGGCGGTGGAGTTAGGACAGTTCGGCATTACTTTCGCTCCACGAACAGCAATGAAGGGCCAAGCTATGGCCGATTTCATGGTTGAGTTGACATATCCACAAATTCCTGACGAAATTGTCGATCAACCATGGCACATGTATGTTGATGGATCATCAACAAGTTCAAGAGCCGGAGCAGGCGTAGTTCTCATCAGCCCAACTAGGCAAACGTTTACAACAGCCATTCGATTTGATTTTCCAGCTACAAATAATGAGGCTGAATATGAAGCTTTGATCGCTGGACTACAGATGGCAATGACAATGGGAATTCAGAGGCTGATGATCTATAGCGATTCTCAGGTAATCGTTTATCAAGTAACAGGCGAGTATGAGGCCCGAGGCGAACAAATGGCACAATATCAACAACTAGCAAAAGAGTTGCTCGAGCATTTTGACCAAGTTTTCATTGAACAATTACCACGATTGGGTAATTCGTTCGCCGATGCTTTGGCACGCCTGGCAACAGCAGAAGGAGTGACGAACACAACAGACATTGTGATCGTCACAGCTTATACGCCTTCAGTTCCCAGGATTGCGATCGCACAGATAACAAGCGAACAAGAAACTTGGATGACTCCAATAATGAGTTATTTACAAAAGGGACTTCTCCCTGAAAATAAAGCACAAGCTACTCGCCTCAGATTACAGTCTGCTCGATATACTATTATAGACGAGCATTTGTACAAAAGAAGCTTCTCACTTCCACTTTTGAAGTGTGTTACTCCTGAAGAGGGACAGGTACTTCTGCAACAAATCCATGATGGAGTGTGCGGAAATCATACAGGTGGGCTCGTCCTGGCACATAAAATAATCAGGCAAGGTTATTATTGGCCAACCCTTAGAAAGGATTCGCCAGATATGCTCGTGCATGTTATCGATTACCCGGTACATGCTCCACTCATTCATAGCCCACCTGAAGAATTAGTATCAGTTTATAGTCCATGGCCATTTGCTAAATGGGGGATCGATTTAATCGGCCCATTTCCTACTGGCACATCAGGAGTTAGATATGCTGTGGTAGCCGTTGATTATTATACTAAATGGGCAGAAGCCGAGGCAATTGTTAAAATCACCGAACAAAGGATGTGGAACTTTGTTTGGAAAAACATCATCTGTCGATTTGGGCTACCCCAATCATTGGTCACGGATAACGGCAAACAATTCGATGGAAGTGAATTTAGACAAAATTGTGCTCGCTGGGGGATAAAAAAGCACTACTCAACTCCGATTATCCCCAAAATGGTCAAGTCGGTTGCCGTCAATAAAATTATCAAGCATACCCTCAAGGCTAGACTTGATAATTCCAAGGGGGGAGGATGGGCTGAAGAATTGCCTGAAATATTGTGGGCTTACCGAACAACTTTCAGAACATCAACTGCAGAGACCCCTTTTGCTTTAGCATTTGGTGCGGAGGCTGTTATACCCGCAGAAATCAAAGTTCCAAGTCATCGAACAATGACTTTTGGAGAGCATATTAATGACCCGGTAGCGCGCTCTGAATTGATTTGTTGGAAGAAAGAAGGACGGAGGCCGATTTCAAAAATGCTATGTACAAAAGAGATCGGAGAAGTTTTATAATTCCAAAGTCCGAATCTTGCGAGTTCAATGTGGGGCGAGCCGGTTTTTAAAGAAGCGATCGATGGGGTACCCGGTGGTGTGTTCGTCGAGCATGGGAAGGTCCTTTCAGAGTCACAGAACGTTTACCAAACGGGGCATATGACTTGGAGGACCTGAATGGAGTCCCATTGTCTTACTCGTGGAACGCGTCAAATTTGAAAAAATATTATCAATAAAGGCGAGCATATTGTTGACCGAACACAATCAACCATTCAGTTCAAACGAGTAAGATGATTATAAAAGAAGAATATATTATTTTCGATACTTATCTTCAAGAAAAATCTTTGGGCCCGACTATTGATGCATAAAAAAGACATGTCACAACGAGTTGTCAATAGAAGATACGTGTCGGGGCGAGTTGACAAGTGGTGGCAGCCATGCAGGGATAAGTTAATTTTTTGAGCAAGAGCTGTCAAAAAGCCGAACAGATGTCAAAAGGAGAGCAAAAATAAGAGAGCTAGCACCAGTTATCTATGCCAGCACTAGGTTGGGACGGTTCTATAAATAGGGGCATACTTATACTTAAGAAAAGCAGGAAAAAAGAAAGAAAGAAGATGAAAAAGAAAAAAGGAAAAAAAATCGCGATTCTCGAATAAGAAGACGGTTTAGTATGCCCCCAGACGTAGAAGAATCCAGCTCTCGATTCAGCAGTCAATTAGCTGAATTGAGCATCTATCCGGATACGAGCTTTTTACCTCACATTCGTTGCGAGCACAGGTTGAAGCTCGTTCCCGGACTCAAGATGCTCGGAAGAGTCATGGTTGCCACTCCACGTTACTTACTGTTTACGCAGTAATAAGCCATGAGTCCCCTATGAATCCCCAAAATCTCCTCTGAAGGGGAGGGATGTCATAGAGTCCACCCAAAATAAGATGCCGATGCTGATGCTCAGGCATCTACTGGAGGGGACGGAATGGTGCGAGCTGAAAGTTTTGCTCGCACCTATTTTAGGCGAGCAGGAATGCGCGCCACATGCTCATGCCCGCGGCCGCCCGCATAACCACAACTTGTCCAGGAGGGACAAAAGTTTATGCTGCTGCTGCTTGAGCATGTTACAAAAGAAGAAAGGGTAGACAGCCTGATGTGCCACATCCTTGTCAACATCAATTCCGCGGACAAGGTGAGGCCAGTTCGTGTCTACTCAAGACAGATTTAAATTCAAAACCACGTCCGATAACAATAGTTGTGTAATAGATAGTCTTCTTCACTATGAACGATGTAATAGAATACAAAGTGTTGCGAAAGAAAAAAAGAATGATATATGTACTTTTGTTAAGCTAAAGATTTTCTAGTTAGAGTTTATTTGAGGTCGCACCTAAAGTGGACGACCGAACAAAGACGAAACGAGCCCAGTCTATGTTCACCGACGAACGAATTAGATTCTTACGATTCCCCAAACAAAAAAAGCGAGTAATGGGTACGCAGCGATCGCTATAAGCCGACTAGTACTTACAGATACCCGTGAGAAGACGGCGGTGACGAAAAATCGTGGGTCGCAGCTAAATAAGACGACGAGTACGAAGTGATCGCACCTAAATAAGACGATCGCAAGACCAAGAAAGGGGGTTCATAAAGTAACCCATCCGTCGCACCTAAATAAGACGATCAACCGATTGCAACGTCAATAAGACAATCAAAACCGAAAGAAGTCAGGAGCGGGCATAGGCAAACCCAATGTTCGAATTCATTCAGAAGAAAAGAGGCAAAAACTGGAAAGCAATAAGGCGAACGTAAAGTAACAAAAAAAAAATCGCGGCAACACAAGTATCAACGCTTCATCCTCAACAAAATGGGTTAGAGGAAACAATTCAATATGAAATTCATTTGTTCAATTGACGAAATATTCTACAAAAGAAGAAGTATCAACAAGAAACAACTAAAAATATATTGTTCGAATTAAAAAGTGAAGAAGACAAAAAATTACACAAGTCTTGTAAAGAAAAAAGACATCAAGGCATAAAGTCAAAATTAGGGGTAGATGGAAGAGAAATGTCGAACACATTATGTTCGGTCCCTCAACAACTTGAGGATGTCCTGCATCGGATGCTCGTTGGGAGGCGATTTTGCTCGATTCTCGGAGGTTCTTGCTCGTCTGGACTTGATTGATCCCGAGATCCAAGATGAAGATTTTGATCGGCAACCTCGATTAGCAATAATGTCCGAGTTCTCCTCTTCATCCGAATTGGATCGTCAATTTTGATCCCTTCGGGAAGAACGGAAAAAAAGTCACACGCACCATTCAAATCGACATTGGGAGGTTGCGATCCGGAGGGTTATCAACCGTGCTAATTGCTGAAAGTCGGATATGAGGGGGGGGCAATTTGCTCATTGTTGAGTGTGTGGCGAAACGGATCGAGCGGCATCGGCAAAAAGCGCAAATATACTGAGAAGTTAGACATGGAGTCAATGTGTTCGTCGTCATGCGACTTTAGAGTTTTCAAGGCCTAAACGAGTGTTAGTCTCTTGAAGAACGATGAGTCAGGCCAAGTTCGTCCCTCTCACTTTCCATTTTTTCAACATCGGCCCGAAGTTTACCCTCAAGATTCATTTCTTCTTGAGCCCTTCATTATATTGATCACCTCCTCCCGAGGCCCGATTCGATTGCCTCTCTTGTGTGACGAAGCATCCTCTTGAGCTAGGCGAGCATCCTCTTGAAATTGGCGAAAGATCCTCCGACGAGGCCCGGCGGGCGCCAACAGTCTTAAAAGCAGGTTTGATCTGAGCCAATTTCAGTTCATCCTGGACCTGTTCACTCGATCACTTTGTCTTGAAGTTCTAATCAAAGCCAAATAATTGGCTTGGATGTTAGCGAATTATAAGCTTTCTCAAGAGCGACCAAAGATCGACCACGAAGCACCAACCCCAAACGCATAGTTTCCAAGGGGGTGGGACCTGGCAGAACTCCTCCAGATCGATAGTCCACGCTCGAGCGAAGTCGACAAGCTTTTTGAACATGCTCCAAGACGCTGGAACTTTCATGAACACTTTCGGCGAGCAAAAGTAATTCTTTAGGTCGGGCATTAAATGCGACAACCCCGCTCAACCCTCAAGATACACATATTTGACTAAGTGAGAATAGAGATATCGACCCGAAACCAAAGCGTGTCTGAGCGAGCAAAATGTACACCTTTCACGCGAGCGGATCCCATCCCAGAATGACTTATCTTCGGAGATCGTGGCTGGAGTCTATTGAGTCCAAGATCGAGGTCCACCGGAGGAGGAGAAGATGTGCCAACTTCCATTTCGACAATCTGCGAAATGGGACCAACAACAAGCGGCCTCTCTCCCGATCGCCTCGACGGTAGGTCCGAGTCGACCGACAAGATCAAGCAGGTTTGTTTGAGTTTGCTCGGTTGGCCTCGCTCGATCGACCCTTGTTCGCGCTCGGGCCTGTTAAACAGCCCCCTGCTCGGCGATCTCCACCCTTGGTCTTTTTCGGTGGTGGAGTTTGTTCGCTTGACCCCATGCTTTCACCGAGCAGGAGCCCCTCTGTGCTTTCGACTTGATTCTCCAGACCGATGAGGGTCGTTTGGCCCTACTTGCCTCCCTCTGCTCATTGAGCTTCTCTTCGGCTTGAATCCGAAAAGCAAGTTCTGTGGCCTTTTTCTTGAGCCATCTCGGTGTGTGTTCAGGGCGTACTCACGGTGATGGTCACAATTTGGAAAAAGCTATAGATAAAGCGAAGTCAGAATCAACGAGTGACAGCGAACAAAAAGACACAAGACTTGTACAAAAACAAAAGATAATCCTTACCGGAAGGATCAACAGCAGCAAGATGGTGAGGGGGCACGAACAAACCTCCTTTCTTTCTTTGTTCGGCAGTGTTCAAAGTTATCACGGATCTTTCTGAACGGGGTTCTAGATCGATCTGCCAAACGCTGCTGAAATAGCCGTCGTTTGTCTCCTTATCCGTCGCGGCTGGAATCCCTGAAATAAAAAGTGAGTTAAAATCAGTTCAAATTGAAGAATGAAAGATTCTGAAATCACTTACTTGGTACACTCCGAAGTCGATGATATCCAAACGAGCATTTGGCTTCGCTTCGGCGCGGGCTTTTCCAATCGCCCCCCCTACGAACCGAATTTCTCTTTCCAAATACTAATTTTGTTTGTGACATCCTCGATAATTTTGCACTTGGCGTTAGCTTGCATAAACAACCACCCATGTTCGCCCCTCGGACGAGTCAAGTGCACTAACCGAGCAAGTTCAGCTGCCGAAGGATAATACCTTGGTTTCATTTTGCCGAACAACGTCAAAAAACTCATGACCATATGCCATCCATTCGGTTTGAGTTGTGTAATGGAGATATTCCATTCCACGAGCAAACGGGTAATTGCTGGGATGGAGAGAAATCAAGTCCACCTCCATGGTGTCCAAATTCACGGCAACACAACCCTCGGGGGTTGGTCGGCTCGCTCATCGGGACCGGGTGCCCGAAAAAAAAGACATCCTTAGGGGTTTCATAAATTCTATCAATTGAAACGAGCATATCTACATCAATTATGCTTTCGCCATTTTGCTCGTGGGTACTCGTTCTCTACACTAATCCTATGAGGTTGTTAAGGGCAAGCCAAAATTATAACGAGCATTATACTCGCTATATGTTGGACTGTGAGGAACACCAACAGGTATACCAAGTTCGGAGTTTTGCCCACCATCTACACCTATGTTCGATTCGACTAAATTTGCAGTTGCTAAAATTTCCCCCCTCACAGCAGTATTATTTCTATCTACATCAACATTATCAATAGCCATAGACCTAATTTGAATTTGGGGCGAAGAATTATAATCAGAATCGTCCGACGAATCATTACGGGGTAAACCCCTATCCGACTCCGTTTGGGCTTTATCGGTCGGAAAGAAAGAAAACGGTAAAAGGTTGCGAAATTGCCAACGGAATCCGAATTGAGGCATTTGCCTCCGATGTACTTACATTATTACGGGAGATTCTACTAATGGGGGAAGGCGAAGGGGAACTATAATGGTCGGATTGAACAGAGGAATTCGAGCAAGAGGCCATGATTATAAAGTAGAAGAAGAATGCGGCAGTTACCTGAATGATTTTCTTCGCCGGAGCAATGAATCCTTCGCCGGAAACTTTCGAATGCAGAAGACGATAGAAAAGTAGAGGAGAAAGGAAAAAATTTTAAAGTGGAGAAATAAGATTTAAATAGACACCGGGTACTAATTCGAAGTTTCAGCGCGGAATTCGAAGCGATGCCAAACATTGCCCAATCAGATTTTAACAGCCGGGCCCAATGTAGAATACAAAGCGACCCGGCTGGGGGGTATTGTTGTGTTCGATATAATAAATCAGAATTAATCGAACATCAAAGAGTGACACGTGTAATGTTTGAATATAATCATGCCCGGTGGATGAGTTACTTTTTGTTAAGCTAACCGATCGGGAATTGCTCGGCGACCTCTGCGAACAAACATAACCAAAGTCGGTATGTTCAACTCAAATCCTCAAGAATCGTCTTAAAAGCGTGAACGAAAAGTCCAACCGAACAAAAGATTAATTCTGACGATTGACGACGTTTGCTCGAAGATCAATCTAGAAGATGAAGTCAGAAACGTGGCAACACCACCGGAGTTCTTGCATGATCCAAAGAATCCAGCACATGCTTTACCAAACCAAATCATGCTTGACGGCAATCACGATAAATGGAAGAAAAAAAGAAGAAAGAAAAGGGGTTGGTCCGGAAAATAATCCCAAAAAGATAGCCTACAAAAATCCCCTGAGAGGTGAGGAATAGAAAAATCAGAGTGTTCATCCACATATATGAAAAACCCTAGAACTCATTCGTTAACCTGTATCGATTCATCTTCGTAAGATGTATCAAGAACTGTACGTGTAAAGCTCATAATACTACATCCTCGGCTTGGTATGCCCCAGAGTAGTCATATATTGATTTAACCGGGTCAACAAATTCATCTTATTTAATTGTTCATTTTACACGTATATGTTTTGTTTGTGAGTTGTAATTAAATTAGCCACATAATATTCATCAACCGAAACGACTCGCGACAATGCTGAATTGAAATAAATAACGATTGTATAAATATAAAATTATCACATAATTCGATCACATGAATCATATTAAAATCTCAAAAAAATATGAACATGCATCAGCCAACATCTCAAAACAGTTTAAATAAGTCACGTGGGGTGGGTCATTATTTAAACACATTCAAGCAGGTTACAAACAAGAACAATTACAAACCTTTAATGTCCAATTTAATAGTTGGCTCCCACTAAACCAATATAAAATTGACAGGGGCTTCGGGAAAGTATATGCATATCAATTTTATACCTAAGTAATAACCATGATTAAATACAGAATTATTATTTCATTTTGAACGAGCCTCGTGGGGAGGGTCATCGTCGCCACTAATAATAATTCACAATCATCTTATGGAATTTATTCATGTGAAAGCTATCTTTTGGCCGTCCGTCCCGTGGGGGGAATTTCTCCAAAAGAATTCACAAATAAATAAATCATGGAGGTCAAATTAATTCAATTTTATTATCCGGAATAAAATTTTCAATTAATTATTTTAAAGCATACTTAGTAATTTTCGAAAGTGAGATTTTTCAAAACAATTTCTCATGCATCGCATATTCAAACAAATTAAATAAGCACAAAAATTAAAGCAAACATCAAAACAAAAAATTAAACACATTGGGCACATATATCCAATTGTCACGGTTAATTTTTGTCATGTCTTGATCTTGAGAAATTGTCTTCATAGCCTTCATCGTACGTCTCGAAAAGCTCCCACTCGTCCGCAACAAATTCTTTAAAGCCATCCTCCATCAGGGTTCAAGACGACGTCCGACAACGGGTAGCTCGCAGCCCGGAACGTATATCCGCGTGCGCCTAGGTGCACGATCACGTCCGAATCGGCCATCCCGCGCCCGTCGCTCGGTAGCTCGGGCATTGCCCATCGTCCAGCGCCTAACACTGGGGACGACTCGGTCCACGAGTACGTGCCTCAGCCTTCGGCCAGCAGCACCTCGCCCGCCCAGCCCCGTCCGCATTCCGCGCGCGCCCGTGCACGTGCGTGCTCACCTGGCGCCGTCCGCACCTGCCTAGCCCCATTCACGTGTCGGCTAGGCCCTAGCCCTAGCCCACGTGCATGCACTTGGCATGCGTACGTCCAAATTTTTAATTCTTCGCCTTCGTTCCCGATCCGTTTACAATTTATTTATAAAAAATAAATAAACTTAGATCTAGACTAGTCTACTACATTGATCAAATAACACAAATCTTAATCTACTCGTGGATTTTCTCACGAGGCAAAACGAATTCGAACGGATTGAATTAAAAACCAAAATTATATGAATGCATAATTAAACATTCATCAAATACCATGACAATTGGATACCTGCAAAAAAAATCTAGCAATTCTACTATCCAATTTCAAATTTAATGAAAATGAATTAAATTATAATTCAAAATTCAGAGCCCGAAACCGAGGCTCTGATACCAGTTGTTGGGGAATTAATTGCCCGGATCTATTCGAGGTGAATATTTAAATATAAATTTAATTATAATAATTATTACTAGCATGAATTAATCCTATATTAATTAATATAATAATCCAACAACACATCATGCATATAAACAAGTCACATAAATCCTACGCATGTGGAATTGCTAGGAGTTTACGTGAACTAACCTCTTGGACTGACAACCTTTGAGAAGATGGATATCCCGTTCACACGAACAAACCCAAAAAGCCTTCTCAAGTATTCCCTCATCCTTGTTCAACAATCCGGTGGAAGGATGCTCGCGAACAATTAACAAAAGGAAAAATAAAATTATGTTGCACCACCTTTGTGGATTTCTAATTTTATCAACACATGGAATTGCACTTGGGGATGAAAAATTCATCCCCTATATATAATACTAGGGGTGGGCGATTTTTGTGTGTGAATAAGATGGGAAAATCGTTTTCTTGGTCTCCAAGAAATCTTGAATATATCTCATATATTCTTTTCTCCATAATTAAATATTCCACAAAATCCCACCTCCTTATTTTATGGATTTTTCGAAAATAATAGGGAATAGGAATCCAAGATTTGGATCTTCTTTAAATTATGAGATATTCTTGTATTCCAAGAATACATATCTTCCATAATATTTTTTCAAGAAAATCAAGAAAATCTTTCCTTTCCTTATTTTTTTTTTATAATTTTCGAAAACCACTTAATAAATAACCAAGTGGGAGATTTCTTGAATTTAATGAGATAATCTTGTATTCCAAGAATACTTATCTTCATTCCATAACAAAATTCAAAGAAAATCTTTCTCCCTCTTTTATTTATTATTTTCGAAATTACTAGGAAAATTAGGCAACAATAATTTATTTTATTTTAAACACCTTTTTTCAGTTATTGGACTTTATCTTTGGGCTACTTGAGGGGCCTTTAGGAGAATTAAGATTGGACCTTCCAATGGACCTTAAATTATCAATATTGAGCCACAATATTATTCAAGCCCACAAATATCAATTAATCCCACTACATAATTAATATTGCACTATCCATCTTAACCCATATTACTGTTAATATGGCTCCCGATTATTATTTCCCGTGTTTAAGATTATCTAGTCCATTAATTAATTTAAGCCACTGAATAGCTTCATATTAATTAATATCTTTTTGCCTTGGAGTAAGGTCAACTCAACATTATTATCCATACCGAAAACAAATTCCACTTGCAAGATTTGGTATGATAAAACTTCTGAGCCCACCAAGGGGACAAATCAAGCAAGACATACTTGCACACGATTCTCCGTATTAAATCTTAGCAATCGTCATGTAACTAATAATATTGCTCAAAACACAAAGTATTGAATCACATTGATTCTCTACCCAACATGAATTAAAGCAATAATTATTAATTCCACACGATCCTATTTAAGGGACGGGGATTAAGTGTTAGTGTTAGTGTCCTAGAGACAATCTATTGTAAGGACATAATACTCGATGATATTCAGTTTGATTTAATATTATAGTTCAATTAATATTAATGTATGGCAATACACTTGTTTGAATATTATGTTTGATTGTTTGCATTTATTCATACAAGTGTTCCCATGAGTCATTGTTGTCATTGAGGTTGTGAGAACTCAGATGACTTAAGCATGATTCTCAAATAGCCCCGATCAAGAATGGGATATTGATGATGCAATGGAGATTGGTGTGCGATCTGCATCATACTCTTAGAGAGTGTAGTAAGATCTCACTTAGTACGAGGTACTAGGTATCTCATGATGGATGCACAAATACCTTAGAGGGTATTGGTATACCCATCTGAGAAACTGTTTGAGTATTTTCACTATATGTGTCTACGGGTGTCTCGGTTAGTGGGAGTGATGCGATACTCCTTTGACTTGAGGTCAATACGCACGACATGTGTGGAGTGATGAACTTTGACCATGACCGACGCTTGCACCCGTCTATGGGTAGATATGGCTTGGATTGGGGTCATCACGAAGTGCATGTGCGTGGTAGTTGAGCCAAGAATAGAATTCATTCCTCAATGTGGATTTAGAGAGTTAGAATTTTCCTAGCAAATTCATCTTGGCATTCAACGCTGGCAAATCTGTGAACGGGGATTACGTGGATACCATAGTTGAGAAATCTGCCCTTGAATTACTGTAAGATTTCTTTTTATGTTTATTCGTAATCGTTTATGCAATTATATGTTCGTTGTTGCTGAACTGTTTAATTCTGCTGCGCATGTATTACGTATTTACGTTCCTCTAAATTCCAACAGTGGTATCAGAGCTTCAGGTTCTTTGTTATAATTATTTTTTGGTTTTAAAATTAATTTTTTTTATTAAAACCAAGGGGCACGGTTATTTGAAGAAACTGCACCCCCTTTATTTTATTTTGGCTGCTCGGTTTTGCCTTCGTCCCCAACCCCAAATTAGGGTTTCCCTTTTGGGGATTCGCCGCTGCACGCTCCACCAGACCACAGCCGGCGGTGCTACGCCGCGTCGCTGAAGGCCGGCGCTAGGCGCCGCGCCTCGCGAAGCGTGCAAAAGCCCGCAGCGTCGGTTAAGACTCCGTCCTGATGTGAATCGTCTTCGAGACGCTTTCCTGTTTTTCCTCTTTTCACCGCTGTGCGCCTAGCTCTCTTTGGCTCGTTTCGTGGAGGTGCGCCACCGATTTGTCCCGATTTGGGTTTCCGACGCTTGGGCATTTTTAGACTTAACCGGTGTGTTCGTCTCGATGCGTTACAAGGCGGCACGCCACCGGAATTGAGACAAATCTGTGGTGGCGCGCTGCCGACTCGATGTTCCTTCGGTTTTGTTTTGGTTTCAAACCAGTTCGACCAAGGGGCGGCAGCTCCGCGCGCGCCCCTTCCGCTTCGTTCGTACAAGGCAGTGAGTCACCCGTACGCGAGGCATGGCAGTGGCAACTCGTGCCTGTTCGTCCAGGCCATGCTTCGCCGCGTCGTTTTGCCTGTTTCTGGTCTCCTTTGTGACTCGATATGAATCTGGACTGTTTTGGTTTTGGTTCTTGATTGGGTTGGGACTGATTAATTAGATTAATCTGTTGATTTTGGTGATATTGATGAGGCGATTAATCTAGAATTTGGTAATTTGGGTGTTCGTTTTCGGATTGGATTCGATTTGGAAATGATGATGATGTAGGAGGGTTGTTTTGCAAATTCGATTTGAGACAGACCCTCCCGTGAAAATTTTAGAAATTGCACTTGAGCCCCCGAAAATAAATAAATAAAAACTAAATTTTGTAATTTTATTTGATTTAATCCTGAAATTTAAAATTGGTTGGACCAAAACGATTAATTGGATTAATCAAAATTTAATAATCCTAAAATTGAATTTTTTAAATGAATTTAAAATTTAGTTTTTCTAGAAGGTTTATTAAAACCCACTGTTAACTTGTTTATTCGTTTAAATTAGTTAACAATTTTAAGTCCGCATTATAACTGTTTGGGTAGGCGGCGCCCAATATTTGTCGGATCGTATTAAATGCTTGGGTAGACGACACCCAAATATTTGCTAGTCTGTATATGTCATGTTTGGGTAGGCGGCGCCCGTAATTGCTCAAATGTGACTTAGATATCATGATGCATCTCGATTAAGCAATTAATACCCCGCCTTTAAAAATGTTCCTCACTAAAATATGGTTTTCTCATTAATTTGATAAGATGTCTTCCATCAAAATTAAAAGTAAACCAGAGATTTAGTTCCAATGAGTACTTAAAGACCCTCGTCTTTTGCTCGGATCTACATTTAACGGGACTTTTATAGGGACATGTAATGTCGCCGCTTGATGGTTGTAAACCAACTTAACTTTGTTTCGCTAGCCCTCAAGGGGAACAAATGGTAAGGGACATCAGTCGAACTAGGTTTGACAAACTAGGAATTGCAGTTTTGCAATTGGTTTGGAGACCTACCAGTTATACTATTGTAATGATCAGCCCTCGCTGGGATTATGATGGTAGTAATGTAGATCCTAGTCCATTACAATTTATATTTAATATAATTTCGTACTTTTCCGATGAGGTCGTTAAGTATGTGAAAATAATGGAGACAAAATAAACACAAAAGAAAGGCCATGTTTATTTTGATTGCTGGATATTGATCATAGGAATTATACATTTTAATTCCCGTTTTATTTTATTTCTCTTGGTTAGTTGAAATGTATAACTGTTATTGAGATGTGTTTTGAAAACAAACAAATTGGCTAGGCCAAATTTTCTGGACTGGCACCGAAACATGTGTTTGGTGTTAAGGCAAGAAAAGATTGAGTATGTGTTGGACAAGCCAATCCCGGTTACCCCTGCATCTGGTTCCCTGAGGCAACCACGTTTGACGTAGCAGCTCAGAAGAAGCATCAAAAGGATGCTTCCCAGACTCAGTGAGTGATGTTGCTCGGCATGACTCTCGAATTGCATAGGCAACATGAGAAAACGGGTCCCTTCTATATGCTCAAGCATCTGAAGGATCTCTTTGATTCTGAATCTCATTCTGAGATTTATGAAGTGATGAGAGATCTGTTCAGATGCCAGTTAGCTAAAGAAGAGAAGATTTCACCTCATGTGCTAATGATGATAGAACTAATTGAGAAACTTGGTAATTTAGGCATTGAGCTAAAGGACCAACGTTTTCATTTATGCTATCCTCTAGTCGCTCCCGATTCATATTTAAGCTTCATTGTGCACAACAATATGAATAAGACGGATGCGACCATGCCTGAACTTCACAACGTGCTCAAGACTTTTGAGTTCACTATCACTAAGATGGTGTTCAAGAGAAGGAGCAGGTAGACAAGGATGTGTGCCTCTACTATAAGCATTAGAGGAGACTGGAAGAAGGACTGTAAGGTTCTGGTTGCTGAAAAGAAGGCACTGGGTGCTTCTAGCACTAGAACATGTATGTTTGTTATTAAGATAAACATGTCCACTAATATCGCTAACTTCTTGGTATTAGGTACCGGATGTGGCTCTCACATTTGTACGAATGTGAAGGGGCTCATGTGTCTTAGGGCAGTTAGGGCGGGTGAAGTCTTCTTACACGTGGAAATGGAGCAAGAGTTGCTACTGAGGGTGTGGGGACTTATGTGTTAGACTTATCCATTGATTTTAGATTAGAACTTAATGATTGTCATCTAGTTCTTTCTATTACTCGCAACATGTATTTGTTGCATTGTGGATATCATGTTCTTAATATACAAACTAAAAGACTCAAACTTAGTAATCATGAAAACCCAACTTACTTATGGCATTGTAGAGTTTGATCATGTAATCGAGAAAAGAATTGCAAGGTTAAGAAAATTAGACTACTTAACCCCATTCGACTATGAGTCTTATGGACATTGTGAATCTTATCTCATGGGCAAGATGATCAACAGACCCTTTTCTGGGAAAGTGGTTCATGCCAAAGAAGTTCTAGAGTTGATCCACAGTGATTTATGTGGACCATTGCCCACTCTGGCAAGGGGTCACTTGGGCTACTTCATCACTTTTACTGATGATTTCTCGAGATACGAATACGTGTATCTTATGAGACACAAATTCGAATCTTTTGAGAAATTTAAAGAGTTTAAGGCTGAAGTAGAGAAGTAACTTGGTAAGAGTATCAAGACTCTTCGATCAGATCGAGGAAGTGAATACCTTAGCCATGAATTCACTGATTAGTTGAAGTTACATGGAATACAGTCACAATGGACTCCCCCCGGAACACCACACATGAACGGTGTGTCCGAGAGGAGAAACCAAACCCTGTTAGACATGGTGAGGTACATAATGAGCTTTTCCTGTCTTCCAACATTCTTATGGGATACGCGTTACAAACCTCAATTTACATTCTGAATAGGATTCCATCTAAATCGGTTGAGCAAACACCATATGAACCATGGTGTGGCAAGAAGCCAACTTTTACACATATCAAACATGGGGTAGCCCCGTGATTGTGAAAAGGATACTTACCGACAAGTTGGAATCCAAAGGTGAAAAGGGTTACTTTGTGGGATGTCCTAAGAAAACTAAAGGATATTACTCCTATCTACCTGAGAAATAATCAGTGATTGTTTCTAGGTAGACCAAGTTCCTCGAAGAAAATTATGTCTTTAAGGAACAAGGTCGTAAGATGATAGAACTTGAAGAAATTCAAGAACCACAAATTAACAAAGAGACTGATATCTTGTCAAAGCAACATGACAAGAAATCAGTGGGAGCATTCAGGAACTTTTATGGTGGGAGTCTCTCACTAGGTGATCGTCTTTTAGCCAGTGGGAGCGTAATTGAAGTTGGCTTGCCTGTGCAAGAACCTCCAAGTGGGCTGAATGAGAACATCATAGTTCAAACTCCCGCCCAAGAGGCATTTGAAAGTGTAGCTCTTGAGGACTCTCCGGACATTGATGAAATCGATACACCACAAAATTTTCACGATCAGAATGTACAGCCTACACAACCACAGCTCCGTAAGTCAATTAGGAATTGTAATCTGCCCATTAGATATGGTTACCTCTTGGAGGAACTCGATAATATGGACATACCGGATAAGGACGATCCTAATACTTACTCTGAAGCAATATCAGCTATTGATTTAGGGAAGTGGCATGAAGCCATGAAATCCGAGATGGACTCGATGTACACCAATCAAGTCTGGGACTTGGTTGAGATGCCTAAAGGGGTTAGACTTATATTTTGCGATTGGGTCTTCAAGTGTAAGACTAATGCAAATGGCAAAGTAAAAATCTACAAAGTTGGGTTGGTGGCGAAGGGTTATAGTCAACGCGAAGGCATTGACTATGAGACCTTCTCATCATTTGCAAATATCAAGTCCATTTGAATTTTACTTGCGATAGCAGCACACTATGATTATGAGATTTGGCAGATAGACGTCAAAACAACTTTCCTCAATGGAGACATTGATAAGGAAGTGTTTATGACTCAACTGGAAGGTTTTACATCTAAGTCAAATTCTAATCTAGTATGCAAGCTAAAGATATCCATTTATGGATTGAAGCAAGCTTCTAGGAGTTGGAATATCCGATTTGATGAAGCTATCAAGTCTTTTGACTTCATCAGAAATTTGGAAGATCCTTGCGTTTATTGTAAATGCAGCGAGAAGAATATTGTTTTCATAATCGTATATGTCGACGACATAGTGATTTTGGGAAACAATATCCCGTTAATGCAGTCCGTTAAAGATTTGTTGTTAAAGACCTTCATGATGAAGGGTCTTGGTGAAGCCTGCTAAATCCTATGGATCAAGATCCACAAGGATAGATCCAAGAGGATGTTGGGGCTGCCACAGTCCACCTATGTAGACAATGTGTTGAAGCGTTTTGCAATGGAGAACTCTAAAAGAGGATCTCTATCGGCAAATCATAGGATAAAGCTATCAAAGAAGGATTGTTCTTCTATTGAAGTTGATATCAAGCACATGAAAGATGTCCCATATGCATATGCAATTGGGCCAATCATGTACGTCATGACTTGCACTAGGCCAAACGTGGCCTATGCTATCAACATCACTGGTAGATACCAACAGAATCCGGGTGAGTCTCACTGGATTGCTGTCAAGACCATTCTGAAGTATCTTAGATGAACTAAAGAATGTTTCATTGTCTATGGTGGACAGTCAGAACTAGTAGTGACTGGTTAAGGTGACACAAGTTTCCAATCCGACTGTGATGATTACAAATCACAGTCAGGTTACGTTTCACTCTCAATAATGAGGCGGTCAGTTGGAATAGTTCCAAGCAAAACTACAGTAGATTCAACAATCGAAGTTGAGTGCATTGCTGTATCAGAAGCCTCAAGGAGGTTGTCTGGATTTTATAGTTCTTAAGAGAACTAGGGGTAGTTTCGAGTGCCAGTTGTCTAATAAAGTTGTACTGAGACAACGCTGGTGTGATTGCGCAAAGCAAGGGAACCGAGATCAGCAAATAGAAATGAGCATGTACCCAAGTTTATCATTTGATCTGAGAAATCATAACGATAAGAGAAGTAGAATTAGAACGTATTCCCACATATTTAATTTGGCAGATCCTTTCACCAAAACACTGAGTGTTCATGTACACAGTAGACATTTGATGGTCTAGGGGTTAGACATGTAGGTGATTGACTCTAGTCCAAGTGGGAGATTGTTAGTGTTAGTGTCCTAGAGACAATCTATTGTAAGGACATAAAATCTAGAGTTAGATTTTCCTAGCAAATTCGTCTCGGGATTCAACGCTAACAAATCTGTGCAAGTCCGTGAACGGGGATTGCGTGGATACCATAGTTGAGAAATCTGCCCTTGAATTACTGTAAGATTTCTTATTATATTTATTCGTAATCGTTTATGCAATTATATGTTTGTTGTTGGTGAACTGTTTAATTTCGCTGCTCATGTATTACGTGTTTACTTGCCTCTATAATCCAACATTAAGAAATAATTAACCACTGAGGTCTAATTCTTCTATATTCAACACTGAAGAATTTATCCTCCTGTAGGTCCTATTCAGTGCATCACAATGCACTAGCGCAATCTCTTGGTCAAGACAAGTCAATCTGAGCCTTACACTTCAACCTTTCACGATGGATTGTTCATTTCCATATGGGTTGTGAATTCCGTACTTTTGGTTACAAGGGACTGTTAATTTAATCTTTTGTGATCTGATATCACTAAATTAACTACAGTGTAATGCGTACTATTTATTGAACAGACATGCAGTAAATATCTGTAACATTCAATAATATTTAAAGCATCAGTGATAAATAATTTATTTCAGCAAATAAGACAGAAATTCAGTTTGGTTATACAAAGTAAAAACATACTTTCCAGTATAACCCCAACATAAGCCTCACAGCCAAACACTCTCAGATTTGAGTAATCTGATAGCTTTCCATACCACAGTTCGTCTGGTGTTTTGAAACCAATAGCAGATGAGGGAGTTTTATTGATGAGAAAACAAGCAGTATTAACAGCCTCCCCCCAGAACACCTTTGGAAGCCCTGCATCAAACAACATACACCTCATTCTTTTAAGAATGATCCTATTCATTCTCTCAGCAAGGCCATTCTGTTTAGGGTTAGCTGGTATAGTCGTATGTCTGATGATCCCTTTGGCTTTACAAATGTTTTGAAATTCCTCAGATAAGTATTCCAATCCATTATCGGTTCTTAAGTGCTTGAATCCCCCTTCCTTTCTTGTTTTCAAGTTCAGCAAGCCACTCTTTCAGGAAGACATCATTCTTGTGTTTTAGAATATATACTCATACTTTCCTGGTATAATCATCAATGACTGTTAGAAAATACCTGCCTCCACCATGAGTTGAGACTCTAAAAGGCCCCCATACATCTGAATGAATGTAATCAAGAGCCTCATTTGTTGAATGCACCCCTTTCTGAAATGATTTCTTCTTTGCCTTTCCTAGAACACACTTCTGACAGAATTGCAGCTTCCTTATGCTTCCACCAGATATAGCTCCTTTCTTTGACAACTCAATCAGGCCCTTTTCACCCACATGTGCCATTCTCTTATGCCATAGCATAACATCAATTTCACTCAGGGAAACATTAGTGGTTCCTTCCACTGTTTCTCCAATTAGAGAGTACAAACAATTGGCTTTCTTTCCTTTCATCATTACATTCTCACCCTTTGTTACAAGAAGAGAACCTTTCTCAGTGTGAAACTCAAACCCCAAAGCATTCAGAGAACCTAGAGATATGAGGTTTCTTTTAAGTTCAGGAACATATCTCACATTTGACAGGATTCTCACCTTATCATCAAACATCTTGATTCTAATAGAACCACCACCTCTTACTCTACAACTCTCATCATTGCCAAGAAACACTAATCCCCCATCATATTTCTTAAGATCTTGAAACCAATGTTCAATGGGACACATATGAAAAGTACAACCAGAATCTAACACTCATTCATTGTAGAGTTTAGAGTTGCTTACCATGCAAACATCTGCACTCTCATAGCCTTCTTCAGCAATAGCTGCATCTGCTTTCTTATCCTCTTTAGTTTCTTCTTGATTCTTCTTCTTCTCAGGGCAATTTTTCTTCAAATGGTCAGTCTTATGACAAGAGAAACACTTCCTTCTTTCAACAAAATCAGAGCCTGACTTCTTCTCAAATTTTGACTTGTCATCTCTCTTCTTCTTATTCTGGAAACCCTTCTTTCCTTTCTTGAATTTCAGATTAAGACTTTCCCCTTGAGATGCAGCCTTTTTCTCACCCTTAACTTGAAGGAACTTTGTTTTGATTGCAGTTTGAATGTCATCAAAACTCAACTGATCTTGTCTTCCGAATAATAGTGTATCCTTGAAGCTTTCAAAAGATTTAGGCAGAGAGTTCAGAAGCATTAATGCCTTATCATCATCTTCTAATTTCACATTTAGGCTCTCAAGATTATCTGCAGATCTATTGAATTCATCAAGTTGCTCAAGAAGATTCTTCTCATCTGACATCTTGAATGCCAATAGCTTCTGTTTCATATAGAGTTTATTTGAAACAGACTTCGCTTGATAAAGGCTTTCAAGCTTCTTCCATAGATCCATGGCGGTTTTCTCCTTTGAAACATCCCTCAAAGGCTTGTCTCCCAAGCACAATATGATTGCACTGTGAGCCTTCTCAAGAATCTCATTCTTCTTCGTCTGATTCGTTGCAGATGAACCAGAGGGCCACTAATCCACTGGTTTTAGGGCATTTGCTATTGTGAGCCAGTAGCGCATTCATCTTGATTTTCCACAACCCGAAGTCGTTTTTTCCGGTGAATTTCTCAACATCCAGTTTCATTGTCGTCATATCCTCGATTCACTTCCCACAGAAGGCGCCACTTGTTAGTTCAAACAAGATGAATCGAATAACTCACAAATAAAACCACGCTCAAACCCACAATGAAAACGAACCCAAAAGAAAATGCAAAAATCGAAGAACACGGAATTTACGTGGTTCGGTTATGAAAACCTACATCTACGGGATCAGGACACTCTTTTCACTTATCATAGCGAAGCAATTTACAGATTACACCGATATCTCTCAAGATTGAATGTATCCGAGCTCTCTTAATGAAGATTATGAACCCTAATTCTCTCTAGGAAGAAGATAACAATGAGAACCTCTCTCTAACTGTGAAAAACAAGTAAATCAGCTAACTGCTTAATGAATGAAACGTCCAGCTTGAGCCATGAAGCCGTTATCAACTGAATTTGGTTGCATTCTCCACTTGTTATGCATGTGCGAAGCATGTGAGCATATGCACGTGACTTATGAAGCATGCACGCGAACCAAACGCTAATTACCACTCCAAAATGAATTAAACACGATTCAAACATGTAGCATGAACCTTCCCCTGCAAGCAGCATCCAAATTTGCTCTGAAAGCCTAATAGTATCAGTTCTCACAGCATAAAGTATTAGTTAGCATAACTAAACTTAAACTTTCTAGCTGAACTTACAATACATAAGTGTAATAATTTCGAATTTCTTGTTAGTATCGCTGGGGTATGCATGCAACCCTTTATGCTAATCTATTTGTTAATTTCTTGTATTTATGCCTTTTGTTTTGAAGAGATAGTTTCAGAATTTTAGTTATTACATTGTTGTGAAGAGTGGTTTCAATTTTTTGAACATTTTGTGAGTTTCTTGTTTTTACCAGCTCTGCATCTTATGAGTTTTTGTTCTTTGAACGTAGAAATTCCAAGCTATGAATTAAATAGAAAAAGATTGATCACAATTTGAACTAAAATTATGGATGATGATTAATCCGATCTCCAAGAAGTAGCAATCTTTTAAGTGTGATGTTTTTAAAGAAGAATGAAGCATCAACACAAAAATTGACTGCATGATGTGTCTTAAGATAAAAATTCGTATGAGACTATCTCATGCATGAGATGTGATACAATTCTAGCATAAATCAACACTCACTCAGCCCAAAATGTTAAAGCGTCAATATCCTAATGCCTAACGTATGCTCCGTCTCACGTAAATGTGCATTTGTGCTTAAAAGCATATTTTCCTGGTTGGACAAGTAATACCCAACTCAAAATATAATTGGGTAACTAACTCATTACTACAATTGAAAAGTGAAATTTGCATCTAGATAAATTGAAATGATTTTTTACTAACAACTACAAAAAAATTCACGTGGTTTCCCAATTACACCCTTAATTTTCTTCTCTCCAATCCATTTAAAAATAATCTGCCACAGTTTCTTGTCATAATTTGATGTCTTGTCTCCTGCAGTATTCTTTTTTTATTTGTCGGCCACAGTTATCTTTTTAATAGTTGTGCGCCACAGTTTAATTAAAAAAAATTTCTTTGATTCTTCATTTACCAACTTAAATTTTTTTTAATCTTAATAGTTTTTTTAGAAAATATTCTCTTAATTTTTTTTTTATCTTAATAGTTTTTTTAGAAAATATTCTCTACACTTTAGTTGAAAAAAATATTTCTTATTATTTTAGTAATTAATAATGTATATCTAAAATTAAAACTTTTTAGATCCAAATTCATGTAAATTAAATATTTTAAATTAATTTTATTTTTTTAAATAATTTATTCAAATGCATGGTGAATAAAATTGCAAATGCAAATGCAAGTGCAAGTTCAAGTTCAAGTTCAAGTGCAAGTGAAAATGCAAATATAACATTGCATACAAACATAACATATTGCATATACACTAAAACAAACATTGCATACAAAACATAACACATTGTATATACACATAAAAAAATTTACATATACAAATCCAGATTCTATAACACTTAATGTTAAAAATATAAAATTGAAACAACACCTCAATTGAATTAGTGCAAAAGTCTTCTTCCACTTACCACATGAACTAATACTTTATGAACACTTATTTTTATGATTCACAAAAAATAAAAATAGTTTGATTAAATTTTTTTAATCAAAATTGTGTCAATTGCACTAGGCTCAAGAAATCTAATATGGGGAGCATTTAGTGCTTTATTAAGGAGGATTAGAATCGGACCACCTAAACCTCCACCACCACAACAATAAAAATAGATTCAGAAACACTTTCGCCGGCCACCATTGCAAACGACACCCACACCGCACCAACAGATCTTTGTTTGATTCCACCATATCCGTAGTTGCACGACACCACACCACACCACACTCCTCCACCACACCAACACCAATCAAAATAAGTTGTGGCCTTCTTCTTCATTGAGGGGAGAGAATATGGAGAGAAAATAGAGAGAGATTTGTTTGGGTTTTTTGGTGATAGAGAGAGAAAGTGGGTGGGGGGGAATGTATGGCTGCAGAAAATAATTAGGTCTCATATTAAAATAAAAGGGTGGGGGAAATGATATAATAATTAGAAAAAATTGATTTGATGTAAAATACTATTAATATAATAATTAAAGTAGTTGATTTGACTACAAAATCTACACTATTGATTCGCTACTTGGAGAAACACGTCACAACATATTTGGGCCAGACCACTCCAATTTTTTTGTAGTGGGACGCAAATGCTAAAAGGCTATGTAGTGCACCGTATCAGTGGGCTGAAAAGTGTAGTTTTTAGCCATATTCCCAATATCATTCCCTGCTTTATAACATGTATAAAGAGAAGTTGGGGAGAAACAAGATCAAAATTTTGGTGTCAAACTCTATTTTTGAGCAAGTGAAGTCACACATTCTCATTGAAGGTGTTTTTTTCATGACTAGGGAAGAAAAATAAGTGTGTGTTTGGATATAAAAATAAATTATAATTTAATTTAAATTTCTATCACAATTCATCTCAAGAGTGCTAAAAAAGGTTTCAATATTTAACACGGAATACTAGTGATTTTATGGTAGTATTGTGTACTATCAATACTTTTTTTTTAAAGGTAAAGATGAAATTCATTCATAGAGTACAAGGGGTACTCTAATCCCATAACAACAAAGCTCTCACTTGTGTCCAATAATATTACAACTTTTTGGGAATACAGTCTATCGAAAACGATTCCCAAAATGCTTCTGAGGCAATGAACGACAATGGGTAGTGTGAGCGAATCCATTTCCATGAGCTGAATTTTATTCCGTCGATCAGTTCATCCAAAGTGTAACCACTCTCTTTGAAAATGGTACTGTTTCTTGACTTCCCGATCTTCCACATCGTGCACTGCCAAATTAAACTCATTATCCTTTTTCTTAGGTCTTTACTCATAAAATCAACAAACTCAAGGAAGTGCTCATTGATTGAGTTTGCCATTACAATAGGTTTGCCCAACCATTGACAAATTGCTTCCCACACTAGAAGTGAAAATGGACATGTAACAAAGACATGGTTTGTTGTTTCCGCCACCCCACCGCAACATGAAAAAAGTAGCGAGTCCGAGGCATGTAATACGCCCTAATTCTCAGATTCTCTTTAGTAGGGACCCTATTCCAAATTGCTTTCCAAGAAAATGCGGAGACTTTCAACGGGATATCTTTCCACCATATCTTCGACCAAGGAAAAACGAGATCTTCTGACGATGCCTCCTCCAAGGAAATGATCTTGTACATCTCTTTAGTTGTGAATAATCCATTTGAAGACCCACTCCACTTCCATGAATCTCTTGACTCCGAGCAAGGTGTTCTCCTGCATATAAGATACCAAAGATCCAAGAACTCAAGCAGTTCATCAAAATTAAAAAAACTCTCCCATTTGAAGATCCAAACATTTCTGACTTAGAAAAGAACTCACACACACACGCACTCTTTTGTGACGACAGACTGAACAACCTAGGGAACCGACTCTTCAACCTACCTGAACCCTCTACCCATGGATCATGCCAAAACCTAAACACACTACCATCCCCCAATGTTAAAGATATATTATCCCGAAATAGTCTCCCCACTCGGCCCCAACACAACTCGTGCAAATCTTTCCACCATAATGACCACCCTCTTGCACCCGACTCATTTACCGACCCAAAGGTAAAGGACCTATACTTAGACTGAACTATACTCACCCAAAGAGACTTTTCTCCCGAGACCCACCTCCACAGCCATTTACACAGCAAAGCTAGGTTAAAAATGTTTATTTCCCTAACACCAAGACCCCCCCTCGCCTTCTATAGACACACTAACTTCCACTTAACCCAAGCTATTTTCCGACTCGATTCTTCCCCCCCCCCCCACCCAAAAAAATTCTTTGCAATTTGGTGATGGTTTTAATGATACACTCAGGGGATTTGAAAAAAGAGAGATAGTAGATAGGTAGTGCCGATAATACCGATTTAAGCAATGTGATTCTTCCTCCCAATGATAAATTCCTTCTTTCCCAACCAAGTAACTTCCGACGAAATCGAGACACAAGAGGTTTCCACACTTCCTTTTCCTGAAGTTGGCTCCGATCGGGAGCCCGAGATAGTCGAAAGGGATCTTACCCACGTTACACCCAAGAGCATTGGCGTAATAGTCTAATACCGAGGCTTGCAAGTTTGTTCCATGCAGGGAACTCTTGTGGAAATTAACCTTCAAGCCCGAAGCCACTTCAAATAGTCATAATATTCCTTTGAAAGAGTTGGCGTTATTGATGGATGCTTTCCCCATAAGAATTGTGTCATCAACAAATTGCAAATGACTCACCTGTATTTTGTCGAACCCAATCTCAAGACCCTCAAAAATTTGTATTGACTCAACCCTTTTCATTAGACAACTCAGGCTCTCTGCAGCAATCAGAAATAAGAAAGGTGATAGGGGATCACCTTGCCGTAGTCCCTTTTGCAACGTGAATTCACCAGATGGGCTCCCGTTCACTAGTACCGACATGGATGACGAAGACAAGCACCCTCTCATCCATTTCCTCCATCTCCAGTTGAAATTCATTTCTTTCTTCATGTCGTCCAGATATTCCCACAAAACCGAATTGTATGCCTTCTCGAAATCAACTTTGAAAAAAACCCCTTTCTGTTTGGACCGTTTCATGAAGTCGATGGATTCATTGAGAACAAGTATGTTATCCAGTATTTGCTTGTAACCCACGAAGGCACTTTGATTCTCGGAGATCACTGAGCCCACTACTCTTGCAAGCCTATTCGCCAGAACTTTGGCCAAAATCTTGTACACACACCCAATCAAGGAAATTGGTTTGTAGTCTTTAATGTCAGATGAGTCCAATTTCTTTGGTATTAGTGTCACGAAGCAGGGGTTGCCACATTTCACTATTTTCCCATGTTGGTGAAAATCCTTCATGAAGCACATAATATCCTTCTTTAAGCATTGCCATGATCTGCGAATGAATTTGAAAGTGAAGCCATCTAGACCTGGGATTTTGTTACCCCCATAGTTCCACACTGCCGCCTTCACTTCTTCCTCTGAGAACAGGCTGGTAAGGTACACACTATCTTCCTCGACAGCTTTCTTCCGAACCAGATTGCTGAGAGATAGCTGGCTAGCTAAATTTTTTGAGAAGTGGCCCTTGAAGAATTCGAAAATTTCTATCTTCACTCTGCTTACAGCCTCCACCCACTCTTCCCCAATATTGAGGCCATCAATTCTGTTGGATCTCTTTCTGGTATTTATACATCTGTGAAAAAAAGCCGAATTTGCATCCCCTTCTCTGATCCATTGCACCCGAGATTTTTGAAAATTGTAGATATTCTGCACCTTCTTCAACTGCTAGATTCGAGATTTTAGGCCCTTCAACTCTTTACACTCAGCTTCTGATAGTTCTCGTTCTTCTTGCTTATGATCCAGCTCATTAAATTGTAGAGTCAGCTCTGTGATCGAACGTTCCATATTCTCAAAATTTTCAATACTCCATTCTTTGACGTCGAATTTCAGCATCTTCAATTTTTCTTTTAACACAAAGCCCCCCCAAACCCCCCCACCCCCCCTCCCCACCATGAGACGACATAGTTGTTCCATTTACTTTCCACGAAACCCAAGAAATCCGGGTGCTTTAGCCATGCGTTGTAGAAACGGAAGGGCTTCGGGCCCCAGTTCTGCACACTATAATGTAGACAGATCGGACAATGGTCCAAACTGCCTTTCGGTAGCCCCCTCAGGATACAAGCACCCCATTCTGCTAACCAATCGTCTGAGACGAGTGCCCGATCAATTCTACTGCAGCATCGCCCGTCTAATCTAGACCATGTGAATTTTCTCCCACTCAAGGGAACATCGGTCAGACCAGCTTCATTTATGAAATCTTCGAACTTTCTTGAATTTGAACTCAGATGGTATAAAGATCTTCCTTTCCTCTCACTCGTGAAACGTGCCTCGTTAAAATCTCTGATCAAGCACCAGCATTTGGATGTATTACTCTGCATCTTCCCTATCAATATTTCCCACAAAACTGACTTCCCATGTAAATCAAGTGGACCATAGATATTCACTATCACCACTTCCTTCCCGTTCGGTATCCATTTTCCTTCGACCCCCACCGCACCCCTCAACTACCTAGGTATCACTAGCATCGAATTTCTCCTTATCCCAGGAACTCCAAATACCCCCTGCCTAGCCTATCGAATTTTTTGCTACCCACCCAAAGTCGAATCTGCTGCCCCATATGCTATTGAAGTTAACCGAATCATGGTTACTAACCTTAGTTTCCTGAATGCAAATGAAGTCGGCATGAAACTTTCCTATCAACTCTTTAATATCTTGCTTCTTGAAACTGGTTCCTATCCCCCTGATATTGTATGATAATAGTTTCATTGATCAACAATGGTTGGATTTTCTTTCTTACCCTCCTCGATTTTGCTCTCCAATTCTTTAATTCTACTGAGCACCATCCCTTCATTTCTCTCGTTAATCACCCCCAACTGCTTCCCCAATTCGCAAACTTCAGACGGACCCAAAGCTATATATTGTTCTTTAGTAGATAGGTTACCTTGTTTGGCCTTCGAACCGACTCGTGGCATCTCTTTTCCTACTGATTCTCGCATCCCTTCAGTGCCACTCTTTCAATTTTGCTTTTAGGATTTTTTTCCTCTGCATTTTCCGTTTCCTTTTCATCCTTGCCCTTTTGAATTTGTCGGCCTTTTCCTGTGAATTGATACCAGTGGGCGTCCCCATCACAGGCGAAAAGCTCCTTTCTGATCCTGAGGCAACCCCATCTAAAGTAACTGCATCGGCTTTAGACTGGATTTTGGTGTTTAGGTTTTCCTTAATGGTTTGAAAAACCATCTTGACGTTGGGAATACCGAAATTTATCGGATTGAGAATTTTCTGTTTCTCGATTGGTGGCACTGAGGCTGCATGAATAATTCCTCCTGGAGAGTATCGTATCTGTGGCGACAAATTGATGGCCTCGAAACCCTTCAGGGCTGGGTTAGCAGAAAATGCCCCATTCTGTTGGCTTCGTGTCAATTGGTATGACTTACAGGTATAGGTGGGCTTAGAGTGCGTCCAGCCCGTTCCAAATGTAATTGAGAAGCAATATTTTCATTTGGGCTTGCATTGTGGGTCGACTCCTTCCTATTCAAAATGTGAAACAGATTGGGCTTGCAAGCCCACCCATGCATGTTGGATTTTCGCCAGCCTTCGGCCCAGGTGTAACTAATTCTTTCTCAGTTAATGCGAGATCTGGCTGAGTGACTACATTATCTCCATAGAAATTGGAACCGTCGTCTTTCTTATTTTCCAAGATCGGTTCCTCTTGATCCGCTAAATTAGCGTACTGATTGTTGCCCCAATCTGCATTGAAATTCTTCAAATTTATCTCTCTCTCATTACTACATGAGAAGCCCGATGCGTGAGAATTAATTAATGCACCATTCTCGATCTGCATTAATTTCTCTTCATTAATGGCGGCATTCGAACCGATCGCATCGGCCTTTCTTTCTTCCGCCGCCGTCGAATCTTCCACGAACTAAACGGATTCCTCGTCGCCATCACTCTCAGGCTCAACCTTGAACTTTCCCCTTCCAACTAAGAGGCTGTGAGAATCTGTGAGTCAATTTCCATTCTACTTGGGAATTCCTCCATGATAGAGATTGGGATTCTCTTGTTTTCGATCAAGCACATGATCGTTTTGCCTACCGGCCTAAAGCTTGTTGTTCGAATCATCACTCTGGCGATGTCAAGTCTACTTCTGTACGCTGTTTGTGTGTCGGCCTTGATGAGAATCCCCTCGTCTTAGAAGCCATTGTACGAACGAGGCGTTCCAAAGATTCAGAGGAGACCCATAATCTGAATCCATGCTTGTCTTTTTTTAAATTCCGTCGAGCATTTCCCATGAGTGCCAATCAGTTAGCCATTCGTTTAGCCATGCCTCCTCTTCAACCTTAAATTTTCGCATTTCCTCTTTGTTTTTTCCGTGAATAATCCATGAATCTCCACTCATTACACTTATAAAGACGTTCCTATACCCCATGTCTCGGATTTCTTTGATAGCTTTAGGCCGCTCCTCCACGTTTTTAACTTTACCGGCCAAAGCTCCTGTTAGCCACTCGTCATCCCTTTTTCCCGGAATGAATTTCTTGTTTGATCCTTCAATGAGGATTGCTTTGCTGTCAAATTTTGGTTCCTTTTTCTTCAATACTTCCTTCGTGTTAAATTGGTTGGGATTTTGTTTTGAACCGGGTTCCTCTTGATCGTGTTGGCAAAATTGACATTTTCCTTCACCAAGGCCGCTTTCTTTATGACATTTTTTGTTGTTGTGCATGATGCCCAATATCAATTTCTCAATCTGCTCTTCGTATTTTGCAATATTCGCCCTCAGCTTGTAACTTCCTATCCATATGTTGTCGAGTGCCCGTTCCATTTCTGCTACGGTTTCGCAATCTACGAACCGGACGAATGCAAACTTCCAACCGTTCCTGTTTCTCTTTTCTGGTATGATTACATCTTTCACTTTCCCAAACTTCTCAAACACTTACATCAAGTCCTTAGATTTCAAGTTTTCCGGAAAGTTTGTGATGTAGAAACTGCTCTCTTTAGGTGCACTTTTGACCTTTCTCTGTTCCTCCTGCTGATTTGTAGGACATCTATCGCTGTTTAGTCTAATCACGTTGTCTGTATTACCTATTCTACCAAATCTACCATCTCTCAGGGGTTTTGGGAATTTCCTTACGTTTGCACTCGTGGGCTTAGGGTAAAGGTTAGGGTTCCGGTAATGTTGGGGAAAGTGTTTACGCTCGCTCACCATTCTCTCAAGAACATGCAAGATTAAACTCAAAAGGAGGCAGACGCCCAAGGCATCACAAGATCGTTCACTTGCCTGGATGGCGTTGTTGTTCCTACCGTCAAGCTAGAGAGACAATACTTGCATCATCGAATTGTTATCATACTATCAATGCCTTTTAAACAGGAGTAATTGCTAGGGGTTACAAAAAAAACACCCCTCTAGCTAATAGATACAAACCACTTTTTAAATAGCTAATCACTACAATTTTTATTGGCAGATTCCCTAAAATAACACTCATTTGAAGTAATAATTTTTTTTGTTGATTACCCAAAATTATAAAATAGTCAAATCAATACTACTCAATCCCTCAATTATTGTTGGGATTATACTGAAAAGTATGCTTTTACTTTGTATAATCGAAACTGAATTTTCAGACTTATTTACTGAAATAAATTGTTTATCACTGATGCTTTAAATATGATTGAATGTTACATATATTTACTGCATAACTGTTCAATAATACGTATGTGTTACACTGTAGTTAATTTAGTGATACCAGATCACAGAAGATTAAATTAACAGTCTCTTGTAACTAAAAGTACGTCATTCACGACCCAGATGGAAATGAACAACCATCGCGAAAGGTTGAGGTGTGAGGCTCAGATTGGTTTGTCTTGACCAAGAGATTACACTAGTGCATGACTGATGCGCTGAATATGACCTACAGGAGGATAAATTCTTCAGAACTGAACAAGGAAGAATTAGACCTCAGTGGTTCGTTGTTTCTTAACCTTCGTCCCTTAAGTAGGATCACGTGGGATTGGTAACTATTGCTTTGACTTATCATGGGTAGCGAATCAGAGAGAGATTCAATACTTTTTATCTTGGGCAATATTATTGGTCACATGTGATTGCTAAGATTTAATACGAAGAATCGTGTGCAAGTACGCTTGCTTGATTTGCCCCCTTGGGAGGTTCATAAGCTTTATCATACCAAATCTTGCAAGTGGAATTTGTTTCCGGTATGGATAATAATGTTGAACCGTTCCTCGACCAAGGACAAAAGATATTAATTAACGGAAAGCTATTTCAGTGGCTTGAATTAATTAATGTGCTAGATAATCTTAAACACGGGAAATAATGACCAGGAGTCATATTGACTGTGATATGGGTTAAGATGGATGGTGCAATATTAATTATGTAGTGGGATTAATTAATATTTATGGGCTTGAATTATATTGTGGCTCAATATTAAGATATTCAAGATCCATTAGAAGGTCCAATCTTAATTCTCCTAAAGGCCCCCTGAGTAGCCCAACATATAGTCCAATAACTGAAAAGGTGATTAAAATAAAATAAATATTGTTGCTTATATTTCCTCTAAATTTTCGAAAATTATGGATAAAAGAGGGAGAAAGATTTTCTTTGAATTTTGTTATGGAATGAAGATATGTATTCTTGGAATACAAGATTATCTCATTAAATTCAAGAAATCTCCCACTTGGTTATCTATAGAGTAAATTTCGAAATTTTGTAAATATAGAGGTCAAGAAAGATTTTCTTGATTTTCTTGAAAAGATATTATGGAAGATATGTATTTCTTGAAATACAAGAATATCTCATAAATTCAAGAAGATCCAAATCTTGGATTCTTGTATCACTTAATTTTCGAAAATCATCCATAATAGAGGAGGTGGGATTTTTTGTGGAATATTTTAATTATGGGAAAAAGAATATAGAAGATATATTCAAGATTTCTTGGTGACCAAGAAAAATCTTTTCCCACATTGAAATATCTCATAAATTTCGTCCACCCTCCCTCCTATAAATAGGGGATGATTAGTTCATTCTCAAGTACAATTCCATGTGCTGAAAATATTAGCAAATCCACATAAGTGGTGCAACAAAGTTTATTTTTTCCTTTTGTTAATTGTTCGCGAGTATCATTCCACCGGATTGGCGAGCAAGGGCTAAGGGAATACTTGGGAAGTCCTTTTGGTTAGTCCGTCCAACCAAAGCCACTGCCATCCCGAGAGGTACGTTCACGTAAACCCGTAGATTCCGCATGCGTAGGTTTTACGTGGCTTTTTATATGCATGATATGTCGTTGCAATTATTATTTGAATTAATATAGGATTAATTCATGCTAGTAATAATTAATGAATTAAATTTGTATTTAAATATTCACCCCTATAGATCTGTATAACTCATTCCCCAACAAGCGCATATCGAGCCACTTGTTTGCTCTGAATTTTTAAATTGTAATTTAATTAAGTGGACATTAAATTTAAAATTGGATAGTTGAATCTGTTAGATACTGCTTTTGCGGTATCCAATTGTCATGGATTTTAATGTTTTATTTTTGCATGCATATAAACCGTGGTTTTTTAATTCGATTAGCTCGGATTTATTTTTGCTCGTGAGAAAATCCACGGAGTAGACTAGGATTTGTTTGATTTGATCAATGTAATAGACTAGTCTAGATCTAGGTTTATTTATTTTTTGTAAATAAATTGTAACCGGATCGAGAACGAAGAGATGAAGAATTAAAGGACGAAATCGAGAACCGGGCGTAAGCGGCGCTGGCTGGCTACACGCTGCACGCTGGGCGAGGCCCGCGACAGCGTGAGATGAAAGGTCGCCAAGACGGGGCGCGCGCTCAAAGGCGAAGCAGACGGGGCGGATGGGGCGGATCTGCATGGAGACGCGTGGGCCGGCGACGCGGCGGCGGAGGAGAGGCGGAGGCCGCCGCTGAGTCGCTGAGATCTGCCGACACCGCCGAGAGGTGAAAACCTTAAGCGCGCTGCCCGAGTGGTGCCGAGAAATCCTAGGCAAGCGGCCGGCGGATCTTGGCGTGCATCCCTACCATGAAAAGGGCGTGGCGGTTCGAGACAAGTATTTTTCGAGACGAACGAGTGGGAGAAATTCGAGACGTGTTTCTTCAAGATCAAGTCAAGAAAAATCAAACCATGACAATTGGATAATTTGTGCCCAATATGTTTATTTTTCTGTTTTGCTTGATTTATTTGTGCTATCTTATGCTTTATTTAATTTGTTTAAATGTGTTTGCATGAGGATTGCCAAATTGAAAAATCTCAACTGCAAAATTACTAAGTATGTTTAAATAATTAATTGACAATTTTATTCCGGATAATAAAATTGAATTAATTTTGACCTCCATGATTTATTTATTTGTGAATTCTTTTGGAGAAATTCCCTCCACGGGACGGTCAAAAGATAGGTTTCACATGAATGAATTCAAAACGGATGATTGTGGGTTATTACTAGTGGCGACGATGACCCTCCCCACGAGGCTCGATCAAAGCGAAATAGTAATCCTGTATTTAATCATGGTTATTAATTAGGTATAAAATTGATATGCATATTTGTTGGTCCCGGTGGGAAAACCTATTTTGCGCGTGCGGAAGCAAAACGTTTGATTTCGGTGCATATAAAACAGGGGCGAGGGCAGAGTGTTTCCAATTTTTTTTTAAACTTTTGAGCTCATGTGTTGTGTTTTGCTTATAGCTAGATGCATATGACAAGTATAAACATAAAGCAGTAAACAACACAAAGAATATATAGTGGTTCGACAACCAAATCCCTACATCCACTCTCCTCTCTCTAGGAAATTCCTTATCAACTTCGAGCTTTCTGACTACCTCGTGTAGTTTACTTACTCAACTCGGCCCTGAGCTTTCTGACTACTCCACGTAGTTTACTTACTCAACCCGACCCTGAGCTTTCTGACTACCTCCGTAGTTTACTAACTCAAACTCTTAGATGTTTAACGAGTTCACACTCTTCGACTTATCACCCTCACTCGGGATCGCCCTCTGAGATGTTTAACGAGTTCACACTCCTTCGGGACTTATCACCCTCACTCGGGTTTACCTAACAACTACCTCACTTCACCACTGGGTTTGGGTTTGGTGTTGTCTCCAACTATGGTGAGATTTTCCCTTACAATGATTTAGCCTCAATGCTTGGTTTGGGAAAATCTCTCTAAGCTATGATACATCGTGGGTTGCTTAGGTTGGGTTCTAGAACACTCTTTGAATATATTTGTATATCTACGGACTTGTGTTCTAGGGTGGGAAAAAAACTTAACTCTCTTTGGCTCTGTAGCATCGTTGCTATCTTCTTCGCACTTCCACTCTCTCCACACCGATAATGAAGGAAGAACTTTGTATTTATAGTGTGGATTTGAATGTTACCGTTGGAGAGAATCACATGCAAATCCATACTATTCTTTGTAAGTTCTGCTTTTTTTTTTGGTTGTTGTCTTCCTCTCGTTGGTCCACGTCACCGGATTCCAACGGCTATATTCCTCGGCTTGATGCCTCGGAACATTCGGGGATATCTTGAGCATTCAAGACATTCTTGAGTCTTCGATATTTCTCGAGTCTTGAGTTCTCTCGAGTCTTCGTGTTCTCTGAGTCTTGATTTCTCTTGAGTCTTGATTTCTCGAGCCTTCGTGGTTTCTCGATCCCTCTTGAGTCTTGAACACTAACCCGTTTCTATATCTGCACGACTATACATGGTGCGATAATATCCCTAACACTCTAAAACCTAATCCCGACTCATCTATCAAGATTATCCCGACCATGTCATACTCGGGGGTTTTGAGATCTAATCAAAATCCTTTTTATTAAATTCATTTCCCAACAATTTCCCCCTTTTTGATGATGCCAAAACCTATCTTGTTACAAACATATAACCTATACTTAGGTTTCAGTTTTTCCTATTACAAGAATGGTAAATCTCTAATCAATTTAAATCATTTCAATGATTTCTTCAAGAATGAATCTTTCCTAAATAGATCATTACTAAATACTTAACAATTTCTCCCATAAAGATCATATAGTTTCTCTTTTATATGAGCATACAATCAGATCAGAGACATTCAATCAGGCATATCATCATAAAAGACATGTAAAAAAGATAATGAGGTATTATCTTTTGAGCATAAAGATAAAAGTTTCATTGATTGTATGTTATCAGTTACAGATTACAATGAACTTATCAAAGAAATAAAGACAAAAAAAAATAAAGAATTACAAGTCTTCAGTTTTGGTCTTCAGTTTTGGTCTTCGATCTTACATCTTTCATTTCGGCCCTCATTCTTCTTCAATGGACCTTGTCGTCGATCAGTATATTGACACTCATGCTGACTGAGTTCAGTTTCTTCTGACTTCAGACATCTTGACCCTCAGGTCTTTTGACCTATACTGAGTCTCAGTTTTACTTTACTTACTGAGTCTCAGATCACTTTACCCAAGCTATCTGATTTCTTCTTTGCCTGATCTGATTAGCTTGACTAATCAAATCAACACATCTTTAGATCAACATAGCATTAGGTCATTATATCAGGTTAGCATATCAGGTTTATCATATCTGATCTTGATCACGTCTGATCTCGATCAGTCTTCATCTGCTCATTATCATATCTGATCTCGATCACGTCTGATCTTGATCAGTCTCTTTTGCTCATCTTCTGATTTGCAACCTTCTCTTCTGATTTGCTGGCTTTAGCTTTTCTTCACTTCTGATTTGCACAGCTCATCAGTTGGACTCAACTAACTCATTTGATCTCGATCAGTCTTGTCTGCAGCCGCGTCTGATCTTGACCATTTACTTTTGATTCCGTGAGTTCCCCCTCAAGTTGAAGTTCCCCTTTCAACTGATATAGACCGATATATCTGATTTGGTGAAGCTTTCAAGCTCAGCTGATTTTCTTCATTTGATCAGCTTTGTATGTAATCGATTTTTTTGTTGACTTAATCGATTCTCCTCAGTTAAGCTAATTCTTGGAAAGTGTTCTTTGCCAAAACTTAGTCTAGAATAGTAGCTTCTATTCCCTAAGTTGGTGCGATTTGACATGCGTAGATATCGTCTGACACTCTCGATATGTCAATCCGCCGTAACTTTTTCCAATTATCGGTCGCGTGATTTCTACACGCTGTCCTTGTGATGCAATTTTTTCTAAAAAGGCTTTGAGAACTCAAATTTGCATCTGCACCCTTGCTTGGCCTCTATAAATTGGACCAATATTTTACACAACATAACTCATTCACCATACTTATCTTCTTTGTAGAATCATGTATCCTGGTGAACCCTTGTTTCCGGTGAGATTTCCGGCAAACACTTTTACCCCCTTTTCCATGATTTCATCTTCTCAAATCAACCCTGTGTGTCCCTTTTTGCGGTTCTCGTCGTCATCAAAGATTTCTCATACAATCGTTGCTAAGCTTCTCTACCATCAGGGTGGCGGATCTGCTGTCGCAACTGAGAAGACACTTCTCCTAATCGTATGCAGCTTGTGTGTCTTTCTGGATGACGTAACCAGCATTCGCAGACTCAGTCTGAAAATGAACGTGAGTTTGATATGCGAACTTGATCAGACAACAGCTGATCTTCCTATATCAAACTCACCATTTAACAGCTGGAGAGCCCAATGACTTTTTTCTTAGGGCTCCTGGCTTAAAAATCCTATCAAGGCCGCTCTCACTCCATTGGAGAGTCCATCAGTTTGCGGCATAGGATTACCTTTCAAGCCTCCCTCACCCTGTTAAGTGGGGAAAATGAGAGCATGAGATCTTAAAATCTCTCTCACTCCTCCTCTTAATCACCACCACAGAGATCGGGTTTGGGTTTGGATGAAGGTTTAGGGTTATGGCTTGAGGGTTTAGGGTTTAGAGTTATGTATTGACCTCCAGGTTCTCTTGTATTTGTAACTTGTAATGTAACCTGACCTTCGGGTCTTTATCAATGAAAAGTTCTATTATTCCATTGTTGTGTAAAACTTTCTGTTTCCTTGATACCACTTGTTGGTATCAGATCAGAGACAGGTTTTAAAAATAGATCTGCTCAGGCGATTACATTGAAGAAGTAATCTTTTGAGCACCTGCTCTGATACCACTTGATGGTATCAGATCAGAGACAGGTTTTAAAATAGATCAGCTCAGGCGATCACTTTGAAAATAGTGATCTGTTGAGTACCTGCTCTGATACCACTTGTTGGTCCCGGTGGGAAAACCTATTTTGCGCGTGCGGAAGCAAAACGTTTGATTTCGGTGCATATAAAACAGGGGCGAGGGCAGAGTGTTTCCAATTTTTTTTAAACTTTTGAGCTCATGTGTTGTGTTTTGCTTATAGCTAGATGCATATGACAAGTATAAACATAAAGCAGTAAACAACACAGCAATATATAGTGGTTCGGACAACCAGTCCTACATCCACTCTCCCTCTCTAGGGAAATTCCTTATCAACTTCTGAGCTTTCTGACTACCTCGTGTAGTTTACTTACTCAACTCGGCCCTGAGCTTTCTGACTACTCCACGTAGTTTACTTACTCAACCCGACCCTGAGCTTTCTGACTACCTCCGTAGTTTACTAACTCAAACTCTTAGATGTTTAACGAGTTCACACTCCTTCGGGACTTATCACCCTCACTCGGGATCGCCTACAGATGTTTAACGAGTTCACACTCCTTCGGGACTTATCACCCTCACTCGGGTTTGCCTAACAACTACCTCACTTCACCACTGGGTTTGGGTTTGGTGTTGTCTCCAACTATGGTGAGATTTTCCCTTACAATGATTTAGCCTCAATGTTAAGGTTGGGAAAATCTCTCTAAGCTTATGATACATCGTGGGTTGCTTAGGTTGGGTTCTAGAACACTCTTTGAATATATTTGTATATCTACAGACTTGTGTTCTAGGGTGGGAAAGCTTAACTCTCTTTGGCTCTGTAGCATCGTTGTTATCTTCTTCTTTTTCCACTCTCCACCATCAGATAATGAAGGAAGAACTTTGTATTTATAGTGTGGATTTGAATGTTACCGTTGGAGAGAATCACATTCAAATCCATACTATTCTTTTTGTAAGTTCTGCTGCTTTTTTCAGTCGGTTGTCTTCCTCTCGTTGGTCCACGTCGTTTTGATTCCAACGGCTATATTCCTCGACTTGATTGCCTCGGAACATTCGGGATATCTTGAGCATTCAATACATTCTTGAAGTCTTGATATTTCTCTAAGTCTTCAGGTTCTCTGAGTCTTCAGGTTCTCTGAGTCTTCAGATTTCTCTGAGTCTTCAGATTTCTCTGAGTCTTCAGATTTCTCTGAGCCTTCAGGTTTCTCAGTATCCTAGTGAGTCTTCAGACACTAACCTGTTCTATATCTGCTGACTATACATGGTGCAGATAATATCCTGAACACTCTAAAACTGAATCCTGACTCATCTATCAAGATTATCCTGACCATGTCATACTCAGGGGTTTTGGGATCTAATCAAAATCCTTTTTATTAAATTCATTTCCCAACAATATTCTTCCCCGAAGTCCCTGTCAATTTTATATTGGTCAAGTGGGAGCCAACTATTAATCTGGATATTAAAGGTTTGTAATTGTTCTTGTTTGTAACCTGCATGAATGTGTTTAAATAATGACCCACCCCACGTGGCTTATTTAAACTGTTTTGAGATGTTGGCTGATGCATGTTCATATTTTTTTTTGAGATTTTAATATGATGCATGTGATCAAACGTAGTGATAATTTTGTGCTTTTGCATATTATTGTTTATTTCAGTTCATCATGTCGCAACCTTTTAATCCACTGTTATATACACTCAAAGAACACCAATTATTTGGAGAAAACTATAATGTTTGGAAACGAAATATGATGCATGTCCTACCCGCACAAAAACATTATTGGATTTTTGATGTACCCAAGCCACGTAAACTTCTTGATGATGAATCAAAATCAATGCGGCAAGACATGAGTATAATATTTGGGAGCAGGCCAATGAACCCATGAAACGTGTAATCTTGACTTCACTGTCTGATGATTTGAAACACGTTCATGAAGGTGTTGAGTCCGCTGAGGAAATTATGCAAAGTCTTGAAGAAATGTTTTCAACAAAAGACCGCATGATCGATCAATTTAAAAACGACGACGTGGCTAGGCTGAAAATGGTTGAGGGAACACCTGTAAGGGAGCATGTTCTCAGAGTCAAAAACCATTTTCTAAAACTGGCTTATCTCGGAACTAAGTATTGTGATGAGGCCCAAATCGAATTTCTGTTGCTTACTCGCCAAGGAGCTTCGATGAATTTTCTTTGTGGTTTTGTGATGAGTGATCACATGTTTACCATGGATGATCTTCAAGAAGCCTTGGAGAAAGTGGAGAAGCATTTAGGAAAGAAAGACGAAGCATTGGTGACCAAAAGCCTTTTCTCGAGAGCTAGGCCAGTGGAAGGCAAGTCTCAAGAAAAGGAAAGTGGTCAGAACCAAGGCAAGCTCATCATTAAGAAAAGTGAGAAAAAGACGGTTAGCTGGTTGGGTGTCAAGAAAGAGCCAAAAGGAATATGTTTCAATTCATGGGAGAAAGGACATTGGAGGTCGACTGTTCCAATCCCAAAAGGAAAGGAAAGAAAGGTAATCCTCACTCACTAGTTGTTGAAACTTGTTTAGCGGCGATGCCTCCCATTTATGGGTGGTGGATCTGGGATCCACTTGATCATGTTTGTTTCACGTTACGAGGATTCAAAAGGACCCGACAACTAAGTGGAAGTGAGATCCTCATCACATTGGGCGATCTTCTGAGAGTGGCAAATTGAAGCGATGGGAGAAGTGCACCTGTCTTTTGAAGACAGAGTTTTAATTTTAAGAGATGTTTTGTACGTTCCAAGTTTTAGAAAGAATTTGATTTCAGTTTCTAAACTTTTTCATGATGGATATTCGGTTACTTTTAATAAAGTTGTTACCATTTCTCTTTATGATAAATGTATCTGTCATGGAACGTTGGCGAATAATCTCTATACAATTAACTGTGCACACCACTCAAGAAATGCATCCTATAACACATCAACTATTTCCGAGAAAAGAAAACGTTCATCAGACGTGAACGAGACACTTCTTTGGCATCTAAGATTGGGTCATATAAATCCAAAGAGGATCACTGTTCACTAGAACTTCTCCAAGTTGAACCGTTTCCAACCTGCGAATCATGTTTGGAGGGTAAAATGACCAAGAGGGCATTTGGAGCCAAGGGGAATAGGGTCAAAGAAGTGTTAGAGATCGTTCACACAGATGTATGTGGTCCAATGTCAACCAAAGCAAGAGGAGGTTATGAGTATTTCGTCACTTTCATTGATGATTACTCAAGGTACGGTTATATTTTACTTATGAAGCATAAATCTGAGACCTTTGTGAAATTCAAAGAATTTAAGGCTCAAGCAGAGAATCATAGGGAAAACGTATCAAGTCTCTACGATCTGATCGTGGAGGCGAATACCTCAGCGATGAGTTTTTGAACTACTTATCGATGAAGGGATTGTATCCCACTCATCGCACCGGAACCCCTCAACAAAACGGGGTTGCGAGAAATAAAAAACGAAACTCTTTTGGAAATGGTTAGATCAATGATGAGTTATCGCGGATCTTCCCAAGTCGCTTACGGGGTCATGCCTTGGAAAACAATGACTTACATTCTGAACTTGGTGCCATCCAAATCGGTTCCCAAAACTCCCAAAGAATTGTGGACCCATGCGTAAGCCTAGTATGAGACACATGAAGATTTGGGGGTGTCCGCCCACGTGTTGGATAAGGAAGCCGTAAATTGGATCCTCGATCGAGAATTAAAATTTGTTTTGTAGGATACCCCGGGAACAAAAGGGTGTATGTTCTATGGTCCTCAAGATCAAAAGGTGGTCATAAGCACCCACTTTAGATTTTTGGAAGAAGACTATATGAACCAAAGAAAACCCGTAAGTGAGATTACCTTAAATGAGCTTAGAGGCAAACCTCATTGCCACAACTGTATTAGATGATATACCAAACGATCGTTTTTCTGGCCGGAGCCTCGTCGTAGTGGGAGGGTTGTTAGACGACCGAGAGATTCATGGGAATAGGAGAGTCCTCGGACTTGATTCTGGACAAGACGAATCGAGACCCATGGACATATGACGAGGCACTCCAAGATAAGGATCTTGATTCTTGGCAAACAAAGAATGAAAAGCCGAAATGGGTTCTATATTTCATAATAGAGTGTGGGAGCTAGTCGAACCACTTAATGGGGTCAAACCCATTGGATGCAAGTGGGTATATAAGAGGAAAAAAGAGGACCGGACGGGAAGGTTGAAACCTTCAAAGCAAGACTAGTGGCGAAAAGGTTATACTCGAAAAGAAGGGATCGATTATGAGGAAACTTTTTCGCCAAGAGCCATGCTTAAGTCCATCCGTATTCTCTTATCGATTCTTTGCAAGCATTTCGACTTTGAAATCGGCAAATGGATGTCAAGACAAATTTTCCTTAACGGAAGTCTTGACGAAGAGATCTATATGCAACAACCCCAAGGTTTCATTGAAACGGGCGAAGAACATCTTGTTTGTAAGCTCAAGAAGTCCATTTACGGACTCAAACAGGGCATCGAGCTTGGAACCAATGTTTTGATCATGTTATAAAGTCTTATGGGTTTGATCAAAATGAGTTTGAAAGTTGTGTGTATAAAAAAGCGTGTCGAATCGCATTGGTATTCTTAGTACTATCGTGAGATCGACATTCCGATCATCGGGAACGATGTGAAGGTGTTATCGAGCGTAAGGGGCATGACTTTCAAAAAAGCTTTGATATGAAGGACTTAGGGGAAGTCGGGCACGTCCTTGGGATCAAGATCACTTTCGAGATCGCAAAGAAAAGGATGTTAGGCTTATCGCAAGCTTCATACATAGACACTTTGTCTTGAAACGCGTTTGATGCAAGATTCCAAGAAAGGATTCGTACCTTTTCGGGGCATGGAATCCATCTATCCAAGAAAATGTCCCCAAGACGAAAGAGGAGATAGATGACATGAAAGACATTCCTTATGCTTCGATTTGTCGGAAGTCTTATGTATGCAATGTCTTTGTATCACGAGACCGGATATCTCGCTTTTGTCGTAGGCATGGTGGCAAGATATCAAAGTAACACCGGAAAAGAGCATTGACGGCGATTAAAAAACATTAAAGTATCTGAAAAGAACTCGGGATAGGATGTTGGTTTATCAGTCAGGAAGTCCAATCCCCATTGGTTACACGGACTCGGATTTCCAATCAGACATGGACTCCAGAAAATCTACCTCCGGTAGTGTGTTTTGCATGGGGGGAGGAGCCGTGACATGGAGAAGCGTCAAGCAGAAATGCATCGCAGATTCTACCATGGAAGCCGAATATGTAGCCGGCTAGCGAGGCGAAAATAAAAGCCGGTTTGGCTCAAGCACTTCCTTGTGGACTTAGATGTGGTTTGAATTTGCCCAAAACGTAATCATTGCTTATTGTGACAATGCCGGAGCGATTTGCAAATTCAAAGGGAACCAAGAGCCCACAAAAACCAAAGAAACACATTGAAAAGGAAATACCATCTTATCACGAGTCATCGTTAAGAGAGGAGATATAGATGTGGCAAAGATAGCGTCCCGAGGACAACCTAGCAGATCCATTCACAAAGAGTCTGCCTCTGAATACATTCGAGAGACATGTGGAAGGAATGGGTGTCAAGACCGTTGCCAATCTGCTTTGAGTATAAGTGGGAGAAATTATTAGGTTCGTGTAGGTGACATTAGATGTCACGGACTACTCGAGACGTGTTGTAGTATACTTAAAAGCAGACTTTGAGTATAAGTGGGAGATTGTTGGGATTATCTTTGAAAAGTGTGCTTTTACTTTGTATAATCGAAAAACCAATTTTCGGACTTATTTATCGAAATAAATTGTTTATCATCGATGCTTTAAATATGATTGAATGTTACATATATTTCTTTGCATAACTGTTCAATAATTAAATGACGTGTTACCTTCAGTAGTTAATTTAGTGATACCGGATCACGTAAGATTAAATTAATAAATTCTTGTAACTAAAAAAGTACGCCATTCACGACCCGAGATGGAAATGAACAACCATCGCGAAAGGTTGAGGTGTGAGGCTCGATTGGTTTGTCTTGACCAAGAGATTACACTAGTGCATGACCGATCTTATTTGAATAGGACCTCTGAGGAGGATAAATTCTTGAGCGAACAAGGAAGAATTAGACCTCAGTGGTTCGTTGTTTCTTAACCTTCGTCCCTTAAATAGGATCACGTGGGATTGGTAACTATTGCTTTGACTTATCATGGGTAGCGAATCAGAGAGATTCAATACTTTTATCTTGGGCAATATTATTGGTCACATGTGATTGCTAAGATTTAATCTGAAGAATCGTAAGCAAATGCGCTTGCTTGATTTGCCCCCTTGGGAGGTTCATAAGCTTTATCATACCAAATCTTGCAAGTGGAATTTGTTTTCGGTATGGATAATAATGTTGAACCGTTCCTCGACCAAGGACAAAAGATATTAATTAACGGAAAGCTATTTCAAAGGGCTTGAATTAATTAATGGGCTAGATAATCTTAAACACGGAAATAATGACCGAGAGCCATATTGATTTGTGATATGGGTTAAGATGGATGGTGCAATATTAATTATGTAGTGGGATTAATTAATATTTATGGGCTTGAATTATATTGTGGCTCAATATTAAGATATTCAAGATCCATTAGAAGGTCCAATCTTAATTCTCCTAAAGGCCCCCTGAGTAGCCCAACATATAGTCCAATAACTGAAAAGGTGATTAAAATAAAATAAATATTGTTGCTTATATTTCCTCTAAATTTTTAAAAATTATGGATAAAAAGGGAGAAAAAGATTTTCTTTGAATTTTGTTATGGAATGAAGATATGTATTCTTGGAATACAAGATTATCTCATTAAATTCAAGAAATCTCCCACTTGGTTATCTATATAGTAAATTTCGAAATTTTGTAAATATAGTGGTCAAGAAAGATTTTCTTGATTTTCTTGAAAATATATTATGGAAGATATGTATTTCTTGAAATACAAGAATATCTCATAAATTCAAGAAGATCCAAATCTTGGATTCTTGCATCACTTAATTTTCGAAAATCATCCATAATAGAGGAGGTGGGATTTTTTGTGGAATATTTTAATTATGGGAAAAAGAATATAGAAGATATATTCAAGACTTCTTGGTGACCAAGAAAAGTCTTTTCCCACATTGAAATATCACATAAATTTCGTCCACCCTCCCTCCTATAAATAGGGGATGATTAGTTCATTCCCAAGTACAATTCCATGTGCTGGAAATATTAGCAAATCCACATAAGTGGTGCAACAAAGTTTATTTTTTCCTTTTGTTAATTGTTCGCGAGTATCCTTCCACCGGATTGTCGAGCAAGGGCTAAGGGAATACTTGGGAAGTCCTTTTGGTTAGTCCGTCCGACCAAAGCCACTGCCATCCCGAGAGGTACGTTCACGTAAACCCGTAGATTCCGCATGCGTAGGTTTTACGTGGCTTTTTATATGCATGATATGTCGTTGCAATTATTATTTGAATTAATATAGGATTAATTCATGCTAGTAATAATTAATGAATTAAATTTGTATTTAAATATTCACCCCGAATAGATCTGTGCAACTCATTCCCCAACAATTATATCTCGTATACCATCTCTCTCTCTCTCCAATCCCTTAGATCCAATTTCTCTTTCCAATCAAATGGTTCACTCTCTTCTCTCTATGTGAATCCCCCTATCTCTCTCCCTCTCTCTCTCTCTCTCTAAAAACACCGATAGTTAGCATTTCTTAGGTAAGGAGCGTCCGTCGGTCACGCCCGCCGCTCTGTGTGTCGAAGTTTGCCGCTCACGTCAGCTGCTTACATCCAACGCGTCCAACCGCTCAATTTTTTGGTGGTGTGGGTTTGCAGATCTGTGTGTCGAAATCGGTGGATCTGTGATGTTCACAGATCCGCTGGGTTTCCTATTCATGCACCGCTAGGGTGTCTATGGAGATCGGCAGAGGGACGGCGGTTGTGGGGTTCCGATTTTGATTTTTCGTGTGGATGGCGGTGATGGGGTTTTAAGATTGGTGTCGATGACAGTTGTGGTATCTTTTTTTTTTTGTGATTTTTTTTGGACAGTGGTGTGTTTGTGATTTATGTTTATATGTTTGATTTATTATGAGATTTGATGGTTGGATCTGTGTACAATTAAGCAAATGTTACTAAATATGTAATGAAGGAATTATGGTGATGTGCACAACGGCGGTGTTTGGTTTTTTTCTAAATTTTTTAAACCTTTTTTCTATTAATATTATGGGGCAAATTGTTTATGCGTATATACAAAATGTTATTTGTATATGTAATGTATTCAGTGTGTATGCAATGTATTCAGTGTCTATACAATGTATTTTAGTATATGCAATGTTTCGTTTACATGTGTATTTTTGTGCATGTATGCATTTTCTGGACAAGGAATAGCAAATTATTGGACCATGTGCATTTTATTATTAATCATCGAAATTAAAGGAAAAAAAGGTGATCCGAAAATTATTTAAAACTTTTAAACATTAATTATCAATTATATTAATAATAAAAATAATTATTTTCAGTTAAAATTATATTTTTAAAAGACATCTTTTGTAAAAATAAATAAAAAAACTGATTAATAAATGTGAACTAGAAAGTAAACATTTTCGTGAGGTAAAAAACATGAGTCAAAATCAGGAATAATTATTAATTATATTTTAAATGGCGTAAAATTCAAATAAAATTGAAAAGCAATGAGGGAAGTCACATGGGTTGAAATAAAAGTTGCAGTACGAAGTGTCAGGCTGACACAACTTTTTGTAAAGCACATGGATCAAAATTTTGTATTTGTAAAATTAGGGGTAATTTAGACAAATTGCATACCCAAAAAAGGTAAATTGTGGTGGACAACTTTTTTTCATTTAGGATTGTAGTTATAAGTGGTTCCCCCCTTGTAAACAATATGATATTTGTCAACATTCATTTGCTAGTAACTTAAGAATATCGATTCACTAATTGTTGCGGCACAATGCTACTATGCTACTGGTGCATACAATTTTTTATTTCCAACTATTCAACAGTCCTTTTGATAGTACCTAGAGAACATCAATTTTGTAATAATTGTGACAGTAACATTAGACAAGTTGTAAAATGAACCCGAAATAAATATATACTCTCACTAACCAACTGTGCATTATTCCTATAATTAATTAATAATTTTTTACCTATCAAACAAGGGAGTTTTTCATTCTCAACAATTATACTCATCAAACATAGTAATTCAAGTTAATAAATTCAGGCATATCATCTAGCAGGCCAACGTACTCTTCAAAACCACCCAAAATATAGAAAACAAGGGCAAAAAATTTAAGGAGAAGGAAACACCTTTGAGAATATTGTCTAAAGTGAAAAATTAAATGAAGAAGTGTGATATTCAGTTGCTTCTCTACTTCTCTTTGCAACGAGTTAAGTTTCACGAACGACATTTTGTTGGTGCTCTTCGACCTTAACCTCTGAAACGGGCTTGTCGTCTCCATCATCACCAGTCGAGACAAAAATCTGGTGGAACGTCTCCTGGATCTTCGTCATGCCTTCATGTACCGGCTCGATTGCTTGGTTGATTGTCAACACTACATCCTTCACAACCTGCAATATTATGTAATTAATCTCACATTCATTCACCAAATTAAGATAACTAACATTTAGTGTATGTTTGCAAACTCAACAAAGTTGGGTAGAAGCACTTTTTTTCTAAAGTTGTTAGGGGTTGTTTCAAAACACAACCCAAGGGTGTAGAAGTTTTTTTTTTTTAAAGTTGGTGTGACCCAACTATAAAAAAAAAAAAGCACCTCTACCTTTTTAGTTGTGTTTCAAAACGCACAAGCTTTTTTGAAAAAAAAAAATGCTTCTACCCTTACACTTGTGTTTACAAACAGACATTTAATAAATATCTTTCATGTAGAACCTTTTGGCCTCCTTCAACAACAATGTCCTGAACACTCTCTTTGATGTTCGTCCCCGATGCTTCAATCTTCGTTTCTGTCTTCTCGAGCACTACCGGTTTATCCTCATCACCTTCTATCTTAATCACAACACTTGTCTCTTCCGTTGTAACCTTTTCGTGCATCGATGTTGGTACAAAATGATAAGGTTTCGTCGAGAAGACAAACATGTGGGCAACAGCTGCTATTGCCATCTGCCCCAAAAAAGAACAATTAATACTAACCAATAATACTTTTTAGTAAAACAACTAATACCATTTAAAAATACACTTGACTTGCATTTTACACCTAGTATTTACAGTTTTTGTCTTAATAAAATCACCATATAATTTTTTTTATGAGTTTTTTGCACTTTTGGTCCCACCAACCACACTATATTTTCAATTTAGGCTCACCTCTGTTAAATTAGTCCCACAAGAATTTTAATTTGCAAATGTTGTCCCACCGTGACGGTTTCCGTTAAATTGAGTTGCAAATGTGGTCTCATAAGTTATGGGACATAATTAATACCCAATTAAGACTTAACCACCTTTCAACCACTTGCATTTTTAGTCACATAAGTTATGAAACATAATTAACACAAAATTAACCAATTAACTTATCTGGGCCCACTTAACCTACCTCAACCAATTGCACTTATGGTCCCATAGGTTCAAAAAACTCAAAATTCTTGCCTCCAATTTTTTACTGTGCACCTGTTTTGCAACTAATACTTTATAGTAGAACAACTAATACTTTTTAATAAAACAAGTAAAACTATCAAACTAATACCTTATATTGAAATGACTAATACTGTTCAAAAATTACAACTAATACTGTTCAAAATTGCACACAAAATGCAAACAAATTTATGGTAAAATTGGTTACACAAGACTTTGCCATCTCTATAATACTCTATCAAGCCACAAAAGGACTCCAATATCAACATTGTCACCACAACTATAGCAAATTGTAGCATTCTTCCTCCAGCATGCGAAACGAGGCTCTCAACAAAAACACCACCATCTATACACGTAGCTGGAACTCCATCAACAGGCATTTCCCTCAATGTTTTCTCTTTCAAATTGTAAACAACCAAAGTTTTCCCTTCAGTTAGCAACACAATTTCCTCGTCCCCAATATAACACAAAGGCTTAACTATGTACCAATCATAATCAGCATCAATCATTAATTTCGTCCAAGAATCTACCACACCACACTCTTTCATTATCCAAATATTGCTCCATCCATCAAATATACAGAGACATCCCCCAAAACCATTAGCCTATAAAAACACTATGGAATTTAGACTAACATAAGTCGACGAATCAACACCATTTTCCTCTCACATTTTAACTTGCTCCCAAGCTTAACAATTACCTAAGAAAGTTGCTATAAAGGTACATAATAAATTACCGAACTCCAATCTTCAAATCCTTCCGGCAATTCAATCCTCGCTCTCGCTGAATCTGAAAATATATATGTTATATCAGCATCTCGCATGAATTTCCTCCTGCTCGCTAACACAATTTCCCCCACTTCTTCATCTGATAACGAAACCAAAGTGCCAAGCGATACATACATCACCGATTTAGGATCCTGTTTATCTAACCAATTCAAGCAATTACTTCTCTCACTCTGTTCTTCATTTCCAAACGTCATCGTTTCAATGAGAGTTGGATTAATCTAGGTATTTAGCTTCAATTAATCTAGCAGTATTAAAAAATTTCCCCAATTCTATCCCTAAAATGGTCAGGTTTTGTGACGATGAAATTGAGAACCTGCTCTTGAAAACACTCTGAATTCCTCATCGACATCGAACAGTTTTTCAATCGATTGATACAAAAATCAGGAACAAATTGAAAGCGGAAAGGCAATTGAAAGCGTACGATTCATCATTGGTGAACGAAACAGCAACCCTAACCACCTCCGCAACTAACCGGTCGTAAACGACGACGAATCTTCTGGTTTTCAACAATAGATCTCGCACGACGGTGGCGATCGGATGGTGCAATTCCAGGTATGCGACGGTGGCGGGCGCTATGTGCGACGGGTGCTTGTCGGAGGAGTTCCGATTGGAATGCGGCGAGATGCTTGGAGGAGTGGGGAGATCGTGGAAGTGAATTTTGGAGAGGTGGTTAGGGTTTAGGCCGCGTGCTAGTGTGTGTTTTTGTGTGTGGGCTTATTTTATTTTAATCATTTTTTTTGTTTTGTTTAAGTGCAAGATTATTTAGTTAAGATAAATTAATTATGAGTTTAACAGTGTGGGTTCTGCGGTTAACGGGCTTCCGTCAAGCGCTGTCTATTTTTGGAACCAAATTTGTCAGTTAGTTAAACGGTGGGACCAAAATTGACTAAAAAAAATCTTACAGGACTAATCTGACAGAGGTGGGACTAAATTGAAAACATGACGTGATTGATGGGACCAAAATTGCAAAAAACTCTTTTTTTTATGCATAATTGAAACATTGAATATGTTTTGAAGTTCGTTTATTCGATGCTTAATTACCTCTACGCATATCATTAAATCCTGCAATCCTGTTTGAAACTTTTTATCCTTCGGGAGAATGCCGAAATTGCAGAGCAGTGCAATGCCCACACCTTGCCACCATGTTGCAAACACAATAGCCTTGAAGCTAATAAACTTTGGAAGTGGTTTTATAGGCTGGAGTTTTTGATGTGTTACATTGTAAAACTGAACAAGGCAATATAATGCCCACATCTGGCTAAAATTTAGAACCACCGTTATATACGGGTACCTGTACCGAACATGAATATTTCAGTACACCACTTGTGAGACCGTGTTACATGGGAAGGTAATACTTTTATGTTATCAAAGTAATACTCTCATTGTGAGATGATACCAATTGACAACTTTTGTCTAAATGTATCTTAATATAATAACCGAGGATTCATCTAAATTTGAGAGGCTTACAATTTATTTAAGAGTGGGGTATTCAAACCTCAAAATCCTCTTTATATATATGCATTGCAATTTGATCAAGCATACTCGAAAAGGACAAAATACTCCTCAAATGACTTAATATCCTTAAAAATGTCCTTATACTTTGTAGGAGTATATGATTTTCCTCTAATTTTAGATCAGAAAATTAAATTAAATAAACCTATATTTGGATAAAATTTTCAAGATAAAAAATTAGAATAAAAATGAGCATAAAAAGAAGCACCCAACCTTTGTAAAACATAAAGAGTATTTTTTTAGAATATGAAGTCATTTGAGGGGTATTTTGACTTTTTTTTAGTATAATTAAATGACCAAATTAGGATGCTTATATGAGGAATTTGGGGCGTGAATAGCCTAACCCTTTTTCTTATTAACATAATAGAGTAAAATTCATTTTTGGTCCTACATGACATGGTACCTCACGATTTTGGTCCCAACACCCACCATTTCGATCCCAAAACCATTTTTTATGCAGTTTTGATCCCACCATTACGTTTTCCGTTAAAGCCAGCTGCAGTTTTGGTCCCATAAGACAAAGTTTGAGACCAAAAGTGCAGTTGAGCTTAGCAGATTCGGTTACGGAAAGACCAAAATTGCATGAAAAAATTCTTATAGGACCAAAACAGCATGAAAAAATTCTTACAGGACCAAAATGGTGAGTATTGGACAAAAGTCGTGAGATCTCGTGTCCTGTGAGACCAGAAATGAATTTTACTCAGACATAATACGTACATTGAGAGAAGAGCTTGAAAAATTATACATACCCGTAGTACCACTTAAATTCTCCATCACCATACACTCCACATAGCTCAAGGACAAGTGCTAATAGTGCACAAACAGCCTTCAAAATCATCTGTAAGAAAATCAGAAAGTTTTAAGCTTGTCCATTTAAAAAAAGAAACAAAAAAGAAAGAGTAAAGGCGACGGGATTTACATATTGTACTAGACCAAATTTAATTATTGTGAACAACTTCATTCCAAGGAAGCTTGGATGGAGGATGAAGTTGCGAAATGTTTTACTTTGATTCCTATCCCCTTCCAGCAATGGCTTCTCGATTTCTTTCTTCGCCTGATCTTCAAGAAATTCGATCACTTTCAGTTCCCCACCTATCAAGTTATATTTACTTGTAACTAAACATACTACTACAAATGCTGATATAGAACTAAACTCAAAAGAAATAAATACGTATACACCTTCATTAATTTTTTGTTCATAGAAACTTTCCAACTTCATTTTATGAATGAAAATGTAAAACAAGACGCATTCTAGTAGCGATCGTTGTTTTCTGAAGGCAGAAATTTACCAAGGCATGCGATCAAGTAGCTTCCGAATGCATAGAGGGCATATGCTTCATAGCAATTTCTCAGTATGTCACAAGCCAACGAAAACTTCGGATTTCATAGAGATAAGATCTGGTATTAAATGAGAGGACACTCATTAATCAACTTCACATATGATTATAGACAAGTGACAATGCAATTAAGATAAAATCAATAATTAATCAACAATATATATATACACACTAATGGATACTTACTGATTCAGTTGCATAGACTGGAACCATAAAAATAACCACAACAATCCACTTTTGCTCCTGATGGAAAAGTAAGTCCAGAAATTTATAGTTAGATACAGGGGTGTGCAAAATACGGTGTAGACCGTAAAATCGGACCAAACCGAACCGAAATATGAAATTCGGTCCGAATTTCGGTTTACGATTCGATTTACGGTTTGAAAAATATATTTTTTTATATTTCGGTTCGGTATACGGTATTTACTAGTAAAAAATCGATTAGACCGAACCGAACCGAAATAATATTTTTTTTTTCGAAAATATATATTTTTTTCGAATTTTTTTTTAAATAATTTTTTTTTTCGAAAATATTATTTTGATTTTTAAGCTATAAAACAACTATTGTAGTAATACTTAAAATGTGGGTTGTGGAGGCTAGCTTTTGGAACCTACTAATGCTTAACCTTTTTGAGTTGTTTTTAGGTTTTAGAAACTAATTTATTGATGCTTAGATTATTTTTTATATGTTTTTTTACCGTAGTTCATGAAAAAATTGTCCGTTTTTTGTCATTGCTTTTGAAAATTTAAAAAAAAAATTAAAAAATTTTGGTTTTTGGACCAAACCGAACCGAAATATTTCGGTCTCGGACCGTTCGGTTTTTGCAAATATGATTCGGTTTCGGTTTGGTTCATAAATTTTGGTTTATATTTCGATTTTTTATATTACGGTCGGTTCGGTCCACCAAACCGTCTTTTGCACACCCCTAGAACTTAGATACTAATCAGATATGTACATGTATGTTCCTTTATACAGGGGAAATAGCAAATAATACAATTTTTCACAAACCAATTGAAATTTTCAGTTCCAAAATTTGAAATCCATACAAAAAAGAGTCCAACAAAATCCGACAGACCAAGTAGGTTAATTTTATCATATTTAGAAATTGAGTAAGTCTCTGGTGAAACTTAGTACGAAATCTAGCTATACCATTACACTTACAAACTAATACGACTACAGTTATATACTATATAAACTAAGATCATATTATTAAATGATATTGGTATTAGTTTATAAGAGTAGTTGTATCAGTTTATAAGTAACTGTATCAATTTCATATTATAAACAAGTTTCACATGAGAGTTTGTGATATAAATTAATTAATATTGAGATATTGTGCAGATTGCATAAGGCCGCATTAGGGGAATTACGTACTAACCGATGGTCGAGTGTACCATCTGAGATGTTGGGAAGTTAGGAGGAGAGAGAGGACTAATGATATCAAAACGAAGCAGGCTGCGATGACAACGGTTGGGAGGTAGACATGTTTATATACGCTTCGATTGAGAAACAAGTAGGGCGAAGCTGCCGATTCCATGCTTCGTGCATCTTCTTCTTCTATCCGACTCATTTAATTACCTGCTAGCAACTATATGCACAACTATCACTGTAAAATAGATGCACGACAATATATGTCATTAAAAAAACTTGGGAAATGTCAAATGATGACTCGAATTCATGATCTCCCACGACATAGATAGTGGTGTTTTAACCACTGTGTAATAGATGCACATCAATATATACCATTAGAATTAATAAGTGTCTCTCTTTATCCTCTAGTTTTGCACCAAAATGAACCTTAATTTCATTCTTCATATTCAACTAGTGTTTATTCTCAACTCATACTTTCTGCAAAATTAAGCTATTTTTCCAAAATCTCCTCCACACACACACACACCTAGTAAATGCAGTCCTTGATCTTCTTACATCTTATACATCCGAATTCCCAAAACTCAAGGTTAATAGTTATAATAACATAGGGGGGCCGGGCGATTGGTTCGAAATTCTTCTACGAGAATGATAATGGAAATGAGTATGAAGTAATTGCAAAATAAATGATGACCAATTAGTGAATTCACCTTTATCACGCTTCGTACGAAGTAACCAGACTCAAAATAAATTAACCATTACCCCCAATTGAATTAACAAGCTCCCCTCTTTCATTCAATCCTCCTCAATTATTTCACTATTCCTCAACCAATCAATTTTGGTCCCTCTCTATTCCAAAAATTAGAGCAAAACTAACAATTTAGACGTCATTATTCTCATTTCAATTCACTATTCATAATTCATACCTTTGTATGCTTTCACAATATTGCAACAAAATGTTTCCTTAACTGACCAAAAATAATAAAATTCACTATTCATAATTTTCATTACCATTACGAAGAACATGAACCAAACCCCCATATTAGATTTATTCATTTCTTCTATTTGAACGCCAACAACCCCACCAAAACCATAGGATAAAATGGTCATGACATTCATCTCATGCAACGAATAAAAAAAACGAGATTTCTTCACGAGCGAAAAAACCATGTTTCTATTCATAAGAGCGAATTAAAATTATTCAATTGGGACCAAATCTGGATCTACCAAATTGGAATACAAAAATTCATTAATTGGGATGAGAAAAAGAGATTTGATCATATTAATTAATCTGAAATATACAAGTACATACTTTAGAGTTGGTGTGGTTGAATTTGAAGAACACTTTGGTCCAGAGTGCGCCATTCCCAACAGACTAAGTGTGATTTCTGTTTTGATGATGACGAAAATGTTGTGAGGATTTACAGTGATTTTGTAGTAAACTAAATGACAGTTCGTCGAGGATTAGGTAATTAGTGGCATGCAGAGAATTGACACGTGTCGTTACATGTGACAAGTCATAAGCTATATCAAAATTGTGAACCGTCATACGATTTCATCACCTGCACTAATATGTTAAGGGAGAAAGTGTTGATTTTTGCTAACCATAGTAATAGCAGAAAATGTGAGTACGATTCACATAATACATTTTCTCATTAAATTGTATTAAAGATATCAATGTAAATAAATATTAAATATATCATATAAATATATTAACTAGATGTATATTTATTTTTTTATTTGTGATTTATAATCATTGGAAATCTTAGAAAATTTTTAATTTGCAATTACGCATCATTTTTCTCTCGCACCAACTCATCGCTCTCGCCCCTCCCAAATATCAAACGCTTTACTCGTAGTTTGTACTTCTCGTTAATTTGAACCGACGAAAATTCACAATATATTTTAAAGGATTGTTTAAATGTGTATTTTATTAGTCATGTTTTAAATACATTATTTATGGTGTTGCGTTATTTTATTATTTTTAATCAACTATTATCCTATCATGTAATATGTTTGAGTCTGAAGGGTAGATGCATGTATATGGTTGAAGATGTGTTGAATTCATATGCATTGTGTATTTTTGTGTAGATTACACCAATATTTTTTTTAAAAAAATTATGATTAAAAAGAAAATTGAGGGGTGATAGAAAAAAAGGTAAAAAAAAAATATTTCTCCTGCCCGTTCCGATCGAATTTTGTTATAATCCGAAAATCCATTTTGAACGGTACCAAAAAATTAAAAATTTGTACCGCTCTGAACCAACTTTGATATGGTCACGTATATTTTTAAATATTCATTTTGGTCCATACCATGAACAACCTTTCTCACCTTTCTCAGCCCTAGATGTGCCAGATAAAAAATTTAATAATTAATTGTTGAGATGTAAGTTTTACTCATAAACAATTTGAAAAAGCAAGATTATTTTTAAAAAAATGAATGGTTAAAATTTAAATATTAAATTACCAGAAATATCTCTTCAAAGAATTCTTAAAATTTGAAATAAAGGCTTTATTGAGATAAAGGGTGGGTGCTTTACCTTTGGTAGATAAGAGATTATTTAAATAATGATAATTTTTATGAATAACAATAATAATTTTTATGTATAACAGTGATAATTTTTATACATAACAATAATACCAAAAAAATCGAGTTCTCGCTGAACTCGGATTCACACAAATTTTTGTCACTAAAATATATCATAAAATGATGTATTTACTATTTATACCATGCATAATATTCTTTTACTTATTTTTATTACATTTATTCTTCAACCATAATTAAACTTTTTTCTTTGATTGACATAGAAATAGAGATTAAAATTAATTTAGTTAATTAATTAAATTGTTGCTCATTTTAATAGTAAATGTTCCAGCAATGCAAATAAATTGATAGATCAGTTAAATTATTTTAAAAATATAAAATTAATCGAATAAAATAATTATTTAATGCATTTAATTTAAAATTAATAATAAAAAATATTCTCTAAGCACGCAAAGAACGTGAGATTACCGTGCTAGTATATAGTAATATTTACAACTCAAATCATGTCATACATAAAGTAAATAAAATTATGACAAAAAGAGAATATTTGCAACTCAACATGCAAAAATCCTAAGATGGAAGGAGTATATGAAATTAGAGAATATTAGAAAAAAAACTATCTAATCCACCCATTTATCAAATAATTATGCTGCATTATTTCATCATTTATTTGCAGCACTCATTCTTTGGGTAAGAGAAGAAAGATGGTTTTGGTTCCTAAGCTGGACAACACCGTGCTGTGCAGTAAACTCACATGAGTTTATAGCTAAAAAACACACTATAAACTCGCGGGCATCTACTGCACAGCACGGTCCTGAATTTAGTTCCTGTGTTGTACAGCACTATGCTGTCCAGTAAACTCACACGAGTTTATAGTGTGTGTTTTAGTTAAATACAATCCATTCAACTAAAAAAACACTATAAACTCACGTGGATCTACTGCACAGCACGGTACGGTGTTGTACAACACAACATCCAAATCGAACAGTACTTCTTTTCACACCAAAAAATTGTTTTTCTTGAATTATCTTGAGAGCGATTAGGAATCAATGAAAATTGATCAACTACGTCGCTTTCTTCCTACTCAAGCCCAAAGATGTATGAAGGACACAAAATGGAGACCACAAATCACAGCATGTACAACATGCACATTACTAAAAGATCATCATACTGAGGAGAAGAAAGCATAATAGCATACCACAAGTGGTTCAGTTGAAAAATCTTACATTAAAATCTAATAAAACATGTAACCAAACATACAGAAGTGCGTGTTTGCAAACATATTCAAGCGGAGGGGCACACTCACTTATTTTTAAAGATGCCCTAATCATACATACAGAAAGACGTGTCTGCAAACTCAAGCAAAGGGGACAAAACCACTTATTTTTAAAGTTGCCCCTCACAACTTTATCTTCTGAAAAGTGCTTCTGAGCTGTGAGTAGAGTTTAACACCCCAAGACTGAAGCAGAGCTAACAGTCAAGGTTAGGGTCAGGGAAAGGTGAGCATAGAGATTAGAGACTCGTGCTCGGGGAACTTGGCAATGAGCTCAGAACGCTTTGCCAGCTCAAAATCATCGAACTGGAACGCAGGGGCGCAAGTGCACCCTACGAGAGAGAAGTGTTCTTCAGCATCCCTAGAGGCTCTTTTGATGCCTGATGGAATGTCAATGTCCTTAGTTGGAAATGCACCGAACCAAACATTCGGAGGCACTATGTGCTGAACAACTTGATCATCAGCAAGTGGATCGGGTCCAAGGCATGTGAGCTTAACACTCCCATCATTGTCATTTAGTTCTACCACCTGGCATCATAGATGATACACAAATGTAGGTTGGTGAATGCAATCCAAACAACAAATTAATAGTTGTTAGACTAAGGCAAATACTTATATGCACCAATTGCACTGCGCAACTGAAATGCATTTTTTTTAATGGTATTAGTAGTTATACTAAAAAGTATTAGTTGATCTTTATTAGTTGTTTTCATTGATCAATAATAGTTGTGCACCAGTTGTGCGCGGTGCAACTGGTGCACCCAAGTGTTACTCTTCAGATCAAAGAACTTGAGATCATTCATGGAAATATTATATATAATAAAACAATCTTGTGAAGAAAGAGAAGAGAGACTACATAAAAGGTAACTCTATAGTTAAGATTAGTAGGAGTTCATGTTGATAGCAATCTAAATTCAATTGAACAAAAATGTGTAGACAGTCCAAAAAAAAAAGAAACCCAAACATGGAAATACATAATGCTGCAAAAATTATATCTTTTAAAGAGTCAACTAGAAGGTACCGTCAAGGGTTCTCCCAAATAAAAGTGCCAAGATTCTGCACACGGAATGCGATGGAGGTGAGAAACACTTCCAGAAGGCAGCAGGAAGTATATGCATGTACTCACATGTCGATCAACCTTATCTGTGTTGGAAAAACAATCAACAATGAAGAATATCGAACGGAAAATACAATTATTTTACTAACATACTAAGATCCAGTTATCTTGAACATGTTTCCTGCCCCAATAAGTGAAAGTAAGCCTCCGAATTGGGAGGATAAAATCAGTACAACTACCACTTGGATAGGGCAACATCTTGTATTAGAGTTGCCCATCCGAACCGGAACCGGCGGTTATAACCGAATCGGAATCGGATAAACCAGAATCGGAACCGCTGGAACCGGAACCGTGACGAACCGGAATCGAAACCGAGTATTACACGATTCGGTTCCGGTTCCTACTGCTTCCAAACCGTAACCGCCGGTTCCACGGTTCGAACCGGCGGTTCCGCGGTTCCGAACCGTTTATGACCGTTGCAAACCGGATTTGCCCGTTGGAACCGGCGGTTCCGCGGTTCCGAACCGTGAACCGCCGGTTCTCGTCTTTTTTTTTTTTTTTTTTATTTAATGGTTGAGATTGAGTCAAATGTTACCGTTTTTTTTTGTTTTTTATTTTATTTTCCCAAACTCTATAAATACCCCTTCATTTGTATTCATTTTCTTGCACCAACTTGATCCAAATTGATCAATTCTTCTTCATCTCTCTAATTCTCTTGTTCTAACTTTATAAGTTTCATTATAGTTCATACTTCATACTTCATATATTATCTATATTGATATATTTTATACATTACAGTATATAGTTTATATTATATACACTTTACTTTATATTTTATATTACATAAAAAAAATGTTAAAAAGAGGAGGATCATCTCGACCATCATCTTCTAGAGGAGGAAAAGAAAAGAGTCCGATGACTTTCGATTTTCCTCCACCTCCTTCTCCTACTGCACAATTCAATATTACATGGAGTGTGGAGGAAATAGAAGCGAGTCTTGGTCCCGGTTATGCGGATGCCACTTTTTAAAATGAAGAATTTCAACAACCTCGTAATGGTACTCAAGAAAGTACTCATGGTCATGGACATGATCCTCATGAAAACGAAGAAAATGTGGAGGAGGTCATTCCACCTCAAGGAGGAGAAAGAAGATGTAGAGTTCTTACATCCGAAATATTCACCATTCACTTCAAAAAAGTGGTAACCTATGAGGTAAATATATTTAAAGTTTATTGTAACTATTGCACTAATGTTTATCATTTTGATAAAGGTGGTGGATATGAAACATTTAAAAAACACTTGTTGGCAAAACATAAAGAAGTCTTGGAATGACTACATCTCAAACGCAACTACGTGGATTCACGGCGTCTTCTGAAGGTGGTGAAGTAAGTAATCCTACTAGTTTATTTAGATATAATGTTAAGGTTGATAGAAGAGAATTAGCTAAACTTATTTGTTCTAAACATCTTCCCTTTCGTTTTGCAAATGAACTTCGTTTTGAAAAATGGGTTACTACGGCTTATAATCTTTCGGCCAAAAAAATTTCACGGTCTTCTATTACTCGTGAAATTGATAAAATGGCTAAAGAAATAAGAGATGAAATGACTAGCATGTTTTCTAGATTAACTCAAAAAGTTTCTATATGTTCGGATATTTGGAGTGATCATTTTCAAGAGCATAATTATATGGGCAATACTTGTCATTGGATTGATGATACGTGGACAATTCAAAAACGTTTAATTGCATATAGAGGGTTTGATACTGAGAATACGACCGCTAATATTGCTCTAAAAATTTGTATGGTTTTGCAAGAGTACAACATTCTTACAAAAATATTTTCAATTTCATATGATAATGCAAGTGCTAATACGACTAGTTTAGATGAACTTATTGCAATTTGTCAACCATCAATTGGTGGTAGATTTTTTCATGTAAGATGTTTTTGTCATATTTTAAATTTGTGTGTTCAAGATGGTTTATCTTCTTTAAAAATGCATGTTGCTCCTACTAAACATGCACTTGGTTATTTGGTTAGACATCAAAAAGTTTTAAAAAGATGGAAAAGGTTTTGTGTAGTTAATAAACTTACTCCTAAAAAGTTTTCACTTGATGTTGCGACTAGATGGAACTCAACTTATAAAATGTTAAGTGCATCTTATGAGTATAGAAATGCATTATGTAATTTTTTTGCACAAGAACAATGTGGTATTACTTTATTTCCTAGTCAATGGGATTCATGTGCTACTTTTTGCAAGTTTTTAATGAAGCTACTACACAATTATCCGGTACGTATTATCCTAATTCTATTCTTGCTTTAGATCAATATGTTAGAGTTGCAATTACTCTAAATTGTAGTGATCCAAATGAAATATTATATAATGCTATTAGTTCAATGAAAGTCAAATGGATAAAATATTTTTTATATATTCCCGATGTGTTTATAATTGCTAAAATACTTGATCCTAGAGTAAGAATAGATAGAGTGCAAGAATTAATTTTTATATATTATGATGCTTTATTTCCTATTACAGATGATAACACTCCTTCTCCTATTGTGGTTGTCCAAAAATCTAAACAAGTTCTTATGGATGTTTTTAGAGAATATAAAATTCAATTTGGTCCTACTAGTGGTGATTCTACTAGTGTTCGTGGTGCTACTAGTACTACTAGTGGATGTGGTGGTACTCAATCCCTTGGTCGTGGTTTTTATGGTAAATTTTCTCGTTTAGATAATTTTTATAAAGAACGATATCAACAACGTGCAACGGCACAATCACATGTTTTCTTAGAATTTGAAAATTTTCTAAATACACCTTCCTTTTGAGTATCAACCGTGAGAATTAGAAAATTTTGATATTTTAAAGTGATGGTTGAGGAGATTAGATGCTTATTCGGTGTTGAGTATGATTGCAAAAGAGGTATATGCATGTCCCGTCTCAACCGTAGCCGTCGAACGAGCATTTAGCTTGGGTGGACATATCTTGAATGAAAGGCGTTCAAGATTGACGATTGAAAGACTTGGAAAACCAATGTTTACTTGATGATTGGGTGAAAGCCGAAGATCGAACACAAGATGAAGCTCTTAGTCTGAATTCTAGCGAAGATAGTGTGATCGGCAACCTGGCAAAAACGAAAGTGAAGCTTAAATCTTCATAAAATTTAAGTCTTGAGGTAGGAAACAAGGTAAGAAGAACTACGTGAGGCTTTGATTCTAATCGGATCGTAAAGAACATAATTTTAAGTTTCTAACTTAGAATTTTCTAAGTTTAAAATTTAAAATTATGTCAAAGCCCTTTTTTTTATCCTATTTTCATTATTTGTAATTTTTTTAATTGTAATTATAAGTTGTACACTTGTATTTGTAGCATTAGCAATTTAGCATGTTACTTGTAAGTTGTAAATTGTAATTTTTGTAATGTAATAAATTATTGTTTCATGTAAATTTTTTGAATTGTTTGTTATTTGTAATTTTGTATGTTTAATAACATAAGATTTTGCTTCATTTTCTTTAAATTTACTTCAATTTTTTTTTTTTTGTAATTTGACAAAGATTAAAAAAAAAAAAAAAACGGTTCCAGAACCGGGAACCGCCGGAACCAAAACCGTTAAAGTATTTTACACGGTTCGGTTCCGGTTCGAATCGGGAACCGGCGGTTCGAACCGTTTGGGCAACTCTATCTTGTATGCATCATGTGCACCGTGCAACTCAAGTGCATTTTTTAAACATGCAACTTGTTTTAATAAAACATGCAATTTGTTTATATGATGTGTTTCAGCCCAACAAGTTGCACATTTAAAAAATACACTTAATTGTACCAGAAAAAAACTTAACTCCGGAGAAAACCACCAGAAAAGATAGAAAGCTCACTGAGGCATTTAATCAAACACCTAACAGCAAATTCTTTTGACATTTTTCAGCAAACAAAAAAATCACAAATCAAAAGATCAAAACAGGGAAACCAAATCCACCATTCTCAGTTTATTAAGCAGACCCAGATCATATTCACACGTATTCGAGCAGACAAATGGCCGTACAGATAATGTACAACGGATATTCGAAATAAAACCCCCATTAAAATTTACAGATCTACGGTTTAAATAAGTAGAGAGGATTCGAGAGAGCATCAAGATTCAGAAAAATTAAACAGATGGAAGACTTACACTGAGGTGGGAGATGAGATTTGGAGAGAAGGATAGAGGTGTCTCTAAATGTTTCCGAGTAAAACCCTCCTTCGGGATGGGGTTTCAGATTCAATTTTGCTACAATTTCTGAACTTGTTGCTTTTCTTGAAGCCATTATTGTAATGCCCTTCAATCACTTCACAATTTCCGAATCTTTCTTTTCTTGGGGGTCGGAGGGGTGTTTGTAAAAAAATTATAGGTGATTATATTCCTATAGAATTGTTTCAATAACTAATTTTGAGTATTTTATTTTTAGTTTATTAAATTAAATAAAGAGTCACTATTTTGTGCATCTCATGCACCAATAAAAAATGGTGCACTCTAAATCTTAACTCTTAAATAGTGAACCCTAAATTATATTTGAACCATTTTGGTAAAATTGAGCCAAACCAACCACTTCGAATTTGATTTTGGGGTCGCCTTAAGGTATTAAAAAAAAATCTAAAACTGAAATTAAAGTTAATAGAAAATCGAAATTGAAAAAAGAAAAAAAAGTTAAAACTAAAAAAAAATTAGAAAAAGAGTTTTTAAAATTAAATTGCACCAATAAAATTGGTGCATGTGGTGCACATGAAAATTTGTCATAAATAAATTTTTAAAAGTCATCAACTAAAAGTTAAAGTATTTTATTTCTCTTTTATTAGATTAAATAAACTCTTAAAAGTTATAAGCTAAAAGTTGAAGGAAGGGTGTTTTTAACAGCTATATGAGTATTTTTTTTAATATTATTAAGAGGTGTTTGCAAAAACTTATAAGTAATTTATTGCGAGACCAGAGAGAAATTTGAAAAGTAAAATGATGGGTACGAAAAGAAAGTTAAAATCAGGGTTTTTTTCACAAGAGGAAACCTTGAATGAGAATCGGCGCTCGGGATCCACCCGAGCCAAAGAAAGTTGAACGTAAATCGAGGCTCAGGATCCACCTGAGCCAACTTATCTGAACGAGCAAACTGAGGCTCAGGATCCACCTGAGCCAACTTATCTGAACAAGCCAACTGAGGCTCAGGATCCACCTGAGTCAATCTATTTGAGCGAGAATACTGAGGCTCAGATTCTACCTGAGCCAAATCATCTGAACGACTTATCTGAATGAATGAAGGTTTGGGCTTCACGTAAATGGGCCCAAACATTTAGAATAATCTAGAATATCCTTTATCTATTTTAGATTTTATTCTAAAGAATATCCACTATTGTGTGGACCCCAATGTTAGTTACAAATACGGCACTGGCCGATGAATGAGAATATCAGAAAATTTACATCATTCTCTCTCTTCTAACTACCTCTCCTCCTATCTAATTCTCTCTCTCCCTATTTCTTCATATCTTCAAATCTTCATATCTTGTTCTTCAAGCAATTTACATTTCTGCAATATAATTCCAGAAAACCTCAAAAAATATTACTATCATCCAGAAAATATCAAAAAACGTAACATTTGGTATTCCAGAGCCAAGTTTTGATCATGGCCGAGGGAACGCGCTCCAAGGATCTGCAAGAATCACACAGAAGTTCTGAATTATTAATCCAAATGTAGCCATGAAGCCGAAGTCGTAGAAGGGAAGCTAACAAACAATATGCATGGTTTAACAACCAAGATGGAAGAGAAATTTGAGCTTATGACTAACACTTTGGCAAAATATCACGATTCAACCCGATGAATATGAAAAAAAAAAAGGCAAGGTCACTGATGAGGGGGCCTTCTATTTTGGGGAGTCCTAACTTTGGATCTGGCGGTGGTGGAGGGTCTAACTACTTTAATCTATTTGGTGGGGATCATCCTACCAAGATCGAGAATCTCTCCAAGAGGGTTAACGATGGTACTCAATTTCACAACCCAGTGCCTAAGATTGAATTCTCTAGGTTTGATGGCTCTAAACCTAGGTTATGGGTACTAAGATCCAATGGGTACTTTAAGCTTATGCCCAGTATGACTGATCAACAAAAAATCACTTTGGCTACTATCCATTTTGAGGGTAAAGCAACACTATGGGTGTAGAATTTCAATCAAAGAAATGTGGAATTAACTTGGGCACAATTTTTGGCTATTCTCTCAACCAGATTTGAGGAGATTAAGGACTCCACAGTGATTTATGAGTTTAACAAACTCAAACAATCTGCAATAGCTATGAAGATTATGTTGATAAGTATGAGGAAATTTGAAAGCTTGTATCTTTGGTAGTTCTTGGAGATGTATTCTCGAAACCTACTTTGTGACAAGTTTCATTGGAGGACTTAATGAAGAGTTAAGCTTACAAGTAGCCATGTTTGAACCTACCACACTTCAACATGCTATTAAATTGGGCGAAAGCAAGACCAAAGACTCTTCTTTATCACTAACTAAAAAACTAAGCCCTATTCCGGGTTTATAATCCTAACCCTAACCCTAACCCTAACTCTAACTCTAATTTTATGCAGTGGAAGAAGGGTGATGCTACTGGGGGCCCTTCCAGTAAAGGGAAACCACCTTTTAAAATCTTATCTCCTACAGAGATGGCAGCTAGGAGGGAGAAGGGACTATGTTACAACTGTGATGAACCTTTTGTGCATGGGCACAAATGCAAACAGAGAATTTCATGCATGATTCTGGCAGAAGAAGAGGAAGATACTCAAACCTTCTCTTCTCCTACCAATGAAGGGGAGGAACAGGTTGTTTATGGGGCTGACATCATGGAAGAGGTCCAGATGACACTATATGCTCTAAGTGGTGAAGATGGAGTTACTACCATGAGGCTTTTTGGAGAGTTTGAACACCACAAACTCCACATTCTCATAGACTCAGGTAGCACCCTGAGTTTTATACAAAAAGGTTACTGCTAAAAGGCTCAAATGCCCTTTGAGTGATGCTAAACCCATAGTGGTGAAGGTTGCTAATGGACAAAGGTTGGTCAGTTCACAACAAGTGAATCCTTTCACTTGGAACATGCAGGGACATCAGTTCACCTACCCACTGAGGCTGTTGGAGAATGAGGGTTGTGATCTGATCCTAGGTGGGGATTGGTTAAAATTTTGCACACCGATTGAGCTTGACTATGAAAAGATGACCTTTACAGTCAACTTGCTTGGGAAGAGGGTGAAACTACAAGCACTCACTTCAACAGCTGAGTGTAAATTGATTTCTGATGTGGGATTATACCAAATGATCCACACAGAGGCCCTTAAGGAAGTTAATGAGATGTATTTAATTACATCATCACCTCCTACCCACATTGAAGATGATCCTGAGTTACATAAGCTACTACTAGCTTATAAAGATATCTTTGAGGAACCAGTAGAATTACCACTAGGGAGGGGGGTGAAACACCAGATTATACTCAAACCAGGGAGCATCCCTAAACAACAGTATCCATATAGAACTTCTCACAACCATAAGGAGGAGATTGAGAAGATTGTAAAGGATTTGCTGACTACAGGAGTAATTCAACACAGTAAGAGCCCTTTTGCTTCACCTGTGATTTTGGTGAAGAAAAAAGATGGCACCTGGAGGCTATGTGTGGATTACAGGTACCTTAATGAACTCACAATCAAGCACAACTACCCTATTCCTATCATTGATGAGTTACTAGATGAGCTCAAGGGTGCTAAGATCTTTTCAAAAATAGATTTGAGGTCAGGGTACTTTCAAATCCTAATGAAGAAGGAGCATAGGCAATTGACTGCTTTCAGGACCCATAATGGTCATTATGAATTCCTAGTGATGCCATTTGGGTTGTGCAATGCACCTGCTACATTTCAATCATTGATGAATCAGGTGTTCAGGGATCACTTGAGGAAATTTGTGTTGGTCTTTTTTGATGATATCCTCATTTACAGCAATGAGGAAACACAACATTTAGTTCACTTGGAAGCAGTTTTACAACTTTTGAGGGCCAATAAGTTGTTTGCTAAGAGGAGCAAATGTAGTTTTGGCCAGACTAGTGTGGAGTATTTGGGCCACATAATTTCTAAAGATGGAGTTGCCACTGACCCAGGAAATATTGAGTGTATGGTTCAATGGCCAAAACCATAAACCATTAAACAACTGAGGGGTTTCTTGGGATTAACAGGGTATTACAGGAAATTTGTGAAGGGATATGGTTTCATCAGCAAACCACTCACTTCCTTACTCAAGAAGGACATTTTCAAATGGAACCCTGAGGCATACCTAGCTTTTCAGAAGTTGAAGGAAGCCATGGTGAGTGTTCCAGTGCTAGCATTGCCTGATTTCACAAAGAGATTTGTGGTGGAAACTGATGCTAGTGGGAAGGGAATTGGGGATGTTCTCATGCAAGAAGGTAAGTCCATTGCTTACATGAGTAAGTCCTTGTGTCCAAGGAACCAAGCACTCTCTGTCTATGAGAGGGAGTTTTTGGCAGTACTAATGGCCATTGAGAAGTGGAAACACTACTTACAGGGACAGAAATTCACTATAAAGACTGACCAACAATCTTTGAAACACCTTCTGGACCAGAAGGTGGTAACTCCACTACAACAAAGATGGATTACTAAGTTGCTGGGTCTTGACTATGAGATTCTGTATAAAAAGGGGAGTGAGAACAGTGCAGCTGATGCATTATCCAGGAAGGAGAACAATTGTTCTGCTATTTCTACATTGGTCCCAACTTGGTTGGATCAGGTCCTGCTAAGTTACATTGATGATGGTTACATTAAGGAAATCATCAGAGCCAAAGGTACTGATCCTAATACTTATCCCTTAATTCAGTTCACTAATGGCATTCTGAGATATAAGAAGAGGCTGGTTGTGGGTAGCAGTAGTGGATTGAGAGATTTAATCCTTTCTAAAATGCACTCCACACCCTATGGAGGGCATTCTGGGGTTACAGGAACTTATCAGAGGCTTAAGAGGATGTTTTTTTGGCCTAATATGAAAAATGATGTGTTGATGTGGGTCAAGAAGTGTGAAGTATGTGCCAGAAATAAGTCAAGCTCAGGTTTATACCCTGGCCTCCTACAACCCTTACCCATACCAGACCAAGCATGGTCACATATCTCTATGGATTTCATAGAGGGGCTTCCTAATTCTTGGGGAAAGAATGTGATATGGGTAATAGTGGACAGATTCACTAAATACTCACATTTCATAGCCCTATCCCATCCATTTACTGCTACATCTTTAGTTAAGGTGTTTTTGGATGTTATCTATAAGCTGCATGGGTTACCAGCTAGTATAGTGAGTGATAGGGACAAAATATTTACAAGTTGTTTTTGGAAGGAACTATTTAAATTGGTGGGAACTCAATTGCACCTAAGTTCATCTTATCACCCCCAATCTGATGGACAGACTGAAAGGGTGAATCAATGTTTGGAACAGTACTTGAGGTGTTTAGTAAATGACAACCCTAAGCAGTGGTTGAAGTGACTACCCATGGCAGAATACTGGTACAACACAAATTATCATTCAAGCCTGAGGATGACACCCTTTGAGGCTCTCTACGGATATACTCCTACAGGATTCACTTATGGGCCATATCTGGATTCAACAAATGAGGAGGTTACAGATCTGCTTGCTCACAGACAGCACATTATACAACAAGTCAAGGCTAATCTAGTCAAAGCACAAAATCGCATGAAGGTACAAGCAGATAAGCATAGACAAGAGAGGGTTTTCGAGGTAGGTGACCAAGTTTTTCTCAAACTTCAACCCTTTCGGCAGAATTCCATTCAATACCGAAAGAATTTGAAATTATCATCAAAATACTTCGGCCCCTATACAATCCTGCAAAGGGTAGGAAGTGTGGCTTACAAATTAGATCTACCAATTGGGTCAAAGATTCACCCCGTCTTCCATGTTTCGTTACTCAAGAAACACATAGGGGTTAAGTATGTACCTTTACAGAGTCTTCCAGATGTTGATAGCAACGACCTTTTCGCAATCCAACCTTACTATGTCACAGAGGGACTTCGACACCTGGAAAGCGAAAAGGAGAAAGATCAGGTTCGTGTCTATTGGGTTACCGAAGATTGGAAAATCGATTCATGGGAAGATACCGCCTTTGTTCTGCGAAATTTTCCTACATTCCATCCTTAGGGACAAGGATCTTTCGTTGGAGGGAGTATTGTTGCGAGACCAGAGAGAAATTTGAAAAGTAAAAGGATGGGTAAGAAAATAAAGTTAAAATCAGGGTTTCGTTCGTCAGTAGGAAACCTGAATGAGGAATCTGAGGCTCAGGATCCACCTGAGCCAAAGAAGCTGACCGTAGAAACTGAGGCTCAGGATCCACCTGAGCCAACTTATCTGAACAAGCCAACTGAGGCTCAGGATCCACCTGAGTCAATCTATTTGAGCGAGAATACTGAGGCTCAGATTCTACCTGAGCCAAATCATCTGAACGACTTATCTGAATGAATGAAGGTTTGGGCTTCACGTAAATAGGCCCAAACATTTAGAATAATCTAGAATATCCTTTATCTATTTTAGATTTTATTCTAAAGAATATCCACTGTTGTGTGGACCCCAATGTTAGTTACAAATACGACACTGACCGATGAATGAGAATATCAGAAAATTTACATCATTCTCTCTCTTCTAACTACCTCTCATCCTATCTAATTCTCTCTCTCCCTATTTCTTCATATCTTCAAATCTTCATATCTTGTTCTTCAAGCAATTTACATTTCTGCAATATAATTCCAGAAAACCTCAAAAAATATTACTATCATCCAGAAAATATCAAAAAACGTAACATAATTATACTCATTTAGAATTGTATGTAGAAGCAATTTAAAGTGTTTTATTTATCTTTTAGTAGCTTAAATAAGCTCTCATAAGCTATAAGCTAGAAGCTTAAAAAAATGTGCTTTTAATAGCTTATTAGTCATTTTTTTAAAAATTTAACTTTTTTTACAAATACTATCAACTTTTCTTTAAGGTTTAATTGCAAATAAAATCACCACTTTTCAAGGAATTGCAATTTAATCTAAACTTTTGGATAATTGCAAATTAATCACCACCTTTAAATATTGTTGCAAGTTAGGTTTATGGGCGATTCTCTTTGTGCCTGTTTATCTTACATGACAATTTTAATAGGTTTTTCGTTACATAAAATGACGATATTTAGATTAAGGGGTGACTATATCGATTGGTCATATCAAATTCGGGCACAAAAAATATTGTTAATAAGTTTAATTTGCAACAATATTTAAAAGTGATTATTTATTTACAATTTTCTAAAGGTTCATATTAAATTACAATTTAATGAAAAGTGGTGATTTTATTTGCAATTAAGCCTTTCTTGAATTTTTTTTTACAAACACTATCAATTTTTCTTTAATTTTTTTTTACAAACACTATAAATTTTTCTTTAATTTTTTTTTACAAACACTATCAACTTCTACTATTAATCATTTTTATCATAATCAATAATTTTAATCACTTCTTTAAAATCATAAATTTTTACAAACACCACTATCAATTTTTTTTGGGGTCCTCACTCTAAGGTGCAAAGTGGACACATATTACTCTAAGGTACAATGTGTAAAAAATATTTTGCATTTTAGTTCAAACTAGATACTAAAGTACAACGTAATTTTTGCACATTGTACCTTAGAGTAATATTTGTGCCCACTTTGTACCTTTGAGTAATTTTTCCATTTTTTTTTTAATTTTCTTTTATCAACACTATCAATTTTTACTATTAATCAATTTTCTCATTATCACTAATTTTAATCATTTTTTTAAAAGAATTTGTTTTTTTTTTCAAATATCCCCTTAATCCGATTATTTTAATTGTATATCTCGATTCTCTTTTTTTGTTTTTTTATAAGTTGGTAAATAAAAACTTTTGAGAATAATGACAAGACTCATCTCCCACCACCACTACTTAATTGATACATAAGATACACGTACACTTATTAATACTAATTTGATATAAAACTAATTTCAAGACATTTCATCGAATCATGTCATTAAGAGATTTTACTCCTCCCCTTGAACTAAAGTCTTAAAGAAGATTTTGATAATTTTTTTATTTTGCTCCCGCTTACTAGATTCGATTTATCTAGAGAATGTCGATTCTAATGAACGATTCGTGAATATGAATGACGAATCAAAAAATTCTATACTCCATGGAATAAGGTTTGATCTTGATCCTATTCCATTCCAAAAACGGAAAGTTTGACACAATTGGGATTTTTTTGGAAATTGGATGCAGTTACTAATTCATGATCTGTCATGTACAGAATGAAAACTTCATTCTCGATTCTACGAGAATTTTTATGAAAGCCTTTCATTTTACGGTATAGACGCTTATGACCTCCCCCTCTATGCCTTGCGGTAATGATTCCTCTGGCATTACGACCTTTACCACGAAAGACAACAGTATGTGACAAGAAAATCCTATCATGAACACGATTTTCCTGTTTATATACTATCTCCGTCCCAAATTCGACTACCACATTATTGTGTGTTCGAGTTTTAAGAAAAAATGATAAAGTGATAAAATGTTGAGGTAGAAAGAACTCTTTATTAGTATTTTATGTGATAAAGTGATGGGTAAAAAGAGTTTTTTATTAGTATTTTATGGAATAAAGTGATAAAGTGAGTATTTCCATTTAAGAAAAGTGGTAATCAAGTATGGGACGCCCGGAGGGCGATTGGGACGTGGGCATAAGGGTCTTTTGATAGTCGAGTTTGAGACGGAGGGAATATTAATTTCTAGTAGTGTACGCATTGATTTTTTTTTTTTTTTTTACTATACGTTTCATAATTAGGTTTGAATAGCTGAGTCACACTTGGTGTGTTTGCATACTCATCCATCATTTCAGCATTTTACAGATTGAGTTGATGTCGAGAAGAAGCAAAAAAAATGATCGATGGTCCTTTATTTTTTTTTGTGAAACATTACAGCGAATTTATACTATTATTTAGGTACAATTGTCAATTGGTCTGTTAAGTTGAAGTTGTGAATGCAAGCGGGCTCAGATTTGTAATGGAGGATTTGGAAGTTTTGCGGCCTGGCCTGGTTTTGATACTTGTAATCCAAGTTTAGTTAAGAGAACGGTCAATTCAGTAGCTCACTTATATACCGAATTGCATTGCACACTTTATTTCCGTTGAGGCCCTTCTGCCTATGTTTAATTATATTACAAGAAAAAAGAAAAAGAAAACAATGGAAAAAAAAAAGGTAATTGTTGGGAGGGCAAAAGTATAATTGAAAGTGGAATGGAAAATTAAGGATCATCGATAAATCAAATTGCACAAGCATATGTTCCTTAATCCTTACTCATGGAAGGGGCCAATGTTGATGAGGAATTTGATTTATAAGAAAAACTTGTATGAGTTCCTATTATACATGAGACAAATTTACAGTATTATATGGCCATGAGCTTATGGAGCTCCAACACAATTAATAGAGTCCATTTAGCTAAGCTTATTTTAAAATATTTTATAAATTCAAACATCTTATAAATTATTTTAAGTGCTCATAGGATATAATTTTTGAGTAACTTATAATTTGTTAAAGTATTTGGCCATAACTTTGATAATTTAAGAAATATATTTTTTAAATTCTAATTTAATAAAATAACTATTTTTTATTTTTTTTATGTTGAGATGATCGGACCGGGCCAGGATCGTATCAGGGCATTCTGAAGTTGGGGTGATGGAATGGTGTGTAGCTAATACAATTTTAATAAAATAAATTGAAATATCTAAATTTATTTTTTTGGAGTTTATAAGTTCTAAAGAGCTTATTTTAGAATCTTACAAAATATTAAACATCTTATTTTACAAACAAATTTAGGGAGCTTAAAAGCTTCTAGATAACTTATAAGTTGAGCCAAACAGACTCATAAATCTTTAGAAGAAAATCATTTTAAAAGAAAGTATGACTCGTATACTTATGTGGAACACAATCTCATACAAAACCCCTCTTTTTTATTTTTTGTGTATTTTGGGAGCTGCAGATCATATTGTGTTTCCCACACAAACATGAACGCACAACCTTGGAATATATGGCATCTGGTTTCATCAGAGGCAGATCAGTAAAGTACACGCAAAAATTGTATCTGGTTTTTAGATTATATGGCAATTGCAGAGTAATCCCATTTGGATTTCATCATCATCAGAGGCAGATTAGTAATATTAAAATCATTTACAAATTTTCTATTTTCCAGTGTAACAAACATACTATTCATGTTTTACCAATTAAACACAGGTGAAACTAAAAGGCAAGAAGAGTACAGCTGCATAGACATGTCTTCGATTTTCAAAAAACTCTCATGATTGTGGCTATATATATAAATGTTGGATCTTATTCTTTGAGAGCTTTCTGAGGGCGTTTGATTTTGAGAAGATGAGAAACGCCTGCTATCACATGAAGTCGGCTATTGGGAACACCTGTTTTTGAGAGTGCCTTGCCATTCTTATCAACTAGAACAAAGCATGGCACATATTTTATGTTGTAATGGAGGAGCTGTTTCAACATAACTCACATTACTTTAGCTACTAATCAACCCAAAAATATAGAAGACAAAGAAGAAATAACTCGTTACATACATTATACATGTAACAACAAATAACATCTACATGCCCTCTCAGCTAATTCAGTTTCAACAAAGGCAAATACTTCTATGCACCAATTGCACCGTGCAACTAAAGTTCATTTTTAAATGGTATTTGTTCTAGTACTAAAAGGTATTAGTTGGCCAGTATTAGTTGTTTTCACTAAACAGTATTAGTTGTGCACAAATTGTAATGTAAAATTTTCATCAACCTTTGCTTGCTACCAAGACAAGAAATACTTGTAATAGCTTTGGACTTCCCAACTGAAAATTAGTTCATTTTCTTCTTGGGCTTTAAGAATATTGCTCTTAAAAGAGAAGACATTCTTTGGATCCATATCAGTTATCTAGATAGTAACATCTTTACTGTGTACAAAATATCCTACGATAATAAAATACAATCGATCAAACCTGTCGAGTTACTGCATATTCAATTACAAACAAGCACAAGAAAGATATGAATCTTAACCATTACATTTTATCACAAAAATAAAATATAAAATCCAGTCTTAATGCTATAAATAAATCTAGGTTCGTTGCATTCTGCCCAAAGTCTCCCTTACCCCCATTTCTTCTCTGCATTTCAATATAACCAAACAAACACATCCACATTTCACAATTCTTTTTCAATAACTTTATCCCAAAGTCATCTAAACACTCACTCAATTACAGAGACTAAAACACGGCTCTAACACATGACATAAATAAAGAACTTCATCAGGAACACAAGTAAATAAACAAACAAATGCTTGAAATTTAAATGTAATTACCTCAGGCAACCAAGTATCATTTTCTGCATCAGCCATGACAATGTTAAGCCAATCAGAGTTGCGATTCTCCATCTCCATCACAAAAGGAAGCAACGAATTGCAGAGCCTACACTTGGGTGAGTAAAACTCGACAAGGGTAGCCTCTTTCCCAGTTGCTAATGCAGCCGCAAATGCTCTTTGCTCTGCCTCTCCTTGTTCTTCAGACCCCAAAATCTTACTCTCTCGGTTAAATTTGAAAGGGATTCTACTATTCTGGGATACCGTTGAATTGATTAATTTCAAAGCCACAGTTCCCAAATTCGTGAGTGATTTGAAAAGCCAAGGGGTATCCAAGGTACAGGGGTTATAATTGTTTGAATTGTTTTGGTATTGATGGTTATTCCATGGCCATTTTAAGCAGAACAAAGGATTATGTTTGGGGGGTGAATTCATTCCTCTTCTTTTTTTCTTTTTCCCGTTCGATTCAAATTTACTACAATCCCCTGTAAAGTAAGAAAGAATCAACCAAATCTATTGAAAACAAGATGAACAGTACCTAAACGCTATCTTATCTAATACTACAAGCTTGCATTCACGTTTAAACCCAATTTAACCTAGAATTCAATTTGCCCAAGAATTCAATTTGCCCAAGAATTCATAAGGTTTCCCTAATCTTATAAATACCTAATTCTTACCTCTTGGTTAGCTCTCTCTTCTTCAATCAAACCCTAGCCGCCTCCGTTTGGTGTTCGTAGCTGCTGGAATTTAGGGTGTGTGTATGAATGTGGGTGCAGGATTCGTTCACGCAGCGGGGCAGGCTCGTCGGGAAAGAAGGGAGTCACAGTTTGCGACGGCGTCGCAACCACATATTGAAGGATTTGTTTGTTGAGTATTTTGTTTTGGGAATTTGGTAGTATTATTCGGTGGGTCTCCACCAAGCGGCCACAGAGAGGGTTGGGTTGCGCCGCTACGGACACTGTCGACGGCGATAGGATGAAGAATTCGGCGACGTTGGCTCTTTGAAATAAGGAGACGTTTTGCTTTCTCGTGTCAGACGCGTGGAATGTGGTGAGATGGGAGAAAGTAAAGTGGGCTGAGGGCTATTTAAGTCTTTTAGTATGATTTTTTGGGATTTATTTTCGGGCCAAAAAATTCTAAAACAATAAACAAAAAATTTGAACATGTTCGGTTCAATTTTGGCACAAAAAATAATATATTTAAGCACACAATTTTAATTAAAACTAAAAAATCAATCAAACTAATAATCTTGAACATGTATTTAGATTGATAGAGTTCCAAAATAATTTTGAACCAGCAAATCATAAAAAAAAAAGTTAAAAACAAACAAAAAAATCGAACATGTTTAGTTCAATTTTTGCACAAATAGCATATATTTCTGCATAAAAATTGAGCATGTTCAAAATCAAACTTGTTTGTTAAAAAGCATCCAGAAAATAAAAAATACACATTCAAATCGAACAAAAATCAACATTCAAACCAATTAAAAACCACATTCAAATCAAACCAAAATCTACATTCAAATCAATCAGACATTCAAAAAATCACATCCAAAAGCAAAACCATTTGATATGACACTTTAAAAAAAATTGTTCAAGAGAATATTTTATTGTCGGCTTTATCTACCCAAACCAAACCAAAAAGATTCAGGCACTACTGTTTTTTAAAGGCATGTAACTATCAAAGCATATTTTGGCTCAAAAACTATGTACAATACATGAAATAGCAAACATATCAAATGATTGTTAAGAGCAATTACCCTTTTTGTCCACGGGAGATGGTTAATTACTGATTAGTTCTCCATGCCCCTGCGAAGGTACTTGCTAGCCTATTTCCGGAGAGTCTCTACAAAAGCCTTTTTCGCACCGGCCACCTCCATATCCACTAACCTCTGCAAATGGCCATAAACACCAGCTGCAACTAGCTCCCTCCGGCCATGATAGCCACCAGAAACTTCTTTGAAACCACCTCATTTTTAGGACTCATCATCTATTCAAACTAATTCCACATTCGAATCCAGTCACAAATCCACTGCCACCATCACTGCCACCGACAAATCGTCAAAGATCCATCCCCAATTGAATAGATCCACCCCATCGAACACACAACCGCCACCGCACCTCATTTCCATCTCGCACCTAGAACCCACCCCGAAAGCCACAACCACCGCCATCCACCAGAAAACCCAATCGAACATATATCCATCCCCCTCATCGAACACATATCCAATCCCCCCCCCTCTATTGAACACAGATTCAGTCGTCGGTCGCCTCTCTCCACCGCGTCATATCCTCATCGTGAAAATTCGAGGCGTCATCCCCCCTTTCGCTTCCATTGGAGGCGCCACCCCTTTTCCACGAAAATCTAAACTGAGACTACAACTATCAACGGATGTGCATGGTGGTGCAGTGGTGTAGTGGGGTGCGGAGTAGTGGTGGCGGTGTAGTGGCTGTGTGCAGCGGGGGTGGGGGTTTCGGGTCGGTGGTAGTTGTGGTGTTTTTGCAGAGGAGAGAAATGGTGGGATCGTGAAGTAGTGATTTGAGTTTTGAAATGGTTGATATGGAGTGAAGCTGGTTTTGAGTGTGTAAGGTGAGTGCATTATAGACAATTTATGTTTATTTTGTAGTTTTTAGGTATGTCGAAATAATGTTTGTAGTTTTTAGTATTAGTGTGTAAATTTTTGTAGTTTTTAGTAATTTTCCCTATTCTTAAATGTAATTGAAAAATAAATAGGGAGCACGCGAGGGCAGAATTTTGAACACGAGACATTTCGATCACAAAGCTCTAATATACTCTAGAGTTGTCATTGGGCTATGTGACTAATTCATTAAATTTTTACTTCTACTAAATATGTATTATATACTTTTTGTATTTTAACGAGGTGACTATGCCCTCTGTATTAGAGATGGCTATTATGGTGCTTGTTAAACCCCTCGATATTAACAAGGGAAAATCTGTTGCTCGTTAACACCCTTGTTAGTAACAAGGGCTTTAAAATTCCTCATTAGTTCTGAGGGTTATCAGAACCCTCTTTAAAGTCCTTGTTATTAACGAGCTCTCTTATAGCTCTCGTTAACGCCCTCGTTAAATAACATTTTTTTAGTGAAATTTGTTACTTAGAGTCATTTATTCATAATTTTGCGTAATAATCAGTTCTGGAAATTTAGTATTGCTTTAGGATTATACTTCCCTCACAAAATTAGTCCAGCAAATTTCACCCTTCTATCCGCGTGAAAATGGTGCTACTGGAATCGTAGTAGAAATCATCTTTGAATATAAAAATATCGTCTTAGAGCCTGTTTGACACAATTTATAAGCTCTTTAAAACAACTTAAAAGTTATTAAAAAACTTATAAGCTCCTTAATTTTGTTTGGTATAGTAAGATTTTTAAAATCTTATAAGATATAAAAAAAAACTCTTTAAGCTCTTAAAATTGAGATATCTCTACTTATTTTACAAAAAATATATAAGCTCTACCATATCCCAACTCATCCCGCAACAAACCCGCCCGGCCCGGCCCTAATCCAATCCAACCCGGCCCGACCTGAGCCCAGACCGAACCCCCTACTCGGACCCAGTCCGGGCATCTCAATATACAAAATTAAAATAATTTTAAAAAATTTAATTTTTCTAAAATATAAAAAATGTTTTAATTTTTTAATTTTTTTTAAAATATATAAATTTTTTAAAACAATATTTTTTTTATTTTCGAAAAAAAATTAATTTTTTTTAGATTTTGGAAAAAAAAATTAAAATTTATTTCGAAAAATATTTTTTTTATTTCGAAATAAATAAATTAAATTATATTAAAATATAAAAAATAATTTTTATTTTTTTAGAACTTATAAGATTTATTAGGTAAACACTTAACAACTTATATTCAAAATAAATAAATTATATTATAAGCTTTATTCCTCTAAAGTTAGGGTTTCGGATTTTGACGATATTCGCGATCTGATTCGCAATCTTAGGAATCCTTCTTCGGCTTCTCTCTTTTCGCAATCTGCCCCACCGCCTTTCCTATCAGAGGCGTCGACTTCGCATTCGGATTCGCGAAATTCTCTTCGATTCTAACATTTTCGCAACACTCGTGCGCCATCCGAGTTCGGACCTCCTTTTATTTCCGCTTTCAGTAATAAGTTTTGGGCTTAGTTGTGGCCCATTATTTTTGTTTACCTCGTGGCCCGTTTGCGTAGTTCAGCTCGCCGATCCAGATTCCACGTATCAGAGCATCCAACGTCTAAGGATTGTATTTCATTTCTGACTCCATAACGGTTTGCAGCATGAAGTCGCACTACAAAGGGGAGAATCATCCATGGCAGAGGGTGTGTTTGTATGAGGTATCATTCGTCTTTTCCGTATAATTCAGTCGAGTGATTTCTTATTTTCTGCAGATTTGTGATGAATCCGCGTAGTGTTACTTTGTGCTATGAGTGTTCTTCATATGCGAAGCCATTGTGGAGTGATTATCTTCAAAATCCCTCGAATATTAGAAAACCACCCAAATACTTACATAATCCTTGGAATTGCAGGCCAATACCCGACAATGGCGATTATTTCCTTCCTCCGGCGATCGACGACCTAGTTCTACTATGTTATTTTCATAATCTTTAGTTTATTTACTAATACTGTTTGGCTGAACTACTGATATTGTTGAGAGTACCGAGTGATACTGAAAATGTTGCGTGTTTATCTAGTTGGTATTTTCATATTTGAGTTCGGGACATTACAACTGGTATATTAGTGTTAGTGTCCTAGAGACAATCCATTGTAAGGACATAATACTCGATGATATTCAGTTTGATTTAATATTATAGTTCAATTAATATTAATGTATGACAATACACTTGTTTGAATATTATGTTTGATTGTTTGCATTTATTCATACAAGTGTTCCCATGAGTCATTGAGGTTGTGAGAACTCAGATGACTTAAGCATGATTCTCAAATAGCCCCGATCAAGGATCATCAAGAATGGGATATTGATGATGCAATGAAGATTGGTGTGCGATATGCATCATACTCTTAGAGTGTAGTAAGATCTCACTTACTACGAGGTACTAGGTATCTCATGATGGATGCACAAATACCTTAGAGGGTATTGGTATACACATCCGAGAAACCGTTTGATGTATTTCCACTATATGTGTCTACAGGTGTCTCGGTTAGTGGGAGTGATGCGATACTCCTTTGACTTGAGGTCAATACGCACGACATATGTGGAGTGATGAACTTTGACCATGATCGACGCTTGCACCCGTCTATGGGTAGATATGGCTTGGATTGGGTTCATCACGAAGTGCATGTGCGTGGTAGTTGAGCCAAGAATATGATTCATTCCTCAATGTGGATTTAGAGAGAATACTCATCTTCTCATCATAATTGGATCAAAGTCATTGGCCGATGCACGTCAACTTAGACTTTGTGGCTAAGTGTGACATACATGATCAATTAGTGATTAGATATAATATGATTAAGTTATTTGAATAGACACTTCATCATGTTCAAGACTTAGTCGAGTATTCATGAATGAAAGGAGGAAATCGTAATAGCCCATGTTTCAGTTACAAGTAGTTGCATGTTTCTTGCAACGTACCTCATATATTGAGAATGTCTGATTTATTGTCTAGGGTTCAATTAAGACTGTTAGTTTGACTAATCGATCGATATATGAGGGCCTATGGGTCACACAACAAGTAGTTCCCTTTTACAGATTATAGTTGGTTGATTAAATGTTAAATTAAATTTAATATTTAATTTATGGAGAATTAATTAATAATAGATTAATTTGTAATTAATTATTATTAATGTTTAATTAAATCGGAATTAATTAAATAGGATTCCCAATAATAATATATGGAATATTATTATAGGATTTAATATATATGGAATCAAATCCGTAGAGATTTGATATACATGGGAATTAAATCCGTAGAGATTTTATATATAGGAAATAAATCTAAGAGATTTATTCAAATAAAAGATTAGAGATTTTATTTCCTAATCAGGTTAGCTTAAGATTTAAGCTGGGCCTCTCCTATATATATGAGCTCTTGGGAATCCATAAAACGTTAATTCATTATTCTCTCTATAAGATCTAGACTTAGAATTTTCCTAGCAAATTCATCTCGGGATTCAACGCTGGCAAATCCGTGCAAGTTCGTGATTGGGGATTACGTGGATACCATAGTAGAGAAATATGCATACGATTTACTATAAGGTTTCTCTTTATGTTTACAAGTATTTAATTATGCAATTACGTGTTCGTTGTTGGTGAACTGTTTAATTCCGCTGCGCATGTATTACGTGTTTACGTGCCTCTAAATTCCAACAGTGGTATCAGAGCTTCAGGCTCTTTTTTATAATTGCTTTTTTAAAACCAAGGGGCACGGTTATTTGAAGAAACCGCACCCCCTTTATTTTATTTTGGCTGCTCGGTTTTGCCTTCGTCCCCAACCCCAAATTAGGGGTTTCCCTTTTGGGGATTCGCCGCTGCACGCTCCACAAGACCACGGCCGGCGGCGCTACGCCGCGTCGCTGCGTGCGGAAGCTCACGACGTCGGTTGTGACTCCGTCCTGATGTGAATCGTCTTCGAGACGCTTCCCTGTTCTGCCTCTTTTCACGCGACGGTGCGCCTCGCTCTCTTCGACTCATTTCGTGGTGGTGTGCCACCGATTCATCCCGATTTGGTTTCCGACGCTTGGGCATTTTTTAGACTTGACCGGTATGTCCGTCTTGACTCGTTACAAGGCGGCCCGCCACCAGAATCGAGACGAATCAGTGGCGGCGCGCCGCCAACTCGATGTTCCTTCGGTTTTGTTCTGGTTTCGAACTAGTTCGACCAAGGGGCGGTGGCTCCGCGCGCGCCCCTTCCGCTTTGTTCGTACAAGGCAGGGAGTCGCCCGCACGCGAGGCGTGGTGGTGGCAACTCGCGCCTGTTCGTCCAGGCCGTGCTTCGCCGCGTCGTTTCGCCTGTTTCTTGTCTCCCTTGTGACTCGATATGAATCTGGACTGTTTTGGTTTTGGTTCTTGATTGGGTTAATTGGGACTGATTAATTATATTAATCTGTTGATTTTGGTGATATTGATGAGACGATTAATCTAGAATTTGGTAATTATGGTGTTCGTTTTCGGATTAGATTCGATTTGGAAAGGGTGATGATGTAGGAGATTTGTTTTGCAAATTCGATTTGAGACAGGCCCTCCCGTAAAAATTTCAGAAATTGCACCTGAGCCCCCGAAAATAAATAAATTAAAACTGAATTTTGGAATTTTATTTGATTTAATTTTAAAATTTAAAATTGGTTGGACCAAAACGATTAATTGGATTAATCAAAATTTAATAATCCTAAACTTGAATTTTTTAAATGAATTTAAAATTCGGTTTTTCTAAAAGGTTTATTAAAACCCAATGTTAACTTGTTTATTCGTTTAAATTAGTTAACGCTTTTAAGTCTGCATTATAACTGTTTGGGTAGGCGGCGTCCAACATTTGTCGAACCGTATCAAATGCTTGGGTAGACGGCGCCCAAATATTTGTTAGTCCGTATATGTATGTCATTTTGGGTAAAGGCGGCCAAATTGCTCAAATGTGACTTAGATATCATGTTGGATCTCGATTAAGCAATTAATACCCCGCCTTTAAAAACGTTCCTCACTAAAATATGATTTTCTCATTAATTTGATAAGATGTCTTCCATCAAAATTAAAAGTAAACCGGAGATTTCGTTCCAATGAGTACTTAAAGACCCTCGTCTTTTGCTCGGATCTACATTTAACGGAACTTTTATAGGGACATGTTGTTGGGGTTATACGTGAAAGTATGTTTTTACTTTGTATAACCTATGTATTAAACACTTATTTACTGAAATAAATTGTTTATCACTGTTGATTTAAATATGATTGAATGTTATATATATTTATTGCAAAAACCGCTTAAGTAAGGCGTTACATTGTAGTTAACGTGGTGATACCAGATATCACAGAAGATCACGTTAACAGTTCCTTGTATACGAGTGCGTGTTTCACAACATAGATAGATCCAAACAATCTATTGGTTGAAGTTGATGTGTAAAGCTCAGATTGACTTGTCTTGACGAAGATTACTGATGGTGCATTCGATGCTTGGCTGAGCGGACCTCTGAGAGGGATAAACTCATTCACGACCGACTTAAGGGATGAAGAGTTAGCCCTCAGTGGTTGTTGATTTCTTAATCTCTGTCACTTAATAAGGACTGTGTGCGATTAGTAGTTATTGCTTTGACTTATAAATGGGAAGAGAATCATTGCGACTTCGATACCTATATCTTGGGCAATAATATTAATTGCACTGACGATTCTAAAAATTAATACAAAAGAATCGTGTGTGCTTGCAAAAGTCTTGCTTGATTGGTCCCCTTGGTGGGCGAAACCTTTATCATACCAAATCTTGCAAGTGGAATTAATTTTCCTAATGGATAATAAAAAGTTGGGTTTGTCCTCCATGGATTAAGATATTGATTAATATAAAGCTTTTCGGTGGCTTAATTAATTAATGGACTAAATAATCTTAAACACGGAAAATAATAACAAGAGCCATATTACCGTAATATGGGTTAAGATTGGATAGTCTTGATATTAATTATATAGTGGTATTAATTAATATTAATGGGCTGAATTATATTGTGGCTCAATATTAGAATTCAGAAGTCCATTGGAAGGTCCATCTTAATTCTCCTAAAGGCCCCTCAAGTAACCCAATTATAGTCCAATAAATAAAAGGTGCTTAAAATAAAATAAATTATTGTTGCTTATATTTCCTTGTTTTTTCGAAAATATTAAAGAAAAGAGGGAGAAGAATTTTCTTGAAAAGATTTTATGGAAAGGAGATAATGTATTCTTGGAATACAAGATTATCCCATAAATTCAAGAAAACTCCCACTTGGCTTCTTTAATAGTGAAATTTTCAAAAATAATGTATAAGAAAGGGAAGAAAGATTTTCTTGATTTTCTTGGAAAGATTTTATGGAAAAAGATATGTATTCTTGGAATACAAGAATATCTCATAAATTCAAGAAAGATCCAATCTTGAAAATCTTCTTGAAATTTTCGAAAAATAAGGCTAAATAAGGGTGTGAGATTTTTGTGGAAAAATACACATGGAAAGAAGAATATATTGGATATATTCAAGACTTCTTGGAGATCAAGAAAAGATCTTTCCTAACCCTAATTGTGCCCAATATTTCGAACCCCCTCCCCTTATATATAGGGGATGAATTTTTCATCTCCAACTAGTGTTCCATGTGTTGGAAATATTAGAAATCCACAAAAGTGGTGCAACAATATTTTTATTTTCCTTGTTTTATAAATCGTTCATCGGAGAACCTTCCACCGGGGTTATTGGACGAGGACTTGGGAATACTTGAGAATGACTTTTGGTGGGTATCCATATACTTGATCATGTCATCTCGGATCGTCTCTCAAAAGTATGTTTTACGTAAACTCCTAGAAATTCCGCATCTTTAGGATCTTTTACGTGAAATATTATTTGCATGTTGTTGTTGGATTAATTATTATTTGAATTCACTTAGGTAAATTCATGCTAGTAATAATTGTTAATTTAAATTTGTGTTTATGAGGTCATCCCGATAGATCCTGACATATGTTATCCCAACAAGCCGGTATAAGCCTGGTTTAGGGACTCGATCTTTTTAAACTGTAATTTAAATTGTTGTTCATTAAAATTGAAATTGGATAGTAGATCTGTTAGATCTATTTTGCAGGTATCCAATTGTCATGGTATTTTAATGTGCTTATTTACATGCAAATAAATTGTTGGTTTTTAATTCGATTCGTTTGGATTTTGTTTTGCCTAAAGAGAAAATCCATGGGTAGATTAGGATTTGTTTGATTTGATCGATGTAATAGACTAGTCTAGATCTAGGTTTATTTATTTTTTATAAATAAATTGGAACCGGATCGTGAACGAAGACGTAGATGGAAAATTAAAGACGGGCGTTCATGTGTCCGAAACGTCACGCGAAAGCTGCATATGAGCACGCTGCCAGCCGGAAGGTTTGGCGACCTCAGCGACCGCCTTAAGTGACGGGACGGGTCAAAGGACGTGGGCGCTGGCGACGATGAGCATAAGCGACGCCGGGTATCTTGAAGCGAAACTAGCCCGGCTATTTGAGGCGCTGGCACGGACCCCGACGGGGCGTCTCGCAAATGATCCGTCTGCGAATGTGCTTCCCGATTTGGGAGATGGTCGATCCGGACGGGGGCGTCTTTAAGCGCATGCGACTCGATTTCGGGTCGTGAGCTACTCGTTTTCCGGACGTCGTCCTAACCCAAAATGAAGGACGTTTTAAAGAACTGTTGCGGATTTAGTGGGAGCTTTTCGAGACGAACGATGAAAGCAAAAGGACGGACGATTTCTCAAGATCAAGATTTGGAATTTAAACCATGACAGTTGGATATATGTGCCCAACGTGATTTATTTTGTTTTGATGCTTGTTTTAAATTCGTGCAATTTTATTTGTTAAATGTGTTTGCATGATTTTGAATTGTCTAAAAGAAAATCTCACTTTCGAAAATTACTAAGTATGTATTATGGACAAATTTTATTCCGGATAATAAAATTACGTCAAATTGACCTCCATGATTTATTTATTTGTGAATTCTTTTGGAGAAATTTCCCCACTTTAACGCGGCGAAAAAGATGGTTTTTCACATGAATAAATTCCCAAAAGGATGATTGTGAATTATTATTAGTGGCGACGATGACCCTCCTCACGAGGCTCGTTCAAAGCGAAGTAATAATTACAGATTTAATCATGGTTATTACTTAGGTATAAAATTGATATGCATATACTTCCCCAAGTCCCCATCGATTTTTTATATTGGTCAATAAAAAGAGCCATTATTAATTTTGAATTAAAGGTTTGTAACCGTTCTTGTTTGTAACACTTGAATGTGTTTAAATAGGCAGTTCACCCCACGTGACCTATTTAAAAATGTTTTTGAGATGTCGGTGATGCATGTTCATATTGTTTTGAGATTTTGATATGAACAATGTGATCGAATTGTGTGATAATTTTGTGCTTACACAAATTGTTATTTATTTCGATTCGAAATGTCGCAACCTTTTTAATCCATCCTTTATTATATACACTCAAAGAACATCAATTAACTGGTGATAACTATGTTGTTTGGAAACGTAATATGAGTTTTGTCCTACCTGCACAAGAACACAATTGGATTCTCGAGATGCCCAAGCCAAACAAGTCAACTGAAAGATCAACCGAAGCGGAGAGATCTTTATATAATGACTGGGAGCAGGCCAATGAACCTATGAAGTATATAATCTTAACATCTTTGTCTGAGGATTTGAGATACATTCATGAAGGTGTTGAATCTGCTGCGGAAATTATGCAAAATCTCGAAGATATGTTTTTAACAAAGAGCCGCATGATCGATCAGTTCAAATGTGATGGCGTGACAATGCTGAAAATGACAGAGGGAACACCCGTAAGGGATCATGTTCTCAAGGTCAAACGTTATTTTGACAAGTTTGCTTATCTCGGTGCTGAGTATAGTAGTGAGGTTCAAGTGGATTCTTTGTTCCTAACTCTTCCAAAATGTTTTAATGAGTTTTACTGTAGTTTTGTGATAAGCGATAACATGTTCACTATGGATACTCTTCAAGGTGCTTTGGAGACGATAAAGAAATATCTGGGACAAGAAGATGAAGCCTTGGTGACCAAAAGTTTTTTCTCAAAATCTAGGCCAACGGAGGGCAAGATTGATGAAAAGATGAATGGTGGAAATCAAAAAGAAACCTCCTTTGCCAAAAGGTAGAAAAAAGATGGGGATGGGTGTCGGGAAGGAATCCAAAAGGGAAGTGTTTCAACTGTGGTGAAAAAGGACATTGGAGGGATGCCTGTTCCAATCCCAAAAGGAGAGGAAATAAAGGTAATTCTCACGCACTAATTGTTGAAACTTGTTTAGCGGCGAATGCTACCCACTCGTGGGTAATGGATACGGGATCCACTGATCATGTTTGTTTCATTATTCTGGGGGTTCAAACTAACCCTAAGAACTTAGTGGAAGTGAGATCCTCATCACCTTTGGGCAATCTTCTACGAGTAGCAAAATTGAAAAGATGGGAGGCGATGCTTTGTTTTGAAGAAAATATTTTAGTTTTAAGAGATGTTCTTTTACGTTCCGGTTTTACTTAAAAACCTTATTTCGGTTTCAAAACTAATTAATGATGGATATTACATTCGCGTTTTCTAAGCAAGTCAATTCTTTTCACATCATAACGATGTGTTTATCTCATCATGGAATTTTCTTGAACAATCTCTATCTTATTAACTATGCACACCACTCACAAAAATGCATCTTATAACACATCGATGTTTTAAATGCGATAAGAAAAACGTTAGAAAATGTGAGCGAGACACTTATATGGCATCTAAGATTGGGTCATATTAATCTAAATAGGATCGAAAGGTTGGTGAAAGATGGTTCATTTGTCGGACCTACTGATTAGAACCACTTCCAACATAGAATCATGTTTGGAGGGTAAGATGACCAAGAGGGCATTTGGAGCCAGGGAATAGAGCCACAAAAGTGTTGCAAATTGTTCACACCGACGCAGTGTGGGTCCAATGTCAACCAAAGCTTAGAGGTGGTTATGAGTATTTACGTTACTTTTTCATCTATGATTACTCAAGGTTCGGGTACATTTTCCTCATGAAACACAAATCGGAAACCTTTGATAAATTCAAAGAGTTCAAAGCCGAAGTGGAAAATCATAGGGAAAAGAGTATCAAGTTTCTACGATATGATTGTGGAGGCGAATACCTCAGCGATGAGTTTTTGAACTACCTGTCGACGAGGACATTGGTTCCCCGATTAGACTTTAAACCCCTCAACAAAAGCGGGGTTGCGAAGAAGAAAAACAGAACACTCTTAGAAATGGTCAGATCAATGATGAGTTATTCAGATCTACCCAAGTCGTTTTGGGGTCATGTCTTGGAAACAACGACTTACGTTCTGAACCTGGTGCCATCGAAATCGGTTCCCAAAACCCCTAAAGAGTTGTGGACCGGAAAGCAAGTCAAGTCTCAAACATCTCGAGATTTGGGGGTGTCCGCATACATCTTTAGACAAGGAAGCCGGGAAGTTGGATGCGTTTGGAACTAAAAAAATTTATAGGATATCCCATGGAACGAAAGGGTGCATGTTTATGGTCCCAAAGATCAAAAAGGTGGTAATAACTCACGACTTTAGATTTTTGGAAGAAGACTTTATGAACAATCAAAAAGCCCAAAAGTGAGATTACCTTAAATTAAATAAGAGGGCAAACTCATATACCAATTATGCAGTTGATATACCAGCGTCACAAAACACAATCGGAACCTCGTCAGAGTGGGAGGTTGTTCGACAACACGAGAGATTCATGGGGATAGGAGAATCTTTGGATTTGGTCCACGGGGATAGTGAATCGGACCCTGGTCCTACTGAGGCGGTCGAAGATAAGGATTGAGAATCCTCGGCAAATCTGCGATGGAAGCCGAGATGGGCTCAATGGATCATAATCAAAAGTGGGATCTAGTTGAACCACCCATGGGTAAAACCCATTGGATGCAAGGTCTCTACAAGAGGAAAAAGAGGACGACGGGAAGGTGGAAACCTTTAAAGCTAGGCTTGTGGCAAAGGGATACACTTTCGAAAAGAGGTTATCGATTATGAAGAAACCTTTTACTTTGTAGCCATGCTTAAGTCCATCCGTATTCTCTTGGCAATAGGCTGCGATCTAGATTTTGAGATCTGCAAATGGATGTCAAGATAGCTTTCCTTAATCTGAGAGTCTTGACGAGGAAATCTATATCTGTGACGGCCGAAGGTTTCATCGAAAAAGGCCAAGAACACCTTGTGTGCAAGCTGAGAAAGTCCATTTATGGACTTAAGCAAGCATCTCGGCTTGAAACCAATGTTTTGATCATGTTATAAAATCTTATGGGTTTGATCAAAATGATTTCGAGAGTTGTGTCTATAGAAAGTGTGACGGAATTGCCTTGGTATTCCTAGTACTATACGTAGACGATATTCTGCTCATCGGAAACGATGTAAAGGTTTTGTCAAACGTAAGGGTATGACTGTCAAAATAGTTTGATATGAAGGACTTAGGGGAAGCTGGTCATATTCTTGGGATCAAGATCACCCGAGATCGAAAGAAGAGAATGATCGGCTTATCGCAAACTTCATACATAGATACCATTTTGAAGCGTTTCAACATGTAAGATTCCAAGAAGGGTTTTGTACCTTTCAGGCATGTAATCCATCTACCGAAAGACATGTGTCCCAAGACACAAAGGGAGATAGATGACATGAGAGGGATTCCTTATGCGTCGGCAGTAGGAAGTCTCATGTATGCAATGTTGTGTACGAGACCGGATATCTGCTACGCATTAGGCATGGTAGCGAGATATCAGAGCAATCCCAGAAATCAACATTGGACTGCTGTTAAGAACATTCTGAAGTATTTGAAAAGAACTCGAGATAGAATGCTGGTTTATCAGTCAGACAATTTATTTCCAGTGGGATACACGGACTCGGATTTCCAATCAGACCTAGATTCCAGAAAATCTACCTCAGGTAGTGTGTTTTGTCTGGGGGGAGGAGTTGTAACATGGAGAAGCGTTAAGCAAAAATGTATCGCCGATTCTACCATGGAAGCCGAATATGTAGCTGCTTGTGAAGCAGCGAAAGAAGCGGTGTGGCTCAAGAACTTCCTAATGGACTTGGACGTTGTTCCGAATTTGCCCAGTACCATCACGGTCTTTTCTGATAATGCCGGAGGAGTTGCAAATTCAAGGGAACCGAGAGCCCACAAGGTCAGCAAACACATTGAAAGGAAATGCCATCTTATACGAGAAATCGTTAAGAGAGGAGATATAGAGGTGGCAAAGATCGCGTCGGAAGATAACTTAGCTGATCCATTCACAAAGGGTCTGCCTCAGTTAACAATCGAGAGACATGTGGAAAGAATGGGTGTCAAGAGCGTTGTCAATCTGCTTTGAGTATAAGTCGGAGAAAAGTTATTAGGTTGATGTAGGTGACATTAGATGTCACCAGATAATACATCAGACAGGATGTGGTATACTTAAAAGCAGACTTTGAGTATAAGTGGGTTATACGTGAAAATATGCTCTTACTTTGTATAACCTATGTATTAAACACTTATTTACTGAAATAAATTATTTATCATTGTTGCTTTAAATATGATTGAATGTTATATATATTTATTGCAAACCGTTCGTAGCAAGCGTTACATTGTAGTTAACGTGGTGATACGGATCACGAAGATCACGTTAACGGTTCCTTGTATCTGAGTGTGTGTTTCATAACTTAGATAGATCTGAACAATATATTGGTAGAATTTGATGTGTAAAGCTCAGATTGACTTGTCTTGACCAAGAGATTACACTAGTGCATTCGATGCGCTGAAGCGGACCTACAGAGAGGATAAACTCATTCGCATTGACTTAAGGGATGAAGAGTTAGACCTCAGTGGTTGTTAATTTCTTAATCTTATTCACTTAATAAAGACTGTGTGCGATTAGTAGTTATTGCTTTGACTTATAAATGGGAAGAAAATCATTTCGACTTCGATACCCTATATCTTGGGCAATAATATTAATTGCACGACGATTCTTGCTAAATATCTGAGAGAATCGTGTGCTTGCAAAAATCTTGCTTGATTGGTCCCTTGGTGGGCCTGTACCTTTATCATACCAAATCTTTACAAGTGGAATTAATTTTCCCATTATGGATAATAAAAATTTGGGTTGTCCTTACTCCAAGGATAAAGATATTGATTAATATAAAGCTTTTCAGTGGCTTAAATAATTAATGGACTAAATAATCTTAAACATGGGAAATAATAACCGGGAGCCATATTACCGTAATATGAGTTAAGATTGGATAGTGCAATATTAATTATATAGTGGTATTAATTAATATTAATAAATTTCAATTATATTGTGGCTCAATATTGGAATTGAAGTCCATTGGAAGGTCCATCTTAATTCTCCTAAAGACCCCTCAAGTAACCAAATTATAGTCCAATAAATAAAAGGTGCTTAAAATAAAATAAATTATTGTTGCTTATATTTCCTTGTTTTTGCGAAAATATTAAAGAAAAGAGGGAGAAGAATTTCTTGAGAAGATTTTATGGAAAAGAGATAATATATTCTTGGAATACAAGATTATCCCATAAATTCAAGAAAACTCCCACTTGGCTTCTTTAATAGTGAAATTTTCGAAAATAATGTATAAGAAAGGGAAGAAAGATTTTCTTGGAAAGATTTTATGGAAAAAGATATGTATTCTTGGAATACAAAATATCTCATAAATTCAAGAAAGATCCAATCTTGCAAATCTTCTTGAAATTTTTTTTTTTTTTGAAAAATAAAATAAATAAAGGGTGAGATTTTTTTTGGAAAAATACACATGGAAAGAAGAATATATAGGATATATTAAAGACTTCTTGGAGATCAAGAAAAGATCTTTCCTAGCCCTAATTGTGCCCCATATTTCAAACCCCCCTCCTCTTATATATAGGGGATGAATTTTTCATCTCCAACTAGTGTTCCATAAGTTGAAAATATTAGAAATCCACAAAGGTGGTGCAACAATATTTTTATTTTCCTTGTTTTATAAATCATTAATCGGAGAACCTTCCACCGGGGTTATTGGATGAGGACTTGGGAATACTTGAGAAGGACTTTTGGTGGGTATCCAGATACTTGATCCTGTCTGTCTCAGATCGTCTCTCCAACGGGTATGTTTACGTAAACTCCTAAAAATTCTGCATGCTAGGATCTTTTACGTGAAATATTATTTGCATGTTGTTGTTGGATTAATTATTATTTGAATTCACTTAGGTAAATTCATGCTAGTAATAATTGTTAATTTAAATTTGTGTTTATGAGGTCATCCCGATAGATCCTGACATATGTTATCCCAACACATATAATGTCGCCGCTTGATGGTTGTAAACCAACTTAACTTTGTTTCGCTAGCCCTCGCGGGGAACAAAGGGTAAGGGACATCAGTCGAACTAGGTTCGACAAACTAGGAATTGCAGTTTTGCAATTGGTTTGGAGACCTACCAGTTATGCTATTGTAATGATCAGCCCTCGCTGGGATTATGATGGTAGTAATGTTAATCCTAGTCCATTACAATTTATATTTGATATAAATTCGTACTTTCCGATGAGGTCGTTAAGTATGTGAAAATAATGGAGACAAAATAAACACAAAAGAAAGGCCATGTTTATTTTGATTGCTGAATATTGATCATAGGAATAATGTATTTTAATTCCCATTTTATTTTATTTCTCTTGGTTAGTTGAAATGTATAACTGTTATTGAGATGTGTTTTGGAAACAAACAAATTGGCTAGGCCAAATTTTATGGACTGTCATCGAAACATGTGTTTGGTGTTAAGGCAAGAAAAGATTGAGTACGTGTTGGACACGCCAATCCCGGTTACCCCTGCATCTGGTTCCCTGAGGTAGCCACGTTTGACGTAGCAGCTCAGAAGAAGCATCAAAAGAATGCTTCCCAGACTCAGTGTGTGATGTTGCTCGGCATGACTCTCGAATTGCATACGCAACATGAGAAAATGGGTCCCTTCTATATGCTCAAGCATCTGAAGGATCTCTTTGATTCTGAATCTCATTCTGAGATTTATAAAGTGATGAGAGATCTGTTCAGATGCCGGTTAGCTAAAGAAGAGAAGATTTCACCTCATGTGCTAATGATGATAGACCTAATTGAGAAACTTGGTAATTTAGGCATTGAGCTAAAGGACCAACATTTTCATTTATGCTATCCTCTAGTCACTCCCGATTCATATTTCAGCTTCATTGTGAACAACAATATGAATAAGACGGATGCGACCATGCCTGAACTTCACAACGTGCTCAAGAATTTTGAGTTCACTATCACTAAGATGGTGTTCAAGAGAAGGAGCGGGTAGACAAGGATGTGTGCCTCTACTATAAGCATTAGAAGAGACTGGAAGAAGGACTGTAAGGTTCTGGTTGTTGAAAAGAAGGCACTGGGTGCTTCTAGCACTAGAACATGTATGTTTGTTATTAAGATAAACATGTCCACTAATAGCGCTAACTATTTGGTATTAGATACCAGATGTGGCTCTCATATTTGTACGAATGTGAAGGGGCTCATGTGTCTTAGGGCGGGTGAAGTCGTCTTACACGTGAAAATGGAGCAAGAGTTGCTACTGAGTGTGTGGGGACTTATGTGTTAGACTTATCATTTGGTTTTAGATTAGAACTTAATGATTGTCATCTAGTTCCTTCTATTACTCGCAACATGTATTTGTTGCATTGTGGATATCATGTTCTTAATATACAAAGTAAAAGACTCAAACTTAGTAATCATGAAATCCCGACTTACTTATGTCATTGTAGAACTTGATCATGTAAAGGAGAAAAGAATTGCAAGGTTAAGAAAGTTAGACTACTTAACCCCATTCGACTATGAGTCTTATGGAGATTGTGAATCTTATCTCATGGGAAAGATGATCAACAGACCCTTTTCTGGGAAAGTGGTTCATGCCAAATAAGTTCTAGAGTTGATCCACAGTGATTTATGTGGACCATTGCTCACTCTGGCTAGGGGTCACTTGGGCTACTTCATCACTTTTACTGATGATTTCTTGAGATACGGATACGTGTATCTTATGAGACACAAATTCGAATCTTTTGAGAAATTCAAAGAGTTTAAGGCTGAAGAAGAGAAGTAACTTGGTAAGAGTATCAAGACTCTTCGATCAGATCGAGGAAGTGAATACCTTAGCCATGAATTCACTGATTACTTGAAGTTACACGGAATCCAGTCACAATGGACTCCTCCCGGAACACCTCACATGAATAGTGTGTCCAAGAGGAGAAACCGAACCCTGTTAGATATGGTGAGGTACATGATGAGTTTTTCCTGTCTTCCAACATTCTTATGGGATACGCGTTACAAACCTCAATTTACATTCTTAATAGGATTCCATCTAAATCGGTTGAGCATACACCATATGAACCATGGTGTGAGAAGAAGCCAACTTTTACACATATCAAACATGGGGTTGCCCCGTGATTGTGAAAAGGATGCTTACCGATAAGTTGAAATCCAAAGGTGAAAAGGGTTACTTTGTGGGATGTCCTGAGGAAACTAAAGGATATTACTTCTATCTACCTGAGAAATAATTAGTGATTGTTTCTAGGCAGACCAAGTTCCTCGAACAAAACTATGTCTTTAAGGAACAAGGTCGTAAGATGATAGAACTTGAAGAAATTCAAGAACCACAAATTAACAAAGAGACTGTTATCTTGTCAAAGCAACATGACAAGAAATCAGTAGGAGCATTCAACAACTTTTACGGTGGGAGTCTCTCATTAGGTGATCGTCTTTCAGCTATTGGGAGCGTAATTGGAGTTGGCTTGCCTGTGCAAGAACCTCCAAGTGGGCTGAATGAGAACAACATAGTTCAAACTCCTGCCCAAGAGGCATCTGAAAGTGTAGCTCTTGAGGACTCTCCGGACATTGATGAAATCGATGCACCACAAAATTTTCACGATCAGAATGTACAACCTACACAACCACAGCTCTGTAAGTCAATTAGGAATCGTAATCCGCCCATTAGATACGGTTACCTCTTGGAGGAACTCGATAATATGGACATACCGGATAAGGACGATCCTAATACTTACTCTGAAGCAATATCAGATATTGATTCAGGGAAGTGGCATGAAGCCATGAAATCCGAGATGGACTCGATGTACACCAATCAAGTCTGAGACTTGGTTGAGTTGCCTAAAGGGGTTAGACCTATATTTTGCAAATGGGTCTTCAATCGTAAGACTGATGCAAATAGCAAAGTACAAACCTATAAAGCTAGGTTGGTGGTGAAGGGTTATAGTTAACGCGAAGGCATTGACTGTGATGAGACCTTCTCACCAGTTGTAAAGATCAAGTACATTCGAATTTTACTTGCGATAGCAGCACACTATGATTATGAGATTTGGTAGATGGATGTCAAAACAACTTTCCTCAATGGAAACATTGATAAGGAAGTGTTTATGACTCAACCGGAAGGTTTTATATCTAAGCTAAATTCTAATCTAGTATGCAAGCTAAAGAGATCCCGTTAATGGATTGAAGCAAGCTTCTAGGAGTTGGAATATCCGATTTGATGAAGCTATCAATTTTTGACTTCATCAGAAATTCGAAAGATCCTTGCGTTTATCGTAAACGCAACGGGAAGAATACTATTTTCATAATCGTGTATGTCGATGACATATTGATTTTGGGAAACAATATCCCGTTAATGCAGTCCATTAAAGATTTGTTGTTAAAGACCTTCATGATAAAGGGTCTTGGTGAAGCCTGCTACATCCTAGGGATCAAGATTCACAAGGATAGATCCAAGAGGATGTTGGGGCTATCACAGTTCACCTATGTTAGACAAGGTGTTGAAGCGTTTTGCGATAGAGAACTCTAAGAGAGGATCTCTATCGGCAAATCATGGGATAAAGCTATCAAAGAATGATTGTTCCTCTGTTGAAGCTGATATCAAACACATGAAAGATGTCACATATGCATATGCAATTGGGTCAATCATGTACGCCATGACTTGCACTAGGCCAAACGTGGCCTACGCTATCAACATCACTGGTAGATACCAACAGAATCCGGGTGAGTCTCACTGGATTGTTGTCAAGACCATTCTGAAGTATCTTAGATGAACTAAAGAATGTTTCCTTGTCTATGGTCGACAGTCAGAACTAGTAGTGACTGGTTAAGCTGACACAAGTTTCCAATCCGACTGTGATGATTACAAATCACAGTCAGGTTACATTTCACTCTCAATAATGAGGAGGCCAGTTGGAATAGTTTCAAGTAAAACGACCGCAGATTCAACAACCGAAGTTGAGTACATTGTTGTATCAGAAGCCTCAAGGAGGCTGTCTGGATTTTATAGTTCTTAAGAGAACTAGGGGTAGTTCCGAGTGCCAGTTGTCTAATAAAGTTGTATTAAGACAACGCTGGTGCGATTGCGCAAAGCAAAGGAATCGAGATCAGCAAACAGAAACGAGCATGTACCCAAGTTTATCATTTGATCCGCGAGATCATAACGATAAGAGAAGTATAATTAGAACGTATTCCCACATATTTAATTTGGCAGATCCTTTCACAAAACACTCAGTGTTCATGTACACACTAGACATTTGATGGTCTAGGGGTTAGACATGTAGGTGATTGACTCTAGTCCAAGTGAGAGATTGTTAGTGTTAGTGTTCTAGAGACAATCTATTATAAGGATATAATACTCGATGATATTCAGTTTGATTTAATATTATAGTTCAATTAATATTAATGTATGGCAATCCACTTGTTTGAATATTATGTTTGATTGTTTGCATTTATTCATACAAGTGTTCCCATGAGTCATTGCTGTCATTGAGGTTGTGAGAACTCAGATGACTTAAGCATGATTCTCAAATAGCCCCGATCAAGGATCATCAAGAATGGGATATTGATGATGCAATGGAGATTGATGTGCGATTTGCATCATACTCTTAGAGAGTGTAGTAAGATCTCACTTACTACGAGGTACAAGGTATCTCATGATGGATGCACAAATACCTTAGAGGGTATTTGTATACCCATCCGAGAAACCGTTTGATGTATTTCCACTATATGTGTCTACGGGTGTCTCGGTTAGTGGGAGCGATGCGATACTCCTTTGACTTGAGGTTAATACGCACGACATGTGCGGAGTGATGAACTTTGACCATGATCGACGCTTGCACTCGTCTATGGGTAGATATGGCTTAGATTGGGTTCATCACGAAGTGCATGTGCGTGGTAGTTGAGCCAAGAATAAGATTAATTCCTCAATGTGGATTTAGAGAGAATACTCATCTTCTCATCATAATTGGATCAAAGTCATCGGCAGATGCACGTAAACTTAGACTTTGTGGCTAAGTGTGACATACATGATCAATTAGTGATTAGAGATAATATGATTAAGTTATTTGAATAGACACTTCATCATGTTCAAGACTTAGTCGGGTATTCGTGAATGAAAGGAGGAAATCGTAATAGCCCATGTTTCAGTTACAGGTAGTTTCACGTTTCTCGCAACGTACCTCATATGTTGAGAATGCCAGATTTATTGTCTAGGGTTCAATTAAGACCGTTAGTTTGACTAATCGCTCGATATATGAGGGCCTATGGGCCACACAACAAGTAGTTCCCTTTTAGGGATTATAGTTGGTTGATTAAATGTTAAATTGGATTTAATATTTAATTTATGGAGAATTAATTAATAATAGATTAATTTGGCATTAATTATTATTAATCTTTAATTAAATTGGATTTAATTAAATAGGATTCCCAATAATAATATATGGAATATTATTATAGGATTTAATATATATGGAATCAAATCCGTAGATATTTTATATACATGGGAATTAAATCCGTAGATATTTTATATATAGGAAATAAATCTAAGAGATTTATTCAAATAAAGATTAGGGATTTTATTTCCTAATCAGGTTAGCTTAAGATTTAAGATGGGTCTCTCCTATATATATGAGCTCTTGGGAATCCATAAAACGTTAATTCATTATTCTCTCCATAAGATCTAGAGTTAGAATTTTCCTAGCAAATTCATCTCGGGATTCAACGTTGGCAAATCCGTGCAAGTCCGTGTTTGGGGATTACGTGGATACCATAATAGAGAAAATATGTACGATTTACTGTAAGGTTTCTCTTTATGTTTACACGTATTTAATTATGCAATTACGTGTTCGTTGTTGGTGAACTGTTTAATTCCGCTGCGCATGTATTACGTGTTTACGTGCCTCTAAATTCCAACAGAAACATGATGAAGTATTTACTGAAAATGATGAAAGGATGTAAGGAATGGAGATGAAAATTGGAAAGCTCGAAGATCTGATAATCGGAGTGGGGCAAAATGTAAAGAATATCAGTCAGAACATGAAGTATTTGATGAAGAAAGCTACAAATGCAGGTCATGGGTCATTTGATTCATCACATGAAGAGAGGAAATCTGATAAGGGAAGAAAAGGTTTTTATACTCCCCCGCGTGCTAGAAATCATAATTAGAATACTGGTCCAATTAATTTTCAAGCCAATAACCACACGGTTAGACTCAAATTTCCTGAATTCAGTGGAGAGAATCCATTAAGTTGGATTAGGTAAGCTAATAGATTCTTCCAAATCATGCATATGGGAGAAACAACTAAGGTATACCATTATGGGTACTACATGGTGGATGTTGGTGACATTTGGTATATGGAATTAGGTAGAGGCAAATGAGGGCATTGAATGGGAAGAGTTTTGCCAATTGATGTTAACCAGGTTCTTGAGGCCTAGAAAGGAAGATGCGGTGATTGAATTCACCAAGCTACAACAAAATCATGATGTAAACTCTTATCAAGAGAAGTTTGATGAACTCAAATCTTTGGTGAAAGTTAAGAATCCTGATTTGAGTGAAGAGCTTCTTACATCTTGATTTTTAAGAGGGTTGAAAGAGGAGTTGAGGGTTCCTGTGCAGTTATTTAAACATGTTGAGCTGACTCAAGCAATCAATACTGCTAAGATGCTTGAGTCCACTCTTGATATATGGGGGGTGAGAAGAACAAGTTTGGAAGTCAGAAAACTCAATACAATTCCTACAACAAACAACAACTTGCATACAATCAGGCAAATAATGATAAAGAGGAAAAGAAAGTGAATGTTGAGGATAATCCTACTTTTAAGTCGATAAAAGATGTTGAATACCAAAAGAGAAGAGCTCTAGGGTTGTGCTTCCACTAGTGATGAAAAGTATACTTATGGCCATATTTGCAAGAACAAACAGTTCAATCTGGTTTTAGTAGAAGGAGACAATGATGAAGTTGTGAGGGAAGAGTATTCAGAAGAAGCAGAAAAAATTCAGGATGGAATTTCAATCAATGCTTTGATGGGCAACAAATCTAAAAACACTCTTAAGATCACTGGTTAGGTAGGGAAGAGACAACTAAATGTACTTATAGACAGTGAAAGTACCAGTAGTTTTATTGATGATAACATTGCTACTGAGTTACATTGTGTAATGGAAGAGTCTTGCCCTTGGATTATAACAGTGGCTGATGGAGGCAAAACCACCAGTAGGTTTAAGTGTGCTAATTTCAAATGGTTCATGCAGGGAGAACTATTTACTATTGATCTAAGAGTACTTCAGTTGGGGGGTTGTGATGTAATATCTGGAAGGATGAGAATGAGGCCATTCTAGAAGGGGATACATCCAAACAAAACATAAGGGTTATCACTGCTAGAGGGTTGAATAAGCTCTTACATAAAATTGATCATGGGGTGATGGTACAGCTATTCAGTATCAACACTGAAACACAAAACGATGGAGGGTGTGATACTCAGATAATGATTGTATTTTGGGCAATATTATTAATTACATGAAAATTGCTAAGATTTAACACAGAGCAACGTGTGCAAGGAAGGTCTTGTCTAATTTGTCCCCTTGGTGGGCTCAGAAGTTTTATCATACAAATCTTGCAAGTGGATTAAGTTTCGGTATGGATAATAATGTTGAGCTGTCTTTAGTCCAAGGAAAAAGATATTAATTAATATAAAGTTTTTCAGTGACTTAATTAATTAATGGACTAAATAATCTTATACACTGGGAATAATAACCGGGAGCCATATTATCGTAATATGGATTAAGATGGATAGTGCAATATTAATTTTATAGTGGAGTAAATTAATATTATTGGGTTGAATGATATTGTGGCTCAATATTAGAAATTCAGAGCCCATTGGAGGTTCAATCTTAATTCTCCTAAAGGCTCCTCAAGTAGCCCAATATAAGTCCAATTAATGAAAAGGAGAAGAAAATAACATTGCCTAATTTTTGCCTATTATTTTCGAAAAAAATAAGGAAAAGAAGAGAAAAGATTTTCTTGATTTTCTTGAAAAGATTTTTATGGAAAAAGATAAGTATTCTTGGAATACAAGATTATCCCATAAATTCAAGAAATCCCAAATCTTGTTTCTTTACTTAAAGATTTCGAAAATATTATAAGAATGAGAGGAAAAGATCTTTTGTGATTATTTATGAAAAATAGAATATATGAGATATATTCAAGATTGTATCTTGGAGAAGATACAAGGAAATTTCCCATGAAGCCCTAAATCACTAAATTTTCGTCCCACCTAGTTCTTATAAATATGAGATGAATTTTTCATCCCCTACACAATTCCAGTCTCGGAAAATTAGAAATCCACAAAGGTGGTGCAATATTTTTTCTTTTTCTCCTTTGTTATAATTGTTCGTGCGAATCCTCCACCGGATTACGGGCAAGGACTTGGGACATACTTGAGAAGGAACTTAGGTTGATCCATCGTCTCAAAGGTTGTCACTCCAAGAGGTACGTTTCTCGTAAACTCCTAGATTCTGCATGTGTAGGAATTTACGTGAATTTATTGTACGCAAGATTGTTGTTGGTATTTGCTAATTGAATTAATAGGTTAATTCATGTTAGAAGTAATTGTACAATTTAAATTTGTAAGCTTAATTGCACCTCGAATAGATTCGGGCACACTATTCCCCAATAGATAGATCTTAGACAAGAGTATTTTCAAATACTATTGAAGGAATGTGATAGATATAAAACTGTATTCACTCATTGTGGCCTATTTGAGTTCAAAGTAATGCCAATTTGGGCTGACTAATGCCCATGCTACCTTTCAAAACATGATGAATGAGGTGTTTAAGGAAGTGATAAGGAAATTTGTGCTAGTATATTTTGATGATATACTAGTTTACAGCCTTGATGTGAATTCTCATGTTGAGCACTTGACAATAGTAATAGAGCTACTGAGGAAGAACAAATTATATGTTAAAAAGAGCAAATGTGCTTTTGGGGTCAAGATAGTTGAGTATTTGGGGCATATAATTTCTGGAGATGGTGTAAGAACAGATCCTGAGAAGATTAGGAGTATGATAGAGTGGCCTAAACCAAAGAATATCAAAAGTCTTAGAGGGTTTCTGGGTCTTACTGGGTATTACAGGAGATTTATAAGAGGGTATGGGATTTGCACTTGGCCTCTAACTCAATTACTGAAGAAGGACAATTTTAAATGGAATGCTGAAGCTGACAAAGCCTTTGAAGTGTTGAAAGAACTAATGACACAAGCACATGTTCTAGCAATGCTTGATTTTTCTCAACCATTCATTATAGAGACAGATGTTTGTGCCAGTGGGATAGGAGTTGTACTAATTTAGAGAGGGCAACCTATTGCTTACTTCAGTCAGAGTTTGTGCCTTAGAAATCAGACTTTGTCTACCTATGAGAAAGAGTTACTTGCTATCATGACAACAGTAACTAAATGGAGTCGTTACCTAAATGTAGCCAATTTGTGATCAGAACTGATCATGCAAGCCATAAACATATTAAGGAAGAAAGGTTGTGCAACATACTGCAGCAAAAGTGGCACATTAAACTAATGGGGCACAACCATACTGTGGAGTATAAGAAAGGGAAAGAAAACAAAGCAGTTGATGCTTTGTCAAGGCAATTTGAGCAAGAAAAATGAGATTTCCAGGTGCTACAGGTCACAAGCGCTAAAATAGAACCACAATGGATGGAAGACATCAAGTCAAGCTACATGGATGATGACAGGGCAACGCAACTTATAGCTCAGACTTTACTCACACCAGATGCTAACAGATTATATTCTGTTAAAGAAGGAATACTAAGATATAAGGGAAGGATATGAGTTGGTGATTCAAAAGCAATAAAGATCAGAATTATAGAAGCCATCCACAATTCAGCTATGGAGGTCACTCAGGTATGCATGCAGTTATCATAAAGCTAAATTATTATTTTACTAGTTGGGTATGAAAAGAGATTTCATGGAGTTTGTTGAGGCTTGTGATATCTGTAAAGGGTTTGTTTTTTTTGGGATTATAGTGCGTGGGAAATCCTGGACTTTGAAGTCCTAGAATTTTAAAATCTTGATGAATAGTTAAGATATATGTTTGTTGTGAGATTTTTATAGGGTAGGATGATAGAAAAGTTGATTGATGTGACATTATTATATTTTTTTTTTTTGAGTGTATTGGGAGAATAAAAAAGTAGATGATGTGAGTGTATTGAAAGAATAAAAAGTAGAGTAGTAGTAGTAGGTTGATGGAATAGAGTATGATTAATAGGATCTCAAAATCCTTACTTTAAACTTCAAAATAAATTGGGGTTTGAGATTGTAAAGTCCAAAGTCCGGCCGGGATAGTCGGGAACAAACATACCCTAAGAGATGCAAGACAGAAAATGTTCCCTACCCTGGGTTGTTACAACCCCTACAGGTACCTGAAAAACCATGGAGTCATATTACGATGGATTTCATTGAGGCTCTACCTAATGCAGAAGGGAAAAGTGTGATATGGGTTGTTGTGGATAGAATGACTAAGTACAGTCACTTCTTAGCTTTGAAACACCCCTACACAGTTGAGAGTTTGGCTGAGATCTATCTCCACCAAATTTACAAATTACATGGTTTTCCTGAAGTCATAATCAGTGACAGAACTTCTGGAAATCATTGCTTAAACTTTTGGGGGTGCAATTGCATATGAGCACTACTCATCATCCTCAAACTGATGGGCAGAGTGAGAGAGTTAATAAGTGTGTGGAGACCTATCTAAGGTGTACAACACATCTCAAGCCAAACAAATGGGTGAAGTGGCTACCATTAGCGGAGTGGTGGTATAATACTAACTACCATCAATCTATACAAATGACGCCCTTTGAAGCTTTATACGGTTATAAGCCAACACAAATGGGCATTGGCCCATTTCTACAGGAAACATCTAGTGAAGCAAAAGAGGTTTTGGAGGAAAGGTAAAAAAATCATTCAAATTTTAAAAGAGAATCTTGCTATGGCTTTGCACAAAATGAAGAGATACACCAATTTACATCAGTCGGAGAGAAGGTTTCAGGTGGGGGACTTCGTATTTGTTAGGATGCAACCCTTCAAGCACGTCCCTGACCAACTATAAAGACAAACTAAGTTGTCAATAAAGTAATATGGCCCATTTCAAGTCACTGAGAAGGTTGAGGAAGTTGCTTACATGCTAAATCTACCTAATGGGCGTCGATTACATCCCGTATTTCATGTTTCACAATTCAAGTTACAAATTAAGAACAAATATACACCACAGGTGCAACCACCAGACGTAAATGAAGAAGGTGAAGCCATCGTCGTACCTATTGCTATTTTGAGCCACCGTTCAGTGAAGAAGAGGAATCAGACAGCCGATCAAGTCTCGGTTCAGTAGAGCAATGGCATGCCAGAAATGGCTAGTTGGAAGGACTCAGTGGTAGTTAAAACGAAATTCCCGAATTTCGTCTTGACTTGAGGTTAAGTCAATTCTAGAGGAAGGCATTGTCGTGTTTTATGAAACACGACCTGGTTTAATAAACACTTGTGGGCCGTCCGAGTTTGGGCCTCCTTTTATTTCCATTTTCAGTAATAAGTTTTGGGCTCGCCGATCCAAAGTCCACGTATCAGAGCATCCAACGACTAAGGATTGTATTTCATTTCTGACACCATAACGGTTTGCAGCATGAAGTCGCACTACAAAGGGGAGAATCATCCATGGCAGAGGGTGTGGTTGTATGAGGTATTATTCCTTATGTTTTCATTCGTCTTTTCCGTACAATTCAGTCGAGTGATTTCTTATTTTCTGCAGATTTGTGATGAATCTGCGTAGTGTTACTTTGTGTTGTGAGTGTTCTTCATATGCGAAGCCATTGTGAGTGATTATCTTCAAAATCCCTCGAATATTAGAAAACCACCCAAATACTTGCATAAACTTTGGAATTGCAGGCCAATACACGACAATGGCGAATATTTCCTTCCTCCGGTGATCGGCGGCCTAGTTCTACTCTGTTATTTTCATAATCTTTAGTTTATTTACTAATATTGTTTGGTTGAACTACTGATATTGTTGAGCGTGTCGAGTGATACTGAAAATGTTGCGTGTTTATCTAGTTAGTATTTGCATATTTGAGTTCGGGACATTACAAAATTTTAAAAAGTATTTTTTATTTTTTTAGCTCTTATAAGCTTTATTAGCTAAACATTTAAAACCTTATATTCGAAATAAATAAATTATATTATAAGCTTTATTCCTCTAAAGCTAGGGTGTCAGATTCTGACGATATTTGCGATCTGATTTGCAATCTTAGGAATTCTTCTTTGGCTTCTCTCTTTTCGCAATTTGCTCCGCCGCCTTTCCCATCAGAGGCGTCCACTTTGCATTTGGCTCCACCGCAATTCTTTTCGATTCTGGTGTTTTCGCAAGTCACCTCTTCAATGCGTTACTCTTCTTCGGAGTCGGCCCCGTGAAAATTCCCAAGGGCTCTCGACGTTTCTTCGGTCTGCGATGACTATGTTCGGGCAATAAAAGTAGGGGCATTCTACTCGATTGAGGTAGATGAGGAGGATTACCTGAAGGGGGTGGAGAAATACAAGATCGCTCATAGACTACTTTTTCTATCCCCTCAAGGATAGGCCAAGAACGTTGGATTTACTCAAGGCTAGGCTGATGGACGTTTGGAGTTTGAAATCAGACTGCAGAATTGTTACTTTGGGCCGTGGGTTCTATAACATCTAGTTCCTCTCTCAAGATGATAATACAAGGGTTTTTAGTAAAAGTTCCTGGAATCTCAGCCTTGGAACTATTAGTTTAAGGAGATGGACACCCGATTTCAACCCCTACAAGCTTAGCTCATCGGTGACAGAGGTTTGGGTCAGAATCTATGAGCTAAGCGTTGAATACTGGAGCCCTAAGTTGATTCTTGGGATCGCTTCTGCTGTTGGAAATCCGGTCAAGATTGACGAGCGATCCACTGACGGTAGCTTGGGTCATTTCACAAGGGTGTTGGTGGAGGTTGATATGAAGAACGAGCTTCAAGAATGGGTTGTGGTGGTTTGAAGGGATTTATCCTTTTTTGTTGGGATTCGGTATAAACCTTCTGGCACTTGTACAAATTGTGGCATCATGGGCCATTCTCTGGCCGCTTGCAGGTTTCGTAAAGGCCCTGATGGTGGAGGGGTCAAGAGACGTTCTAAATCTCTGAAGGATTCATCGGTTACAAAAGGAAAAGAGAGCTTGCTTGTCATTCCTGATAGGGTTGATGATTCTGAGCCAGCAGGTTTCTCAGGATTACATAAGGATGGTAGTGACCGGAATAGTGAGAGCAGTTTAGCCACAGTGCTTTTCATCGATGAGGGGTATACTTCGACGCTGGTTTCTTCGGTTCATGCCAGCAACTCGTTTGCTATGCTTTCTGAAGGGTTTCTCCTAGAACTGAGAAGGATAAGAGTAGCTCCAAACCTTAGGCTTCGAAGCCTCTGGAGAAAGGGGCTTTTTCATCTTAGATTCCGAAGGCTACCAACAAGGGCACCATTGTAAAGGGTGGTCCTAAGATTCATGACTCTAAAATGATTGTAAAAAATTCGTCTAAGACGGGGGTTTTCAAACCTACCAAATCCTGTTTGAAGAAACCTGGGGCTTCTTTTGACAATATCAATCTGGTTGCTACCACTGCTGGTCCCCCTTTCAAGGCCATGAATGTGGCTGCTTCCAAGTATTGGAATGAACTTGCTATTGATCCTAAGCAGTCTGAGCACGGGAAGACGGAGGGTTTAACATTAATGCTCTCTTTCGGAATGCTAATGAGACCTTAGGATCTCTCACAAGATCATCTCTTTCTAATCTTATTACTTTGAATAACCCCTTGCTTTTTGCTATTGCAGAACCTAAGATTCCTCCGAGTATAGTGGATGTTTCATTCTGGAATGCTCTACACATGGACTTCCTTTGTTCTAATGAGAGACATGACATGCTACCTAGTCTCTGGATTGTGGTGAAAAAGCTGGATAACTTTGTGATTTCTGTCCTTTACTCTAGTTCTCAATGCATCATCATTAAATGTGTCTTTCCTAATGTTACATGCATTATTGCTTTTGTTCATGCTAGTTGTAGTTATATTAGAAGAAGAGTTCTCTGGGATGATTTGTTACCTTTTTGTGATGAGCCTTTTCTGGTAATGGGTGATCTTAATGATATGTTGTGTAGGCATGAAATAATTGGCCTTGCTGCTCCTTTGCAGGCTTCTTGTGTGGATTTTAAAAACTTTATTGACAATTTTGGTCTTATTGATTGTGAGACCTCTGGTCCTTTTTATACTTGGGTTTCTAATGTTAATTCTGGCCATTTTATGGCTTCTAGAATTGATAGAGTCCTTATGAGTGCCAGTTTTGCTGCTTTGTTTAATTCTATTAACTGTGAGGTTCTTGGTAGGCATAATTATGATCATCATCCTCTTTATATTTCTTGTTCCCTCACTAACAGGTTTTCTAAAATGGCTTTTAGATTCCAAAATATGTGGTTAGAGGATACTAGTTGTGTTGATCTTATTAACAATTCTTGAAGAGTCTATATGGATGCTAGGGATCCTATTTCTTTTGTTGTCAAGAAGCTGAAAAGACTTGAGGGTGAGTTGACGTATTGGAACAAACATATTTTTAAGAATGTTCATTTTTCTGTGAAACATGCCCAAGATGAGTTGAAGGATATCCAGGAGAAAAGGGCTTTGCCCAGGACCCTGGTGATTGGTACAATAAGGAAGTTGAGGCTCATTAGAAATTGGGCTCTATTCTAAAAAGATGGGATGCCCTTAGATCACAGAAGTTTAGAGCTAGCTGGTTGAAGGATGGAGATAGAAACACCAAAATCTTGCATGCTCTTCATTCAAGGGGCAAATGCAGGAGTAACATCCCATCTCTGGACATTAATAATGTCAGAACCACTTACCAGGGGGTTATTTATGATCACATTATTAACTTCTAATCTGATCTCTTTAATGTTTCTAAGGCTAGGCCTATTGATTATTCTTGTCTAAGAGCTTTAATTTTAATATGATTTATGATGCTGATAGTGTTGGGGTTATACGTGAAAGTATGTTCTTACTTTGTATAACAAACTGAATTTATCACTTATTTACTGAGAATAAATCTTATTATCACTGTTTATTTAAATATGAATGAATGTTATTTATTTATTACAAACCGTTCAATATCAGTACATATTGCATTTTAGTTAATATGGTGATACTCGATACAGAAGATCACATTAACAGTTCCTTGTAAATAATTACATCTTCACAATCTAGATGAAATTGAACACTCCATTGGTAGAGGTTGATGTGTAATGCTCAGATTGACTTGTCTTGACCAAGAGATTATACTAGTGCATTATGATGCCCTGAAGCGGACCTACAGAAAGGATAAATTCTTCCGTACTGACTTATGGGATGAATAATTAGACCTCAGTGGTTGTTGATTTCTTAATCTCTGTCACTTAAATAGGATTGTGTGTAATTAATATTTATTGCTTTGATCTATGTTGAGTTTAGAATCAGAGAGCGATTATATACTTTGTATTTTGGACAATATTATTAATTACATGACAATTGCTAAGATTTAATCAGAGAAACGTGTGCAAGGAAAGTCTTATTTGATTTGTCCCCTTGGTGGGCTCAGAAGTTTTATCATACCAAATCTTGAAAGTGGAATTTATTTCCGATATGAATAATATATTGGAATATAGAGGCACTTAAACACGTAATACATGCGCAGCGGAATTAAACAGTTCACCAACAACGAACATATAATTGCATAAACGATTACGAATAAACATAACAAGAAATCTTATAGTAATTCGAGAGCAGATTTCTCAACTATGGTATCCACGTAATCCCCGTTCACGGACTTGCACAAATTTGCCAGCGTTGAATCCCGAGACGAATTTGCTAGGAAAATTCTAACTCTAGATTTTATGGAGAAAATATGAACAATTGTATTCTGAATTCCTAAGAGCTCATATATATAGGGGAGACCCAACTTAAATCTTAAGCTAACCTGATTAGGAAATAAAATTCATAATCTCATAAAATAAATCTCTTAGATTTAATTCCAATATATAAAATCTCTACGGATTTAATTCACATGTATATCAAATCTCTACGGATTTGATTCCATATATATTAAATCCTATAATAATATTCCATATATTATTATTAGGAATTCTATTTAATTAAATCCAATTTAATTAAACATTAATAATAATTAATCCCAAATTAATCTATTATTAATTAATTCTCCATAAATTAAATATTAAATCCAATTTAATATTTAATCAATCAATTATAATCCGTAAAAGGGAACTACTTGTTGTGTGACTCATATGCCCTCATATATCGAGTGATTAGTCAAACTAACAGTCTTAATTGCATCCTAGGCAATAAATCAGACATTCTCAATATATGAGGTATGTTGCGAGAAACGTGCAACTACCTGTAACTGAAACGTGGACTATTGCGATTTCCTCATTTCATTCACGAATACTCGATTAGTGTGGAACATGATGAAGTGTCTATTTAAATAACTTAATCATATTATCTACAATCACTAATTGATCACATATGTCACATTTGGCCACAAAGTCCTAGTTGACGTGCATTGACCAATGACTCATAGGAACACTTGCATGAATAAATGGAAATAATTAAACATAATATTCAAACAAGTGTATTGCCATACATTAATATTAAATGAACTATAATATTAAATCAAATTGAATATCATCGAGTATTATGTCCTTACAATAAATTGTCTCTAGGACACTAACACTAACATAATAATGTTGAGTTGTCTTTACTCCAATGAAAATATATTAATTAATATAAAGCTTTTCAGTAGTTTAATTAATTAATTGACTAAATAATCTTAAACACAAGAAATGATAATCGGGAACCATATTATCGTAATATGGGTTAAGTTGGATAGTGCAATATTAATTTTATAGTGAAGTAAATTAATACTAATCGGCTGAATAATATTGTGGCTCAATATTGATAATTCAGATCCCATTGGGAGGTTCAATCTTAATTATCCTAAAGACACCTCAAGTAGCCCAATATAAGTCTAATTAATGAAAAAGTGATTAAAATAAAAGAAATAATTTATTGCCTAATTTTTTGTGTTTTTTTTTTTAAATTTCAAGAAAAGAAAGAAAGATTTTCTTGAAAAGATTTTATGGAAAAAAGATAAGTATTCTTGGAATACAAGATTATCTCATAAATTCAAGAATCTTGGACTTTGACTTCTCTTGGGGGTAATTTTCGAAAATTACATATTTATAAGGAAGGAGATTTTTGTGAAAAATTTATTTATGGGAAAGAGAATATATTGAATATATTCAAGATTATTTTTTGCACAACAATTAAAGATCTTTCCATATCTATTTTCTAGGGCACTTTTCGACCACCTCCTTATTATAAATAGGGGATGATTTTTTCATCCCCAACACAATTTCAGTCTTGGGAAAATTAAAAATCCAGAAAGGTGGTGCAATATATATTTTCTTTTTCCATTGTTTAAATTGTTCTGCATATCTTCCACCGGATAACGAGCAAGGACTTGGGATATACTTGAGAAGGCATTTGGGTTGATCCATCGTCTCAACGGTTGTCTCTTCAAGGGTAAAAATTTGAGTAAACTCCTAGATTCCACATGTTAGGATTTTACGTGAATTATTTGTACGCATGTATGGTGTTAATAATTGTTATTTGAATTAATAGGATTAATTCATGCTCGTAATAATTATTTATTTAAAATTATATTTAAATTGCACCTCGAATAGATCCGGGCAAAACGTTCCCCAACAGATAGGCAAGAGATGGATAGGATGTTGGGGTTATACGTGAAAGTATGTTTTTACTTTGTATAACCTATGTATTAAACACTTATTTACTGAAGTAAATTATTTATCACTGTTGTATTAAATATAAATGAATGTTATATATATTTCATAAAATAACACGTGTTACATTATAGTTAATGTGGTGATACCAGATCACAGAAGATCACATTAACAGTCACTTGTAAACGAGTTCATGTTTCACAACTTAGATATATCTGAACAATCTATTGGTAAAGGTTGATGTGTAAGGCTCAGATTGACTTGTCTTGATCGAGATACTACACTAGTGCATTTGTTGCGCTGAAGCGGACCTACAGAGAGGATAAACTCTTTCGTACTGACTTATGGGATGAAGAGTTAGACCTCAGTGGTTGTTGATTTCTTAATCTCTATCACTTAATAAGGATTGTGTGTGATTAATAATTATTATTTTGACTTATGCTGGGAAGATAATCATTGTGACTTCGATACCTTATATATTGGGCAATAATATTAATTACACGACAATTGTTAAATTAATACAGAGAATCGTGTGCTTGGAAAGTCTTGTATAATTTGTCCCCTTGGTGGGCTCAGAACCTTTATCATACCAAATCTTGCAAGTGGAATTAATTTTCCGGCATGGATAATAATGTTGAGATGTCCTTACTCCAAGGATAAAGATATTAATTAATATAAAGCTTGTTCAGTGGATTAATTAATGAATGGATTAAATAATCTTAAACACGGGAAATAATGACCGGGAGCCATATTACCGTAATATGGGTTAAGATGTATAGTGCAATATTAATTATATAGTGGAATTAATTAATATAAATGGGCTGAATAATATTGTGGCTCAATATTGAAATTCAGAGCCCATTGGGAGGTCCATATTAATTCTCCTAAAGGCCCCTCAAATAGTCCAATTAAAGTCCATTAAATGAAAATGAGAAGAAAATATTATTGCCCTATTTTTCCTAATTATTTTCGAAAATTATGGAAAAAGAAGAGGAAAGATTTTCTTGATTTTATTGAAAAGATTTTATGGAAAGAGATAACTATTCTTGGAATACAAGATTATCCCATAAATTCAAGAAATCAAATCTTGATTCTTTTTCCTTGTTTTTTTCGAAAATCTTGTAAGAAAGGGAAGAAAAGATATTTTGTGATTTATATGAAAAATAGAATATATGAGATATATTCAAGATTGTATCTTGGGAAGATACAAAGAAATTTTTCGTATCCCTTGTTAGGGCACAAATTTTCGCCCCTATGCTTCTTATAAATAGGGGATGAATTTTTCATCCCCAACACAATTTTAGTCTTGAAAAAATTAGAAATCCACAAAGGTGGTGCAACAAAATATTTTTTACTTTGTTTATAATTTTTCATCGGAGAACCTCCCACCAAGGTTATTGAACAAGGGCTAGGGAATACTTGAGAAGAACTTACGGTTGGTATCCAGATACATGATCCTGTCTGTCTCATAAACTGTCACTCCAACGGGTAAGTTTACGTAAACTCGTAGAAATTCCGCATGCTAGGACTTTTACGTGATTATTGTTTGCATGATGTTGTTGGTATGATTATTATGTGAATTAATATAGGATTAATTCATGTTAGTAATAATAGGTAATTTAAATTTGCGTTTTAAGTTCATCCCGAATCGATCCCGGCATAACGTATCCCAACAACTGGTATCAGAGCCCTGGTTTCGGGCTCTGATCTTTTAAACTGTAATGTAAATTGTTGTTCATTAAAAATTGAAATTGGATAGTAGAATTGTTAGATCTGTTTTGCAGGTATCCAATTGTCATGGTATTTTAATGAATATTTATCTACATTCAAATAATTGTTGGTTTTTTTAATTCGATTCGTTCGGATTTGTTTTTCTCGTGAGAAAATCCACGAGTAGATTAGCTATTTGTTTTATCCAATGTAATAGACTAGTCTAGATCGTGGGTTGTTGTAACATAGATTTTGCGTATATGCCACAAACAAGTAATAAACGACTGAAAGACATAAAAACAAAGGAATTTGTTGACCAAGTTCATCCGGAAGGACTACGTTTGGGGGTATACCAAGCCAGGATATTTTACTATATTTTTCCTATGTATTTTCGTGTCTTCTCTTGGGGTTTGTCCCCTATTTATAACAATTACAAGGTACAAAGTTGAAAACCTTAACGGGCCACTTAATGGGCCTTCTAAAAAGAGAAATACAAGATACACTAAATCTTCGCTCGATCTTCAATAGGTGTGTAAGATCTTCTATAATAAACACCGAGAATCTTTATTTTGATCTTCTCTCCTTGCCTATCTTCGCTCCAATACGCCTGCCGACCTTGCTCATTGAACGACCTTGAGGGAGGTCGCCCTCTCAGGCGAGCTTGGCTCGTCTTCTTCCCGTATTGGCCGACCTCACCCACCAAGCGACCTCGGGGGAGGCTACTCGCCTAGGCGAGCTCGACTCATCTTTGCTCATTGCCAGGTCGCTCTTAGAAGGTCGACCTCGGCATCTCGTACTCTACATCTGAACTCGGTTCTAGCCGCCATGTCATCACCATTTACCACGTCATCATCATTTGCCATGTGACTGTTAGCCGATTATTATGGTTATAACAATTACCCCCAAGAGCGAACTTCGACTTTGTTCGGAGGTCGGTCTTGTTCTTTGCTTAAATAAGATTTATCTGATTTTCACCCTTGAGGTTGCATTCTTTGCCCCTATTTATACCTCTGAATGCCTTCATGAGGTCTTGATTGTTCACATTTTGATGATAATACTTATGGTATTATGTTTGGATCTTCAACTTTAGACTTGGTCGTGTTTTAGCGGGCTCGATTCTCCCTCATGGCCCCAAGTCGGGGGTTATTCATCTGAGATGGTTATCTGCTGAGATTGAGCTCATCGAGAGGCTGGGCTCGTCGAGAGTGTTAGTCGGTGCTCTCACTTTGAGGTGAATCTCTCTGTGCAAGCCTCGTCTATGCTCGGACTTTGAGTTGAATCTCTTTGTGCGAGTCTTTTCTGTGCTCGCACTTTGAGTTGGATCTCTTTGTGCGAGTCTTTTCTGTGCTCGCACTTTGAGTTGAATCTCTATGTGCGAGTCTTTTCTGTGCTCGCACTTTGAGTTGAATCTCTTTGTGCGTGTCTTTTCTGTGCTCGCACTTTGAGTTGAATCTCTTTGTGCGAGTCTTTTCGTGCTCACACTTTGAGTCGAATCTCTTTGTACGAGTCTTGTCTGTGCTCGTACTTTGAGTTGAATCTCTTTGTGCGAGTCTTTTCTGTGCTTGCACTTTGAGGTGAACCTCTATGTGCGAGTCTTTTCTGTGCTCGCACTTTGAGTCGAATCTCTTTGTGCGAGTCTTTTCTGTGCTCACACTTTGAGTTGAATCTCTTTGTGCGAGTCTTTTTGTGCTCGCACTTTGAGTCGAATCTCTTTGTGCGAGTCTTGTCTATGCTCGCACTTTGAGTTGAATCTCTTTGTGCGAGTCTTTTCTGTGCTCGCACTTTGAGTTAAATCTCTTTGTGTGAGTCTTTTCGTGCTCGCAGTTTGAGTCGATTCTCTTTGTGTGAGTCTTGTCTGTACTCGCACTTTGAGTTGAATCTCTTTGTGCGAGTCTTTTCTGTACTCGCACTTTGAGGTGAACCTCTCTGTGCGAGTCTTTTTTGTGCTCGCACTTTGAGTCGAATCTCTTTGTGAGAGTCTTTTCTGTGCTCGTCGATGATCATATTTGGCCGAGCGGTTCGCGACTTGATGTATCTAGCCTTTGGGCCATCCGTCAATGAAACTCATTTTCTTTTCTACCTTTAGCATGCCGACTTGATTTCCTTATGCGACTTTAAAGTTGCATATGTTCTTGCCGTCTTATTTAGATGTGGCTTATTTACGAACTTTGCTTAGTCGTCTTACAAAGTTGTGGGAGGACCGCACCTGCTAGGGTGGCGATCTCGCCGCCAGTATGTCGATAGTCGTACCTTGGGGGTTCGATGTTTATTCATGCGACCTCCTTCGGTTTAACACCCAGGAATTATGCAAAAGAAAGGTAACATTTTATTTGACTTGGCCAAACTAGTACAAAGTTGCGACTTCTGTTAGCTCATGATAGATAAAACCAGTGAACCTTGCTTCTAAAGCGAAAGTCGAGAAAGGCAGACGCGCCGATGCAATGAAGGCGGACAAAGTCATCGCCTTAGGAGGCAGAATGCCAGCGCCAAGGAGGCGGGTAGGTCAACGCCATATAGGCGGACAAAGTCATCGCCTTAGGAGGCGGAATGCCAGAGCCAAGGAGGCGGGCAGGTCGACGCCGTATAGGCGGACAAAGTCATCGCCTTAGGAGGCGGAATGCCAGCGCCGAGGAGGCGGGGAGGTCGACGCCGTATAGGCGAACAAAGTCATCGCCTTACGAGGCGGAATGCCAGCGTTGAGGAGGCGGGCAGGTCGACGCCGCATAGGCGGACAAAGTCATCACCTTAGGAGGCAGAATGCCATCACCAAGTAGGAGGGCAGGTCGACACCGTATAAGCGGACAAAGTCATTACCTTAGGAGGTGGAATGCTAGCGCCGAGGAGGCGGGCAGGTCGACACCGTATAGGCGGACAAAGTCATCGCCTTTTAGAGGCGGAATGTCGGCGAGGAGGCAAAAAGGTGTGTCGACGACAGTATAAAGTGGACAAAATTATCGCCAAGAAGGCGGAAGTGCCATGGTTTGTTTGACCATTTGAGGGAATTCTTTGGGAAAGAGAGATTTAGGTTTAAAGACTCTTGAAATTTTGTAAAGATATTATTAGGAGGCCAGAAAATGTTTCTGATATTTTTTGGTAAAACTGATTTTTATCAGTGTTGAAAGGGAGACTTGAAATTCGAGATTATTAACAAGTTCTTTTTCAATTTTTGTGGTATAAAATAACATTGGAGATTTCTGGGATTTTGCCCCCAGGATCGGGTTTTGATATTTGCTTAAAAACATCTTTCATGGATGTGCAAAGGTTTGGGATCCCTAGGTTCTTGCCCCAGGATCGAGATTTGATTATGGTTTGTTTAGATCGTCTGTATTGGCACATAGATTTATAATCATTTCAAACTGTGAAGATTTATAGTCGTTTCGGACTGTTTGCCAGTGACTTGAATAACTTCTGGGACTATGAATCGAGCCATGTTCTTATCATCTTATTGACATTGTGATTTAAATGAACTTGTTCTTTGTCGTCTTATGAAGTCGTGACATGAATCAAGTTTTAGGCCTCGACCTCATCGACCTTGAGATTCGAAAGTCATGGCTACGATGTGAGTTGGAGGATATTCCGAAATGTGACTTTAAACAAGTGTTCTAACTCAGTGTAAGCTTGGATTGAGATATTCGTTTGATATAAAAAGGTCGCCTTTTGAGGTCATTTTATTGAGGATACGACTCTCTTTGACTTCTGATTTGAAGGGCTTATTTGTCGTCTTACTTAAATTGCGACTTGATTGCCTTCTGGTTTGACCATTGCGCCTGTCGGGGTCGACAGGGTAATTTTTTGGAAGTGCGACCTTGTTAATTTGAGGTCGTCGGGTATGTTTGTTTAAGACCGCAGCTTCGTGATTTTTGACATTGTCGGGCCTTCTGGTTGAGACCGCGACTTCTTAAATTTGAGTATTTTCCTTAATCGTTTGACGCGATATAAGTTTGAAGTCGAATTATAAGCATGTTTCATCCGTGTGAGACTTTCGAGTGTTCGTAGATGAATATCGCAATAGTCTCTTTTCTAAGGTTTACGTTATTAGTGAAAAGTAAAGATTAGGAGTTTGGTTTAAATAACCCTCCAAATTTAGGACCGCCAGGTTTGAGTTTAAACGTCAACTAGTGTTACTAAAATTAATAAAATAGCTAGAGATATGAAAGATAAATGCCCTTTTTTTTTAATATATATGAAAGTATGAACACTGTGATATATATTAAAAGGACGGAAATGAAATAGAACCTGACGTGAGTGGCTAAAGGACTGCCCGTAGATTTTTCGAGTTGCCCCCGAGGCTTTGTGTGTCCTTGCAATTTTCCTTTGCGAGAGTCACGAAAGATTTTTCCTCATGAAAAAAATAAATAATACGTGTTAGATGTCAGTTATTTATATCGAGTTATTCACATAAAGACGAAACCCTTAGAAAGTATTAAACATTAAATTATATACATACACATAAGTGTAAGTACATGGATATAAATATACAAAAATATATGTTTATAAAATAATGTTGGGCCGAAAATTTTATGCCTGGGCCCAGAGATTTAGTTAAACAAAAATCTGGGGCAATCCAGCAACCTGGCCCAAAAGTGTGATCCTAAATTCTTAAACAACGTGGGCCTATTACTTAACTTTCATGAGAACATGTGGAGACCTTGGCCCGACATTTGGAAGAAAGGTTAGCCCAATGACTTTATGAAAACTGGGCCCCACAGCTTGGGCTAGGTTACGCACAGCAATTGCGTAACCACACTTTATCTCGGCCGCAAGACACCCGTGGATGCAGACCGGTGGTTCGACTGTGGTGATGACTGTTCTGCTATTGGTATTGCGGCGGCGCCATGTTATGACCTGTTATGGATTCGGGCGCACGACGGTTTCGGCGGCCAGAATCCAGTGGAGTTGTGGCGGTTGGGAGGAGGCTGGATCGGTGGCGCGACGGCATGGTTGAACGCGGCCGCGTGAAGTGACTCGCGAGGCCCCAACTGTGGCGACGACGATCTCTATGTATCGAGCCGGTGAGCTTTGCCGATGGGGGAGACGATGCAGCGGCGACGCGACCATTTCGGTGAAGATGCAGGGGCAGTGCGATGGCGGCCCGTAACGGTGACTTGTCGAAAGCCGCAGCGGCCGATCTGAGAAAGGCGGTTTGAGAGCCGCTGCTGTGATTTCTGGATGTTGTACAGCCAAAAGCTTCAGACCCAGGCTTCCTGAGACTTGGTCAACAACGATGACTTTTTCTGGATTTTGGGTTTTGGATTTTAATTTGAATGTGTATGGAAATTGTAGGGGAAGATTGAGTCCAGAGTGTTTGAATATGGTGATGGAACATTGATTGTTGCAGGAGAATATAAGGGTTAGATTTTTTATTGTAAACAGTAAAGGTGTATAGGCTTTTCGGTATGAACATGAGTGTTTTTGGATAAAGAGTGAGTGTTTCATCCCGATTTCTTGTTTTTTAAGTCCTAATGAATTTTCATTAAATATTCGTTAGATGCTTCCCATAGACAGCGCTAATTGTTGTAACATAGATTTTACGTATATGTTAGTTCGTCCGGAAAGATTACGTCTGGGGGCATACCAAACCATAATATTTTACTATTTTTTCCTATGTATTTTCGTTTGTCTTCTCTTGGGGTTTGTCCCCTATTTATAACAATTACAAGGTACAAAGATGAAAACCCTAACGGACCACTTAATGAGCCTTCTAAACAGAAAAATACAAGATAAATCTTCGCTCGGATCTTCAATAGATGTGTAAGATCTTCTATAACAAACACCGGAAATCTTTATCTTGATCTTCTTTCCTTGCCTATCTTCGCTCCAATACGCCTGCCGACATTGCTCATTGAACGACCTTGAGGGAGGTCACCCGCTCAGGCGAGCTTGGCTCGTCTTCTTCCCATACTAGCCGACCTCGCCCACGAAGCAACCTCGGGGAGACTACTCGCCTAGGCGAGCTCGACTCATCTTTGCTCATTGCCAGGTCACCCTTTGAAAGTCGACCTCGACATCTCGTACTCTACATCTGAATTCGGTCCTAGCTGCCACATCATCACCATTTACCACGTCATCATCATTTGACACGTGACTGTTAGCCAATTATTATGGTTACAACATAGGTTTATTTATTTTTGTAATAAATTGTAACCGGATCGAAGACGAAGCGAGCGAGACTCAGAGAATTCAGCATGGATTTACTATGCCCGGACGACACGGGCCAAAGCACGAAAGAAGTACACGCACGGGCGGTGCCGACGTAAGCTGACGACACAAAGTGTTTGTAGCAGCCGAAAGTAATGGCTGAGACTTCAAGGCCGGGTCGACGCTGCGACACGGGCGCTACGTGAGCCGAAAGGCGCTGGAGCAGTGAGTAAATTGGCGCGCGTTATGAATAAGGCTGTCATAAGACGGCGCTGCGATATAGCGCACACAGATATGGGCGCGAGGGCGCTATAGGGCGAAGTGGGCGACGGCGTATACGTGACACGGAGCTGCGGCGGATCCGCCGAGCGACGCTAAGATCTTTTAAGCGCTGCAGAGAAGCGGGCGATGGGCGATGTGAAATGGCCGGCTCTGGACATGGGCGTGTGCTTAGGCGCACGCGGACACGCATTCCGGGCCGAGAGCTACCCGTTACTGGACATCGTCCCGACCTTAGACGGAGGACATTTTTTTTAAGAATTATTGCGGTCCAGTGGGAGCCTTTCGAGACGAACGATGAAGGCTACAAAGAGGACGATTTCTCAAGATCGAGGCATAAAATTTAAACCATGATAGTTGGATATATGTGCCCAACTTGATTTATTTTTTTTCTTGATGAATGTTTTAATTTCATGCATTATTATTTGTTAATGTGGAATGTTATTTGAATTGTCTAAAGAAAATCTCACTTTCGAAAATTACTAAGTATGTTTTATTAATTGACAATTTTATTCCGGATAATAAAATTAAGTCAATTTTGACCTCCATGATTTATTTATTTGTGAATATCTTTGGAGAAATTTCCCCTCGGAAAGGCCAAAAGATAAATTTCACATGAATAAATTCCCAAAAGGATGATTGTGGATTATTACTAAGTGGCGGTATTGACCCTCCCCACGAGTGGCTTGCTAAAAACGAACTAGTAATCCTGTATTTAATCATGGTTATTACTTAGGTATAAAAATTGATATTAACGCACTCCACCGGGGTCCCTTTCAATTTTTATATGGTCAAGTGGGAGCCTACTATTAAATTTGTATTAAAGGTTTGTAACTGTTCCTGTTTGTAACCTGCTTGAATGTGTTTAAATAGACAGTTCACCCCACGTGACCTATTTAAACTGTTTTGAGATGTCGACTGATACATATTCATATTGTTTTGAGATTTTGATATGAATAATGTGATCAAAACTATGTGTTTTTTTTTGTACTTATACAAATGTTATTTATTTCAGTTCAGCATGTCGCAACCTTTTAATCCACTGTATGCTATACTTAAAGATCATCAACTATCTGGTGAGAATTATGTTGATTGGAGACGAAAACTTATGATTGTCCTAACTGCACAAAAGCACAAGTGGGTTCTTGACACACCAAAACCTGATGAGCTAACTAAAAAATCGAGTAAAGCGGATAAGAAAAAGTATAATGAATGGGAGCATTGCAATGAAATAGCTAAGTGTACCATCCTGGCATCAATGCCAGATGTGTTGCAACACCAACACCAAGAATTTGCAACTACTGCGGAAATTATGAAAAGTCTTAAGATTGATGTTTCAACATCAGAACCACACGACTCGTCAGATCACCATGCGAGAAATGTTATCGTAGAAAATGGTGGAGGGAACGCCCGTGAGGGAGCACGTTCTCAAGATGATGGCTCATCTGAACAAACTTGAGGTTCTCGGTGTAGATTACGATCTGGAAACCCAGATCGATTTAATACTCCATTCTCTGCCGAAAAGTTTCGAGCATTTTTAGCTGAACTACCAGATGAATAATCAGAAGTTCACGCTAGTTGACCTGTTGCAAGCTTTGGTCTCGGCAGAGACATTAATGGGGCACCAAACTCAAACTTTGATGGCAAGTGGTCCATCTTCTTCTTCTAGGCCAAAGGATGGTAAGAAAAAGAAGAAGGCCAAAAGCCAGAAGCAAGCAAACTCAAGTGTTGCTAAGGGCAAAGGTAAGGTGAAAGATGTTGGAGGTGTCAAGAAAGATCCCAAGGGGAAGTGCTTCAACTGCGGTGAAAATGGACACTGGAGGTCTGCTTGTTCCAAGCCCAAGAGGGCCGGAAAGAAAGGTAATTCTCATGCACTAGTTGTTGAAACTTGTTTAGCGGCGCATGCTTCCCATTCGTGGGTAGTTAATACGGGATCCACTGATCATGTTTGTTTCATGTTACAGGGGTTCAAACTGACCCGACAACTTAGTGGGAGTGAGATCCTCATCACATTGGGTGATGCTACGAGAGTGACAGCTGAAGCAGTGGGAGAAGTGCACCTGTCTTTTGAAGAAATAATTTTAGTTTTGAGAGATGTTCTTTATGTTCCTGTTTTTCGGAAAAACCTAATTTTTGTTTCTAAACTATTTTCTGATGGATATTCTGTTCGTTTTAATAAGCAAGTTACTATTTTTCGTAACGATGTGTTTACCTGTCATGGAACTTTGCGGAACAATCTCTATAATATTAATTGTGCACACCACTCACAAAATACATCGTATAACACATCGATTATTTTGAGCAATAAAAGGAAACGTTCAGAAAACGTGAACGAAACACTTCTTTGGCATCTCAGATTACGTCATATTAATCTGAAAAGGATTCAAAGGTTGGTGTAAGATGGTTCACTGGAGGACCTACAGCCAGAACCATTTCCAACTTGCAAATCATGTTTAGAAGGTAAAATGACCAAGAGGGCATTTGGAGCCAAGGGGAATAGAGCCACAGAAGTGTTAGAAATCGTCCACACTGACGTGTGTGGTCTAATGTCAACCAAAGCTAGAGGTGGCTATGAGTATTTCATAATTTTTATCGATGATTACTCAAAGTTCGGGCACATTTTCCTTATGAAGCATAAGTCAGAAACCTTTGATAAATTCAAGGAGTTCAAAGCTGAAGCTGAGAAACATAGGGAAAAGAGCATCAAGTTTCTACGATCTGATCGTGGAGGCGAATACCTTAGCGATGATTTTTTGAACTACCTGTCAGATGAGGGAATCGTATTCTAGTTGACTGGACCCGGAACCCCTCAACAAAATGGGGTAGCAGAACGAAGAAACAGAACACTTTTAGAAATGGTCAGGTCAATGATGAGTTATTCAGATCTACCCAAGTCGTTTTGGGGTCATGCCTTGGAAACATCAGCTTATATTCTGAACTTAGTGCCATCCAAATCGGTTCCTAAAACCCCGAGAGAATTGTGGACTGGGCGCAAGCCCAGTCTAAGACACTTGAAAATATGGGGGTGTTTGGCATACGTGCCAGATAAGAAAGCCGGTAAGTTGGATGCACGTTCAGAGTTAAGGCTATTTATAGGATATCCCATGGGAAGGAAAGGGTGTATGTTCTATGGTTCCGGAGATCAAAAGGTTGTAATTAGTACACACTTTAGATTTTTGGAAGAAGACTATATGAACAATAGGAAGCCTAAAAGTGAGATTACCTTAGATGAATTAAGAGGTCAAACTCAAATACCAACTGTACAAGTTGATATACCAAGCATCACACCGACACAGCCGGAACCTCGTCGTAGTGGGAGTGTTTTTCGACAACCTGAGAGATTCATGGGGATAGGAGAATCTTTGGATTTAGTCCCCGGGGATAGTGAATCAGACCCCTGGTCCTACAAGGAGGCGGTCCAAGACAAGGATGCAGAATCCTGGCAAACCACAATGGAAGCCGAGATGGGCTCAATGGATCATAATCGAGTATGGAGCTAGTTGAACCACCCAATGGGGTAAAACCCATTGGATGCAAGTGGGTCTACAAGAGGAAAATAGGACCGGACGGGAAGGTTGAAACCTTTAAAGCTAGGCTAGTGGCAAAGGGATATACTCAGAAAGAGAGTGTCGATTATGAGGAAACCTTTTCGCCTGTAGCTATGCTTAAGTCCATCTGTATTCTCTTGGCAATAGCTGCACATCTAGATTTTGAGATCTGGCAAATGGATGTTAAGACAACTTTTCTGAATGGAAGTCTGGATGAGGAAATCTATACGCAACAACCCGAAGGTTTTATTGCGACAGGCCAAAAACATCTTGTTTGAAAGCTCAAGAAGTCCATTTAAGGACTAAAGCAAACATCTCGTGCTTGGAACCAATGTTTTGATCAGATAATTAAATCTTATGGGTTTGATCAAAATGAGTTCGAGAGTTGTGTGTATAGGAAGTGTGACGGAACTGCCTTGGTATTCTTAGTACAATATGTAGATGATATTCTGCTCATCGAAAATGATGTAAAAGTTTTGTCAGACGTAAGGGTATGACTATCAAAACAGTTTGATATGAAGGACTTGGGGCGGGCACATCCTTGGGATCAAGATCACTTGAGATCGCAAGAAAATGATGATAGGCTTATCGCAAGCTTCATACATAGATACAACTTTGAAGCGTTTCAGTATGCAGGATTCCAAGAAAGGTTTTGTACCCTTCAGACATGGAATCCATCTATCCAAAGATATGTGCCCTAAGACACAGAAGGAGATAGATGACATGAAAGACATTCCTTATGTGTCGGCAGTATGAAGCCTTATGTATGCAATGCTGTGTACGAGGCCGGATATTTGCTACGTCGTAGGCATAATAGCAAGATATCAAAGTAGTCCTGCAGGAAATCCACACTAGACTGCTGTTAAAAACATTCTGAAGTATCTGAAGAGAACTCTGGATAGAATGTTAGTTAACAGTTTATTTCCGGTGGGATACACGGACTCAGATTTCCAATCGGGCCTAGATTTCAGAAAATCTACCTCAGGTAGTGTGTTTTTTCTAGGAGGAGGAGTTGTAACATGGAGAAGCGTTAAACAGAAATGCATCGCAGATTCTACCATGGAAGTCGAATATGTAGCTGCTTGGGAAGCAACGAAAGAAGCGGTGTGGCTCAAGAACTTCTTAGTGGACTTGAACGTAGTTTCGAATTTGCCTAGCACTATCATGGTGTTCTGTGATAATGCCGGAGCAGTTGCAAATTCAAGGGAACCAAGAGCCCACAAGGCCAACAAACACATTGAAAGGAAATATCATCTTATACGAGAAATCATTAAGAGATGAGATATAGAGGTGGCGAAGATCGCATCGGAGGACAACCTAGCTGATCCATTCACAAAGGGTCTACCTCAGTGTACATTCGAGAGACATGTGGAAGGAATGAGTGTCAAGTGCGTTGCCAATCTGCTTTGAGTATAGGTGGGAGAAATGTTATTAGGTTGGTGTAGGTGACATTTGATTGATAGTGTTAGTGCCCTAGAGACAATCCATTGTAAGGACATAATGCTCAGATAATATTCAGTATTGATTTAATATTATTATTTATTTAATATTAAATATATGGCGTTGCACTTATTAGAATATTATGTTTGATTGTTTGCATTTGTTCTTACATGTGTTCCCTTGAGTCATTGCTGTCATTGAGTGAGTGAGAACTCAGATGACCTAAGCATGATTCTCCAATAGCCCCAATCGAGGATCATCGAGAATGTGATATTGATGATGCAATGGAGATTGGTGTGCGATCTGCATCATACTCTTAGAGAGTGTAGTGATATCTCACTTACTATGAGATACTAGGTATCTCATGATGGATGCACAAATACCTTAGAGGGTATTGGTATACCCATCCGAGAAACCGTTTGATGTAGTTCCACTATATGTGTCAACGGGTGTCTCGGTTAGTGGGAGCGATGCGATACTCCTTTGACTTGATGTTAATACACACGACATGTGTGGAGTGATGAACTTTGACCATGATCGATGCTTGCACCCTTCCATGGGTAGATATGGCTTGGATTGGGTTCATCACGAAGTGCATGTGCGTGGTAGTTGAGCCAAGAAAAGGATTCATTCCTCAAAGTGTATTTAGAGAGAATACTCATCTTCTCATCATAATTGTATCAAAGTCATTGACCAATGCACGTCAACTTGGACTTTGTGGTCAAGTGTGACATGAATGATCAATTAGTGATTAGAGATAAATTGATTAAGTTATTTGAATAGACACTTCATCATGTTCAAGGCTTAATCGAGTATTCGTGAATGAAATGAGGAAATCGTAATAGCCCATGTTTCAGTTACAGGTAGTTGCGCATTTTCTCGCAACGTACCTCATATATTTAGAATGTCTGATTTATTATCTAGGGTTCAATTAAGACCGTTAGTTTGACTAATCACTTGATATATGAGGGCATATAGGTCACACAATAAGTAACGGTTGTTTACTAATTATAGTTGGTTGATTAAATGTTAAATTAGATTTAATATTTAATTTATGGAGAAGTAATTAATAATAGATTAATTTGGAATTAATTATTATTAATATTTAATTAAATTGGATTTAATTAAATAAGAATTCCCAATAATAATATTTGGAATATTATTGCAGGATTTAATATATATGGAAATAAATCGTAGAGATTTGTCATATATGGAATTTAAATCCGTAGAGATTTTATATGTGGGAATAAATGTAAGAGATTTATTTAAATAAAGATTAGGGATTTTATTTCCCAATCAGGTTAGCTTGAGATTTAAGCTAGACCTCTCCTATATATATGAGCTCTTGGGAATTCATAATATGTGAGCTCATATTTTCTCCATAAAATCTCTAAGTTGGAATTTCCTAGCAAATTCATCTGGGGGATTCAACGCTGGCAGATCTGTGAAAATTAGTAAATGACTGTTACGTGGATACCATAGTTGAGGAATCCGTGTATGCAATTCTTTGTAGAATTTCATTTACGTTTACTCGTATTTAATTATGCAATTAATTGTTCGTTGTTGGTGAACTTTAATTTCCGCTGCGCATGTATTACGTGCCTCTAAATTCTAACAGTGGTATCAGAGCTTCGGGCTCTTGTTTGATTGCTTAATTGAATTATTTGTTGTTTTATTTAATTTTTTATAAAACACACGGTGCGATCAAAATTGAATTTTGATCTCACCATGTTTAATGTTTGGGGGTGCACGATAATTAGCAGATTGGGGCAAGTGGTTTTATTAGATAATTCCACCCACCCCATCTTTTTCGTCCCTCTAGTCTTTCACTTTTCGCACGATTAGGGTTTTCCCTTTTTGGGGATTTCACCTCTCGCTCGCGATTCACCATGGCCGGCGACGCCACGTGACGTTGTAACCTGCACGGAGGCTCGCATCGTGGTTTCAGTTGGTTCTCTCCCCATTGTCGATGCGCTTCGATGTCGTCGATTCGCTTTGCCATCGTCCCTACAGCGTCGCCTCTGGTCTGTATCTTTTCTCGGCGGTGCCCCCTTCGTCTTGTTCAAGGTAACGTGCCACCGAATCGATATGAACAGCAACAAATCGCCAAATTGATTTAGATTGATTTCGTGGTTTGGTTTTGGAACCGTTCGATCGAAAAAGGGTCGCGTGACCCCATGCGCCCTACCTACCCGTCTTATGTGACGACGATGAGTCGCCCGCTTGGCGATGGCGGCGGTGGTGACTCGTGCTTGTTTTTATTCTCGCATCGCGAATCCTCTCCGACTCGGTGCTTGGCTATTTATCTGTCGCCCCGTCGTTTCTTCCCATTCTTAATTTTTGGACTGAAATTGTGCCTCCGATTCTTCGAATTGTGATTAAACTGATGAATTTGGATTTGGTTTGGCTAATTTCGTTAATGATGAGACTGATTAATCTGATAATTGAAGTTTTGGGTGTTTGGTTTTTGGATTAGATCCGATTGGAATGGGTGATGATGTTGGGGGGGGGGGCTGTTTTGTAAAATCGATTTGAGATAGACCCTCCCGTGCAATTTTGGAATTTGCACCTGGGCACCCTAAACAATAAACAATTTATTTTGAATAAAATAACAAAATTGGATTTTATTTGGTAATTAATTGGATTAATTATCGGTTTAATAATCTTAAAATAAAGTTGAAAATTGGATTTAAAATTTGTTTTAAAAGGTTTATTAAATCTCACTCGCTGACTTGTTTAATTTATTTAAATTCGTTAACATATTTATAGTCCGCATTATAATTGTTTGGGTAGGCGGCGCCCAATAATTGTTGGACCACATTAATTATTTGGGTAGACGGCGCCCATATAAGTGTTAGTCCGTATAAAATCATGTTTGGGTAGGTGGCGCCCAATAATTGCTCAAATGTGATGTAGATTAACATGTTGGATCTCGTTTAAGCAATTAATACCCCGCCTTTAAAAATGTTCCTCACCAAAATATGATTTTCATTAAATTGAACGATGCCTTCCATCAAAATTAAAAGTAAACAGGAGATTTTGTTCCAATGAGTATTTATGGCCCAAGTCTTTTGCTCGGATCTACATCTAATGGGACTTTTATAGGGGCACGTAGTGTCGCTGCTTGATGGTTGTAAATCAACTTGACTTTGTTTCACCAGCCCAAGCAGGGAAACGAAAGTCAAGGGGCATCCGATTAAACTAGGTTCAATCAACTAGGAATTACAGTTTTGCAATTGGTTTGGAGACCTACCAGTTCTGCTATCATAGTAATCAGCCCAAGCAGATATTGTGATAGTAGGAATGTGGATCCTAGTCCATAATGATTTATATTAGATATAAATTCGTATTCTTCCGATGAAATCGTTGAATATGTGAAAATAATGGAGACAAAATAAATTTGAAAGGCCATGTTTATTTTGATTGCTGAATATTGATCATAGGAATTATGTGTTTTAATTCCCGTTTTATTTTATTTCTCTAGGATTGTTGAAATGAATAACTTATCACTGAGAAGAGTTTTAGAAATGAACAAATTGACTAGGCCAAATTTTCTCAAATGGCACCAAAACGTGCGTTTGGTGCTTAGGTAAAAAAAGATTGAGTACATGTTGGACACGCCAATCCCTGCTACCCCGGAGGCTGGTACTACAAACGCCTCGACTCAGAAGAAGCATCAAGAGGATGCTTCCCAGGCTCAGTGTGTTATTCTACTCGGGATGATCTCGAGTTGCAAAGGCAGTATGAGAAGATGCTCCCCTTCGAGATGATTAAGCATCTGAAGGATCTCTTTGATTCTGAATCTCGTTCCGAGATTTATGAAGTGATGAGAGATCTGTTTAGATACCGATTGTCTGAGGGAGGGAAGGTTTCTCCTCATGTGTTGAAGATGATTGGGCTAATTGAGAAACTTGGTCATTTGGGCATTGAGCTCAAGACCAACATTGCTGTTTATGCCATTCTTCAGTCGCTTCCCAATTTATATTCGAGTTTTGTGGTAAACTTTAATATGAATAAGACGGAATCGACTATGCCCAAGCTGCATAACATGCTAAAGACTTTTGAGTCTTCCACTGCTAAGGAAAAGCCCATGCTCATGGTGAGTGCCTCTACTTCTTCTGCTCCGAAAGGAAAGAAGAAGCGAAGAGGCAACACAAAGAAAGGCTCCAAGCCAAACTTCCTTTAGCCCAAAGGTGGAATTCAAAAGAAGGAGAGGGTGGACAAGGATGTATGACTCTACTGCAAGCAGAAGGGGCATTGGAAGAAGGACTGCAAGGTTCTAGCAGCTGAAAAGAAGACACAAGGTGTCTCAGCCACTGGAACAGGTATGTTTGTTATTGAGATAAACATGTCCACAAATGATACTAACTGCTGGGTATTAGATACCGGTTGTGGCTCACACATTTGTACTAATGTGCAGGGTCTCAAGCATAGCTAGGCAGTTAGGTCGGGTGAAGTCGCCCTACACGTTGGGAATGGAACAAGAGTTGCTGCTGAACGTGTTGGCGTTTATATTTTAGACTTGCCCTTTGGTTTTAGACTTGAACTGAATAATTGTTATTTCGTTCCTTCTATTACTCGCAACATTATTTCTATTCCTATGTTAGACATTGAAGGATTTTCCTTTCATTTTGCAAACAATAATTGTTAATTTTCGCTTAATGGTAATTTTTATGGAAATGCTCCTTTATCGAGTGGTTTATATTTGTTGCATTGTGGACATAATATTCTTAATATACAAAACAAACGACTCAAACTTAGTAATCATGAAAATCCAACTTACTTGTGGCATTGTAGGCTTGTTCATGCAAATGAGAACAGGATAGCAAGGTTAAGGAAGTTAGACTACTTAACCCCGTTCGACTTTGAGTCTTATGGAAATTGTGAATCCTGTTTCAAGGGCAAGATGACCAACAAACCCTTCTCTGGGAAAGGGGTTCGTGCCAAAGAAGTTCCAGAATTGATCCACAGTGATGTTTGTGGACCATTGTCCACTCTATCTAGGGGTCACTTCGCTTACTTCATCACCTTTACAGACGACTTCTCAAGATATGGATATGTGTATCTTATGAAGCACAAATCCAAGTTTTTTGAGAAATTCAAAGAGTTCAAAGCTGAAGTAGAAAATCAACTTGGTAAGAGTATCAAGACTCTTCGATCAGATCGAGGAGGTGAATACCTTAGCCATGAGTTCATGTATTACTTAAAGTTACATGGAATCTAATCTCAATGGACTCCTCCCGGAACATCGCAAATGAACGGAGTATCCGAGAGGAGAAATCGAACCTTGTTGGACATGGTAAGGTCCATGATGAGTTTTTCCTCCCTTCTGACATTCTTATGGGGATACGCGTTACAAACCTCAATTTACATTCTGAATAGGATTCCATCCAAATCAGTTGAGCATACACCATATGAATTATGGTGTGGCAAGAAGCCAACTTTTTCACATATCAAAATGTGGGGTTGCCCCACAATTGTGAAAAAGATGCTCATTGATAAGTTGGAATCCAAAGGTGAAAAGGGTTACCTTGTGGGATATCCTAAGGAAACGAGAGGATATTATTTCTATCTACCTGAGAAACAAACAATAATTGTTTCTAGGCAAGCCAGGTTCCTTGAAAAAGATTATGTCTTTAAGGAACAAGGCCTGTAAGATGATAGAACTTGAAAAAATTCAAGAACCACAGGATAACCAAGAGACTGATATCTTGTCAAAGAAACGTGACAAGGAATCAGTGGGAGCATTCAACAGCTCTCATGGTGGAAGTTTATAACTTAGTGATCCTCTTTCAGCCAGTGGGAGCGTAATTGGAGTTGCATTGCCTGCGTAACAAACTCCAAGTGGGCTGAATGAGAACATCATAGTTCAAAATCCCGCCCAAGAGGCGCCTGAAAGTGTTGCTCTTGAGGACTCTCTGGACATTGATGAAATCGATTCACCAAAAAATTTTCACGATCAGAATGTACAGCCTGCACAACCACAGCTCCGTAAGTATACCAGGATTCGTAATCCGCCCACTAGATATTATGGTTTTCTCGTAGAGGAACATGATGATGTGGAGATCCCGGATAAAGACGATCCCAGAACTTACACTGAGGCAACATTAGACATTGACTCAGAGAAGTGGCATGAAGCTATGAAATCCGAGATGGACTCGATGTACACAAATCAAGTCTGGAACTTGGTTGAATTGCCAAAAGGGGTCAAACCCATAGGTTGCAAATGGGTCTACAAACGTAAGACTGATGCAAACGACAATGTACAAACCTACAAGGCTAGGTTGGTTGCAAAAGGTTATATTCAACGCGAAGGCATTGACTATGATGAGACTTTTTCACCTGTTGCCAAAATCAAGTCCATTCGAATTTTACTTGTGGTAGCAGCACATCTAGATTATGATATTTGGCAGATGGATGTCAAAACAACCTTCCTAAATGGCAACATTGATAAGGAGGTGTTTATGACTCAACCGGAAGGTTTTGTATCAAAGCCAAAGTCTAATCTTGTGTGCAAGTTTAAACGGTCCATTTATGGATTAAAGCAAACTTCTAGGAGTTGGAATATCTGATTTGATGAAGCTGTTAAATCGTTTGTCTTCATCAGAAATTCGGAAGATCTATGCGTTTATCGTAAACGCAGTGGGAGAAATATTGTTTTCATAGTTGTGTATGTTGATGAGATACTGATTATGGGAAACAACATTCCTCTTGTGCAGTCGGTTAAAGATTGGCTATCGAGGACCTTCATGATGAAGGATCTTGGTGAGGCTTGCTACATCTTAGGGATCAAGATCCATAGGGATGGATCCAAAAAGATGTTGGGGCTGTCACAGTCAACCTACGTAGATAAGGTGTTAAAGCGATTTGCGATGGAGAACTCTAAGAGAGGTTCTCTACCGGCATGTCATGGGATAAAGCTATCTAAGAAGGATTGTCCTTTTACGGAAGCTGATATCCGGCGCATGAAGGATATACCATATGCATCTGCAATTGGCTCCATCATGTACGCCATGACTTGCACAAGGCCAGACGTGGCCTTCGTTGTTAGCACCACTGGTAGATACCAGCAGAATCCGCGTGAACCTCATTGGATTGTTGTCAAGAACATTCTAAAGTACCTTAGATGTACCAAAGATTGCTTCTTGGTCTACGGAGGACAGTTAGAGCTGGTTGCAACTGGCTATGCTGATGCAAGTTTCCAATCCGACTGTAATGATTACAAATCACAGTTGGGCTATGTTTTCGTTCTCAATGGTGGGGCGGTTAGTTGGAATAGTTCCAAACAAGATACTATTGCAGACTCAACAACCGAAGATGAGTACATTGCTGCGGCAGAAGCTGCCAAAGAAGTTGTATGTATAAAATAGTTCTTAAGTGAACTAGGGGTAGTTCCGAGTGCCAGCAGTCCAATAAAGTTGTATTATGACATTACTTGTGCGGTTGCGCAAGCTAAGGAACCGAGATCCAATAATAGAAACAAGAATGTACTGAGGCATTATCACTTGATAAGAGAGATAATCGCTAGAGGAGAGATAAAATTAGAACGTGTCCCACTGAGGATAACCTGGCTGATCCTTTCACCAAGGCTTTGAGTGTTCATGTACACACTAGACATTTTGATGGTATAGGGGTTAGACATGTAGGTGATTGACTCTAGTTCAAGTGGGAGATTGTTAGTGTTAGTGTCCTAGAGACAATCCATTGTAAGGACATAATGCTCAGATAATATTCAGTATTGATTTAATATTATTGTTTATTTAATATTAAATATATGGTGTTGCACTTATTAGAATATTATGTTTGATTATTTGCATTTGTTCTTATCTGTGTTCCCTTGAGTCATTGTTGTCATTGAGTGAGTGAGAACTCAGATGATTTAAGCATGATTCTCAAATAGCCCCAATCGAGGATCATCAAGAATGAGATATTGATGATGCAATGGAGATTGGTGTGCGATTTGCATCATACTCTTAGATAGTGTAGTGAGATCTCACTTACTACGAGATACTAGGTATCTCATGATGGATGCACAAAACCTTAGAGGGTATTGATATACCCATCCGAGAAACCGTTTGATATTGTTCCACTATATGTGTCTACGGTTGTCTCGGTTAGTGGGAGCGATGCGATACTCCTTTGACTTGAGGTCAATATTTATTGCTTTGATCTGTGTTGGGTTTAGAGTCAGACACTGATTCTATAATTTGCATTTTGGGCAATATTATTAATTATATGGCAATTGCTAAGATTTAATACAGAGCAACGTGTGCAAGCAAGTCTTATGTGATTTGTCCCCTTGGTGGGCTCAGAAGTTTTATCATACAAAATTTTGCAAGTGGAAATTTATTTCCGGTATGGATAATAATGTTGAGCTGTCTTTACTCCAAGGAAAAAGATGTTAATTAATATAAAGCTTTTCAGTGGCTTAATTAATTAATGAACTAAATAATCTTAAACACGAAATAATGACCAGGAGCCATATTATTGTAACATCGTAATATGGATTAAGATGGATATTTCAATATTAATTTTATAGTGGAATAAATTAATATTAATGTGCAGAATAATATTGTGGCTAAATATTAGAAATTCAGAGCTAATTGGAGGTCCAATCTTAATTCTCCTAAAGACCCCTCAAATAGCTCAATATAAGTCTAATTAATGAAAAGGAGAAGAAAATATTATTGCCCTATTTTTCCTAATTATTTTCGAAATTTTGTGGGAAAAAAAGAAAAGGAAAATTTTTTTGATTTTCTTGAAAATATTTTATGGAAAGAGATAAGTATTCTTGCAAGTGGAATTAATTTTCCGGTATGGATAATAATGTTGAGTTGTCCTTATTCCAAGGATAAATATATTAATTAATATAAAGTTTTTCAGTGGCTTAATTAATTAATGGACTAAATAATCTTAAACACGGGAAATAATGACCGGGAGTCATATTACCGTAATATGGGTTAAAATGGATAGTGCAATATTAATTATTTAATGGAATTAATTAATATTAATGGGCTGAATAATGTTGTGTCTCAATATTGGAATTCAGAGTCCATTGGGAGGTCCATCTTAATTCTCCTAAAGGTCACTCACGTAGCCCAATTAAAGTCCATTAAATGAAAATGAGAAGAAAATATTATTGCCCTATTTTTCCTAATTATTTTTGAAAATTATGGAAAAAGAAAATGAAAGATTTTCTTGATTTTCTTGAAAAGATTTTATGGAAAGAGATAAGTATTCTTGAAATACAAGATTATCCCATAAATTCAAGAAACCAAATCTTGATTCTTGTTTCCTTGTAATTTTCGAAATACTATAAGAAAAGGGAAGAAAATATATTTTGTGATTTATATGAAAAATAGAATATATGAGATATATTCAAGATTGTATCTTGGAAAGATACAAAGAAATTTCTCATGACCCTAATTAGGGCACAAAATTTCGTTCCCCCTTGGTCTTATAAATAGGGGATGAATTTTTCATCCCCTACACAATTCCAGTCTTGGAAAAATTAGAAATCCACAAAGGTGGTGCAATAATTTTATTTTCTCCTTTTGTTAAAATCGTTTGTGAGAATCCTTCCACCGAATTACGTACGTGGACGTGAGACATATTTGAGAAGCCACTTTGGGTTGATCCATCGTCTCAACGGTTGTTACTTCAAGAGGTATGTATTTTCGTAACTCCTAAATTCCGCATGCTTAGGATTTACGTGGATTACGTGTACGCATGTTGTTGTTGTTTATTTAATTATTATGTTGAATTAATTTAGGATTGATTCATATTAGTAATTAGTTGATTAATTTAAATATGAATTTAAATACACCTCGAATAGATCCGGACACCCGAATTTCCCAACATGATCATCTTTATAAAAAATATCAGAAAGAACATCAAAGTTCTGGCTGATATTTTTGACATTTATGCTCTCATTTCTGGTCAGCATATCAATCCTGTTAAGTCTAAACTCTGTTTTTTGTAGAAATATTTCTAATAATTTCAGGAACTATGCTAAGAATGTAACTGGTTTTATTGAGGGGGTTGCTCCTTTCACCTATCTGGGGGCTCCTGTTTTCGGAGGCACTTCTAAACCTTTCCACTTTAGGAAGATTGCTGATGCAATCATTGTGAAAATGGCTACTTGGAAGGCCACACTCTTTCTATATCTGGCAGAGTTTGCATGGCAAAATCTGCAATCATTCCCTCTCATATCCATATTATGAAAGTTTACATGTGGCCTACTACTATTCTTCTTACTGTGGAAAAAGTTGTTAGGAACTTTATCTGGAGTGGTTCTACTCTTAATAAAGGCAAGCTTACTGTTTGTTGGGCCAAAGTTTGTGCTCCTATCCGTGAGGGGGGCTTGGGTATGATTTCTATTTGTACTCTTAATAAGTCCATTGTACTTAAGTCCCTCTGGGATATATTCACTTCCTGGGATGATGGTAACTGTTTCATTAAAATCAGGTTGATTAATAAAAAGAATACGGTTAAGGGAGTTCACATTCAGTCTTCTATTATCAAGGTGTAAGGCTTTTCTAGCAAACCATACAAAATAATTCAAGGTGGATTTGTGGACTTCCCTCGGGATTTTTTTTTTTTTGTTTGACAATTGGCTTGGTTATATGCTTGCTGATATAATTGACATCCCTAGTAATTTGAGAAATATGTTCAAATATACTATTTCTAATTATTTTAGCAATGATATTTGGAATATTGAGATTGATTTTTACAATGTTTACCCTGATATTATTGAGGATTTTAGTAGGCATAGATTCTTGGAGGGTGCTACTGATGTAAGGATTTGGGAAAAATCTCTTCATGGGAATCTCTCTTCCAAACTCTCTTATATCATGTTTAACCCTCATTATCCAGAGGTTAGTTGGGCCAACTGGATTTGGCAGCCTTTTTTATCCCAGCTTGTTGGCCTACTACTATTTGGAAAGTTGTACACAATAAGCTTCTCACTTGGAGTAGGCTCAGAAGTTGGGGTTACTTTGGTCCTTCTTGGTGCTCCCTTTGTTACAATAATGAGGAGGATATGGACCATCTCTTCCTCCATTGCCCTTTTCTCTCACTCTCTTCTATTCAGTTTCGGGATTTAAATCGATTTGGTCCCATAACTTTGGACCTTTATTGAAATGGCCCCGTATGTATCGCATGTTTCAATTTAGTCCCGTATGTTTTCAATTTGTGCCAATTTAGTCCCAATCTTGGAAAACTAGCCAAAAGCGAAGTTTTTTTGGGGCGTGTTTTGCACGCCCCTAATTCGAGTCCTTGAACACGTCGCCATGTTTTCAATTTGTGCCAATTTAGTCCCCAATGGGAAAACTAGCCAAAAGCGATGTATTTTTTTGGGGCGTGTTTTGCCTAATGCCCCTAATTCGATCGGAAATCTTGGTGACATTGTACGCCACATGTGTATCCCAAGTTAGTCCCGTATGTTTTCAATTTGTGCCAATTTAGTCCCAAGGCGCGGAGACCGGTCAAACTAGCCAAAATGATGTCGGTTTTTTGGGCGTGTTTTGCATTTTAATTCGATCGGGAAATCTTGACTTGCATCGATTTGGACACGTGTACGCCATTTGTATTTTGCCAATTAAAAAAATGAAAAAATAAAATAAAATTACACATCATTAAATAAAAATAAAAAAGCTCTCGGGATTGCCAAACAACTATCTCACTTCACCACTAGTTATCTCTTACGAGAATGGGGTTTGGGTTTGGTGTTGTCTCCAACTATGGTGAGATTTTCCCTTACATTTGTTTAGCCTCAATGCTAAGGTTGGGAAAATCTCTCTAAAACTTAGGATACATCGTGAGTTGCTTAGATTGGGTTCTAGAACACTCTTTGAATATATTTGTATATCTCTACGAGTTGTGTTCTATGGTGGGAATGCTTTATATGCCTTCTTAGCTCTGTAGCATCGTTTGCTATATTCTCCACGCATCCACACTTAATTTAATGGAAGATCTTGTATTTATAGTGTGGAATTGAATGTTACCGTTGGAGAGAATCACATTCAAATCCATACTATTCTTGTAAGTTCTTGCAGCCTTTTTTCAGTCAAGTCTTCCCCTCTCATTGGTCCACGCCACCGATTCCAACGTATATTCCTCGATTTCTTGGCTCGAACATTCAGGTTTTGTCTTGAGTATTCATGAATTATTGAGTCTTGATGAATTACTATTCCTTCAGATTCTCTTTCGGTGTCTTGAGAGACATCTTGAGTCTTGATTCTCGATTTCATCTTGAGTCTTGATTCTCGGTTTCATCTTGAGTCTTGAGTTCTCGGCCACACACGAGTCTTGAAACTTTATTTCATCTTGAATCTTGATTCTCGGTTTCCTGCTCGAGTCTTGAAACTTCAATATCAAACTTCAGTTTCTTCAGAAACTTACCGAGTCTTCAGAATCTAACCTGATCTATATCTGCCGACTATACACGGTGCAGATAACATCCTTAACACTCTAAAACCCGAATCCGACTCATCTATCAAGATTATCCCAACATGTCATACTCGGGGTTTTGGGATCTAATCAAAATCTTATTTTATTAAATTCATTTCCCAACAAAGGGACATCGGTAGCGGGGGAGCATGGGTGATTTTTTTTGAGCATTTCGTTGGGTAAAGTTGCAGAGAGAGAGAGAGAAAAAGGAGTGATTTATTTTATTTTTATTTAATGATGTGTAATTTTATTTTCTTTTTTTTATTTTTTAATTGAAAAATACACGGCGTACGCGGTCCAAATCGATGCAAGTCAAGATTTCGATCGAAATTAGGGGCGTGCAAAACAAGCCCAAAAAACGACGTCGTTTTTGGCTAGTTTGACCGTCTCCGCGCCTTTTGGGACTAAATTGGCACAAATTGAAAACATACGGACTAAATTGAAACATGCGATATACACGTTTGTACCGGTTCAAGTCGATGCTATTTTCTCCGATCGAATTAGGGCGCTGCAAAACACGCCCCAAAAAACGACGCTTTTTTGGCTAGTTTGACCGGTCTCCGACGCCTTGGAACTAAATTGGCACAAATTGAAAACATACGGGACTAAATTGTAACATGCGATAACACGCGGGCGTGCACGTTTCAAGGCGATGCCGGTCGACATCGAAATTAGGGGCACGTGCAAAACACGCCCCCAAAAACGATGTCGTTTTGGCTAGTTTGACCGGTCTCCGGCGCCTTGGGACTAAATTGGCACAAATTGAAAACATACGGGACTAAATTGAAACATGCGATACATACGGGACCATTTCAATAAAGGTCCAAAGTTATGGGACCAAATCGATTTAAATCCCATTCAGTTTCTGTTACATTTTTGGCTTTTTTATTATTCACATTTCTGACTTTAGTGATTTCCTCTTGCAGGCTACTCCCCAAGTTCTGAATGCTTGGAAGTTTGTTGTTGTTATTTTGTTTGGATGATATGGCATATCAGAAACATGATCATCTTTGATAACAAGAATTTTTCTATCACTGACATTCAGACCAGATTTTGGGTTCATATGAGGGAGCTTAATTTTGTGTTTCATGGAGTTAGTGATACCCCTTCTAACACTTATGCTCTTGATGCTTTCAGGATTTTCACCAGAAACAAGAATGATAAGGACTAGATACAGGTCAGATGGTTGTTCAGAGATGAGAGGAGGATTGGGATTGAAATTTCTTATGACAGAGGTTGGAATAAGCTCTGGATTGAAAGTGACTCCATGTATGTTGATTACATGCTCAACTCTTTGAACCCAAAAGTGCCTTGGAAATGTTTGGAGAAGTGGGGTTTGTGAAGAGGCATTTGAGTACAATTCAATGGTGTGCCACCCATGTTTTTAGAGATGCTAATTCTTGTGCTGATAGTTTAGCTAATTTTGAGGGTGAGAATATTTTCTACTGGTGGGATGCCAAGCCTCCTTGGTTGGAATTTTTGTTGTATAATTAAGGATTTACATATTGTTTATGATATAATCTAGTATTGGTTTGCTTTTGTTTGCCCAAGATAAAATGTTCGTCTTTTTGGGCCTTTGGGGCAGTATGCTGTCTTTTCCTTTGTATTTGTTCTTTTACTGTAGAGGGTTGTCTATTTTTCTCTCCGACCAAGGATTTTGCCCCGGGGGAGGTTACCTTGGTGAGGTTTTTAGTGGGGGCCCGACTATTAAACCGACTTGTGGTTTAATGGCTTTATGTTTTTTATTTTTAATAAAAGATTTTGAGTTGTGCACATGTATATATGTGTATAACCTATAAAGAAGGTTAGCAAATAAAATACAGAATACATCACTTGAATAATTAATGTGAACCAAATAAAATATATATACATTAAATTGTCTAATAAATCAATATTTAAACTAACATATCTTATCACATACACCCAACCAAACAAGCTCTTAAGATATGGCATATCAGTTTTAGAAATTTTATTTTAAAATATATTTCATCTTAATTTTTTTTTTAAGTGATACGTATATTACCTTATGAAATGATAATATATTTATTAAAAATGACATCGATCGCACAGTGAGACGATCTCACATAAAATTTATTCTTAATAATAATATATTTCATTCGAAAGTCAGTAAAAATTATCTATCCCACACAGTTATAATTTTATATACCATGTAGCGGGAATAGCTTAATTATAGTTCACTTTTTTATTAATATTTGTCTCTTCATATTAATTTTGGGTTTTTTTGTTAAATATTATAATAAGATACAATTTTTTTTGTAGGACTAATTATAAAAAGGTGGTATTTTCATTTTAGGTACAGTTGTACCCATGTACCCCTCAGTCTACTACTGGCCCTGACATATCAATTCATTCGTGTAATTTTTTTTGTGTTCCAAGATTATTCTAATTTCTAAATATTTAACACATGAATTCAGAATAATGGTGGTTCGTTGGATTTTTTGCCCATTACACATGACATTAATCTATCTTATAGAACACAGAGTGAAACACAATATATGGAACAGATGATATTGTGCATGATCGTGATCCTTGTCAATATCAATTACCGACAACTACTTTGTAGTACATTATCACAAGTTGTGTGATTAGAATAGTTTAGGCTGCATGTGTTTTAAAAGGCGTAAGCGAACATTAAGTTAGACAATTTTAGTACTTTGTGTTCCTGACCGTTATTCAAGTAGTTAAGTTACATAACATATAATTAAATTATTTATATTTTTCTACATGATAGCCCCTCAAAAAATTCAAAATTAGTTCCTCAAAATAGTAAATTATATAGCCTCAAAAATTCAAAAAAAAAAAGGTGCAATCTTAATTACATCGATAATTTTATATGCAAATTCACCTACCCTATATTATCGTAAAAAAAAAAAAAAAGCCTGCATAATAGCGATTGCAACAAACACCTTCTATTATTCTATATATATATATGTACAACCTGAAATATCTTTAATCAGTCCATCAATTATACTCCTAAGAAAGAAAATAATTGTATTGTAAAAATGTCAGGCAAGGTAATGCCAATTGTGAATATTTGGAAGCAAATCAGAATCTTCTTCTTTATAGAAAAGATTCAAAACCCCTTCTCATCTCTTGCGCCAGTACTCGCCGTCGACTGCCTAATTGCTCCTCAGTCAACAAATCAACGAATGCTAAGCCCACGATACGAAGAACTGGAAACTACAAGCCTGCAATTTGGGATTTCAATTATATTCAATCTTTGGACCATCAATATACGGTATACATATGGGTCATTTAATTACAAGAAATTATAAGTGATTATAATCACCTAGAATTGTGTACATACGCAATTTGGAGTGTTTTATTTTTATTTTATTAAATTAAATAAACTCTCAAAAGCTATAAGCAAAAAGTTGAAAGAGGGTGCTTTTGGTAGCTAGCTTATGAGTATATTTTTGAAGTATTATTAATGTTTTTTGCAAACACAATCAACTTTTCTTTCAATTTTTTTATAAACACCTTCTTCTTCTACTATCAATCAATTTTCTCATAGTTGAGAGAGTTTCGTCTCATCTAAAAGTCCGAATTTGTAGAAAGGTGCGAAATTAATTAGTTTATTTAATTTCCCTAAACACTCCCCCTCACTAGTGTGCCGAATCATTGTCTGTGCGAAATTAATTCGTTTATTTAATTTGCCTCAACACTCCCCCTCACTCATGGGCCAAATCACTGCTTGTGCAAAACCTCACTCGTGGGCCAAATCACTGCTTGTGCGAAATTAATTCGTTTATTTAATTTTCCTCAACACTCCTCCTCACTCGTGGGTTGAATCATTGCCTCTGCCCTCTGGGGAGGAGGCCCAACGAGTGGACAATTTTAAATGGGTGGAGTGCTTTCCACGGGAATCGAACTCAGGATCTGGGCTGAGCCAGAGACTCTGATACCATGAAAGAATTCCGTCACATCTAAAAGTCCGAACTTATAGATAGGTGCAAAATTAATTATTTTATTTAATTTTCCTCAACAATAGTCACTAATTTTAATCACTTCTTTAAAAGGATAATTTTTTGCAAGCACTTGTTCAAAAGGATAAACATCATGGTCTTAAGTAGTTTTGTTAATTTTGTTTCTAACTATGCATGCATGTTGTACATGTAGGAAGAAAGGTACAGAAGCAGGGCTTCGGAGCTGATGGTGGAGGTGAGAATGTTATTGAATAGTAAAGAAATGGAGCCGATTCGAGAGCTGGATTTGATCGATGACCTCCACAAGCTCGGAATATCCTATCATTTTCACGACAAAATCGACCAAATCATTGGTCGTGTTTACATCGAGTTCGGATGTTGGAAGGAAAGGGATTTGTACTCAACAGCTCATGGGTTCATACTATTGAGACAACATGGTTTTAAAGTCTCTCAAGGTGCTCAAATTATTCCATATATATATGATATTTATTAAAGGGAATTTTTTTTCCGTAATTTTGACCAATTTTGATCGTGGTCCTATTAATTTACTTGTTTTGATTTTGGTGCTGTAATTTTACAAAATTCATTTTTTTCGTCCTGTCATCTGCTTGTTAACTACAGTAGCAGGTGAAATGACTAAAAAGTCGATTTTTTCTAAATTATAGGACTAAAATCAAAATTCGTAAATTATTATAGAGGGCTATGCCATAATTACAGAGGGCGAAACCATAATTTGTAAATTCGTAAATTTTTAATAATAAAAAATATCCAAGTAAATTTCATTGAAAAAGAAGAATAAAACCTAAAGCTATAATTACAGAGTGCGAAGCCCGAGGGAAAAAGTACTTTGGTCCCTTTGTAATCCGCTTTTCGTATCATGAAAAATTTAACTATTCCATTTAAATCTCATAACTATCTTGATTGTCCAATTTAGTCCATTTTCACCCAAAAACATAAAATTTTGTCATTATTTTTCGGTTGAGGCAAAGTCATGTTTTGATTAAAAATTGAGGGTTTCCGAACTCGTTTTTAACAAGATTATGTGAATTCATTAAACAAACAAAAAATCATTTTTCAATAAATTTGAAAGAGCAAGAAAATTCCTCCATGTCGGGTTAGAGATGAAAAATTTAACTATTCCAAAACCCCTTGATTTTAACTAATCCATTTTCACCCAAAAACATAAAATTTTGTCATTATTTGTTATCTCTGAAAACTACAAAATTTATGTTTTTTTGTTAAACAAAAATCATTTTTCAAAAATTTGAAAGACCAAAATTTAATAGTTATATTTTTCTTGGACGAAAAGCGAATTAAATAAAAGTTGTTGGACCAATTTTTTTTTTTCCTCGAGCGAAGACCAATTAAAAAGCTTGCCAGAGAAACTAATTAATATATCGCTATACATATTTTAATTTCTAACCATTGCAGAAGTGTTCGAGTGTTTCAAGAACGAGGAGGGCGATTTCAAGCAAAGCATCGGGAGAATGTGAAGGGGCTGTTGCAGTTGTACGAAGCTTCTTTCCCATTAACTGAAGGCGAAAATACCCTTGAGGTAGCAAGAGAGTTTTCCTCTAATTTTCTGCGGAAGAAACTAAATGATGATGATCATGGAACGGATGAGCATTTTTGGTCAATGGTGCGTCATGCTTTGGAGCTGCCGCTTGATTGGAGACTTGGGAGACCGTACACTAGGTGGTTCATAGGTTGGTACCAGAGAAAACCAGATATGAGGGCGAATGTGCTTCAACTTGCAAAACTGGACTTTAATATTGTTCAAGAGCTACACATCGACAAGAACTACAGTTTCTTTCCAGGTGATTAATTAATTCATTATAGAGGGGTCTTATCTGCATTCAGGTGCATTGTGCACAACACATTTTAAAACCATGCAACTTGTTATATTGAAAGATGCAATTTGTTTATACTGAACCGTACAACTATTTTTCCATATTAATAGTTGCACGGTTTAGTATAAACACATTGCATGGTTATAAAATGCACTATCAGTGCATGGTGCACCTGGATGCATACAACTTAGCCTTCATTATAAATTCGATATAAAACTTATTACTCCCTCCGTCCTTATTTTGATTATCCATGTGTAGATTCGGAGTTTAAGAAAAGTGAAAAATAATAGTATTAAATGGTGTAAAGTGGATTTGGTGGAAGAGTATGAATGTCAATTGAACTTTAAAAAAAATGTTGTTTATTAATGATAAATGATGTAAAGTGGATTTAGTGTGTGTGTAGTAGAGTGACATGTGATGTAAATAAATGTTGTTTGTAAGGGGTATTGTTTTGTAAAGAAAATTGTTTTATTTCCTTTTTAGGAAATAGTCAATCTAAATTAGAACATCTATTTATGAAAAGTGACCAATTTAAATTAGAACGGATGGAGTATAATATATGATCATTTTTTTGGGATTTGGTTTTTTTTTTTTTTTTTTTTTTTTCATGCTTGTGCAGATGGTGGAATCAAACGCGTCTAGCTGAAGTTGCTAGTGGAAAGCTACTTATTAACAATAGGGCTGTTTGAGCCTAAATATGGATATTCAAGAATAATTGGCACCAAAGTCAATGCTTTAGTCACAATTATTGATGATATGTTTGATGTCTATGGCACCATGGAAGAATTACTACACTTCAATGATGTTATTCAAAGGTTACAAATAATGTAAACACTATAATATACATCTTAAAAACTGAAAAACTGCTGAAAAATATTCTAAATTAAAAAATGACATCAAACTTTATCTAAAATCATTATAGGGTCATCATCCAAAATAATGTAAACACTAATACGTATTTGGACTTGGACAACTGTTAAAAATGATCTTGAACATCGGTTAAAAATGATCTTGAACAGCGGTTATAATATACATCTTAAAAACTGAAAAACTGCTGAAAAATATTCTAAATTAAAAAATGACATCAAACTTTATCTAAAATCATTATAGGGTCATCATCCAAAATTTACAAAAGACACCTAAACGAAACCTTTAGGATTACATGCACTAAAATAATATACAATCTTATGAAGCGCGTCATCAAAACCAGAAAAGTTGTTCGAGAAGGAAGAAGAGGGAGAAACTCCAATAGAATGAGCACCATGCATCCTTAAAACCTTGAAAGCTTAAAAAATTCACTCTGTTCTCTTTCTTGGATTTTTCCCGGGGCTCCCAACCTGAAATTATTAAATGATATGTACTCTCACAATGTTCAGTAAAAAAATGGAAGCAATTTAAGAGATTCCATGTAGAATGCCATAATCATACTTGTAAACACTACAAAAAATAAATTAACCGCATAACAAAAAGGCGTATAACTTTAAATGTACAAATTCAAGCATTATAGTGATAGAAGAAAGAGATCTAGATCGATGAACTTCAGTGCCAAACATCATTCACAAATAGTCTACAAGTAATAATTTAGTTCCAAGAAATGTATGCTGAGAGAACCTTTAAACAAAAATATAACAGATGATATGCATAACTCATTATAGACACACATAACTCATTATAGAAAAGGATCACTAAGAATAGTCTACACAAGACAATTTATATTCGAAAATGTGATGCTTATATGAATCAAACAGCTCAACATGCTAACTTAGTTTTCCCTTTGTTTCCTGGATCTATGGAATCAAACTTACAAAGAAAGAAATAAAATTAGAAAAGCGCAAGACCACCCTCTAACTTTCTTTCATTGCAGTCCACAAGTGGTCCAACTGTAACCCATTGTTTGAAAAACCATTGTAGTTGAGGTGGAGGCACTCTGTGCCAACACGAAGGGTTCAAGACTTAATACAAATACATATAAATGGATTCAGAAACAAGTATCATAATCTACCAACAATAGATTATGCATAACACATACAAACCAAACAAACAATACACATAGCAAGTAACTGTGAATAATATTGATGACAGTTACCAACCTCAGTTAAAGTGGAGAATGAGGATGAGGATAAATACACACAGGAATATCAGTTAGGAACAACAATTTGTACTAAGACTACCTTGTCTCGCCAAATTGGATTTTCTTCAAGGAATTTCTCAAATGCCAAAATCTTTTGTGGTATTCCCTTTATCATATCCAGACGGTCAACCCCCAGCATTACCAGTCAAATGCATTACAAAGGCATTATATACTAGAAACTGAACCAAACTTTTGCCAAAAGTCAAGGAGTTTAGTCTAAGGATCAAACTATCATTGTAGACTAAGGGCATTATCAGAAGACTTACATATTGGATATTAACAGCCCATATATTACATAAGCAAGTTCTGCTAAGTTAATGTCTTATGCTGTACAAGAAAATACTGGAATATTCTTTGAACGAATAGAAGTTCACGGCAAGAAACACTTGAACATTGTAGATAACATGAATGAAGAGAGGTTGGGTACCACAAGAAAATAGATAGACAAAAACTCGTATGAGAAGGGTTACAATTTAACACTTGCTCCCTCCAAAGTGTTAAAGCGTCATTGCCAAATTATACCCAGTCTCTCATGTAAGTGTGTCTCAAATAGATATATTATTGTTTTTTAACGCCAACTTTAAATGCACTATAATCCTCTCAGCAATGCAGAAAATGTATACCTGAAGATGGTGGGCAGAGAGATTATCTACAAGAAATACCTCGACAAAGTAAATTAACGAGAGAGAAATGAAATATTTAGTACCTCATCGGCTGTTGCAGATTCTACAAACCACGAATTGTGCCCTAAACGAACGAAAATCAATCAATTGAAATTTTCAAATAAATCAATTTGGTGAGAATAGTTACTTCGGCTCTACTACGATTTTCTTCCATCTCACCGCCTCAATATGTTGTGCTTATGTGTAAGAGGAACAAAATCTACCTACGAAAAACTGCTAGGAAAACAACCACAGTCGTGGGCCTCGTGGTCAAACTCTAGGGTTTTCTCCTCGTCTTCCCGCGTCGACTATTTCGTTCTCCCGCGTGCTGTTTCTTTTATCACCATTTTGTTATAAAATATTTATTCAAGTGTTTCATCGTGTAGTTTTAGTTACTTAAACTAAATTACAATTATTATTATAAATTATCAAAATCTTCAAATAAAAAAAACCTTATTTTACTTTATTAGGTTCTAATATAATAGCTATCGGTATTTTTAGTTTTGTGTTCTCTACATTTATATTTTAAGTTAATATTAGTATAAAGGTATTAATTAAAAAACCATTAAGGTTATTAATACACTTGTTATAATGTCATAATGGAGTTGTGTTAAGACACTTACTAACTAGCGCATTAATAGATATTATGATAGTGTAGTTATAGGTAATTTGAGAACCTATGTAGTATTAGAAAAGCTAAAATGACATTTCAAAAATAGTGTATTAAGATTTGTGTAGTAATAGGTGTTTTTTTTCTTGTAGTGCGTCAAATATCAAAACATCAAATAAATAAATATACACATCATGAAATAAATAAACATACACATCATAAACATATGTCCAATATACATAAAAAACATGAAATATCATCACAAATACATAAGTTAATTACATCTACCAAAACTTATACCACTTTAATTATAATTATACAAGAATCGATTGTAAAGGTACCCCGTCCAATCTATTTTCCATTTCTCCATTCTTTTGTTGGAGTAAGTCTTGAGCGGACGTTCATAGACAAACTGCAAACAACGATCAATCAATATAGTTAGATATATAGTATATGAATTTTTATTCAATCAATAATAATTTAAATAAATCGATAAATTGACTTACATTGTTAGAAACACACAAAATGTCCACAATGGGCACCATCTCGTTGCCTCGGAACCTGTTGGTTAGCAATTATAAGCACATATTACAATTATGATTATTTTCTATTAATTTGATAACTTACTAAATTAAATTTACCTTAATATTTGTCCAGCTCACTTTAGACAAATTAGATCTTGAGTCTTGATTCGGAAGGCGACTCCGATACATCGTCATCACACTATATATTATTATTATAATTAAAAAATAAAAATAGATTAAATATGCATAATTTTAAAAGTAAAACAAATCATTATATTAGAATATTAAAAATGAACTTACGCTTCCATGTGTGACGTGAGATCAGGGCGATTTGCAGCCACCTCATTCACAGTTGGGTCCATAAAAAACACACTTAATGTATTCATTTTATGGCGACCAACACCCAATGTTCCCTATATTATATTAAGAATATTAAAATTAACTGCAAATTTAGCATATGAGCAAATATCATATTATGAATACAAATTTTAACGAAATGTTTGTTGTACTCACCGCACATTTGTTGGCCAAAAAATGAGATGTTCTCTCCCAGTATGACTCAGCATATGTTCAACTATCCCCTCCATGCTCTGTGCCCTATCATCCATTAAGCAAGACACTTGGGGGGAGACAAAGGAATACATTCCACATGCTCGGGCATCTCTGGAGAGATATACCTCACCCAAATATCTTTAACCAACATATATACGCTAATTAATATTTAAAAAGAAAATTAAACTATATAGAAAGTAAATACTGATAATTAATAAACACATACCTGAGGTAAAATGTTATGGTGGTTGCACTCAACCACTCACCGTTCAAGACTTCAAGCACATGCTCCAGAACGATGTATTCTTCAAAAGCATTCCGATAAAAGTGAGCACTCATTGGAATTGTGAGGGTATCGAAAGCATTGGACTCCACCATCATGCTCACTGTAGTCTGTACGGTGTATTCGTGATCTAAGTCTCCAGACAAGGGATAACCAAGTCTGCGCGCACCAATAGTGGAGTCCCTCGTTCTCTCCCTCTGACTGTCTACGACACCCCTTGCTTTCTCTTTAGCCTTTTGTGGTGATTTATGTTTAGACTTTTGTGGTGTCGGCAGTTTCTACAATCAATTTGCAACATTATTTAGAATGACAAATAAGATAATAAACTTTAATAACATATATTTTACCTTCATGGTGCGAGAGGCCAAGTTCCTCGGCCATTCGATGAAGTGCCCGACCGCTGTCCCGACTGTGACAACATCATCTATCGGTTTTGGCACTGGTGAATCTTCTTCTCCGAGTACGGGTACATCTAGTGTGACCCTCACGAAACCAGGAGTGAGGGGACGACCATGAATCATTCCATCGGAGTTATTGTGCAACGTTCCTGTGGCCACCAACCGAATAGGATCCTCCAAATAAATGTAGCAGAAGGTCGGTGACTATTCGAATAAGATATTTAGTTAGAAAATTTTAATACACTAGTCTTTAATTAAAACAAATGCGAGACATGCACATCTGATACCTGAGAGACGTTTTGAAGTGCCTCAATAAAGTCGTCCCTAGCATGCCGAAAATATAGCATCAGCAACACTATTTTCACAGCTTGTTCCACTCGACGACATTCCGTGACTCGATCTTCTCTCGACCTCAAACGTTCCACATCTTTAGCCAACTTGGCAACCTGTTCCGAAAGTATACCCACCATATTCATGGCTTGAAGACCAGGTGTCATCGCTAATGATGCCTTCATCACACCATATCCAAAACTCCGTAAGCGGTCGGGATGCTCCTGGCGACCTATAGCCCGTCCAAGCAGATCATCAGTACCGATAGTGAGGATGTCGTCGGCGTCATGGTCTGAGATATACGCTCTTGAATCACAAAAGATTATTATTTAATTATTTGTTTAGAAATAATAGTTTGTAATTGAAAGATAAATTAATGGATAGATTACCGCTTCTTCGATGATACGCTGTGCACTGGAATTGAGAATATTCCCGTCTCGAGTCTTTCTGGTAGTCTGAAATAACTCGAAACGGGTAACAACAACTCACTCTCTCCAGCTTTCCTTCTTTCTTCTTTCTACGATGGAGATGAAAATGACCCTTTATTAGATATATTAAAAGTGAATATATCTAAAAAATTAAAAGTTAGGATTTTGATCTCACATATCTTCTCTTATGCGTGCATAACCTTTGTTCGATCCAAGATATCGCGCCTCCATCCCCTTGGCTTGTTGGCAATTTTTCTTACTTTGATTCTACATTGAAATATAAATACGATAAACACTATAAAGCATATGGCATTATGAATTGAGGAAATGACATCGATCAATTTTACCTAGAAATCATCATCCATAGCTCTACGCACAAACTCCTCCCAGTACGGGGCCACCGTAGGGCTATTCTGATATGCTGGAGGCGGACTAGCCGAGTAAAGACCAGTTTCTGGATCTCATGTGTTACTTCTTAGCCAAGCCCGAAAATTCTTGGCCATTACTCCAGCTTGCTACAGTATTTGCTTCTTCTTTGTATGGTCAAGGCCGATGAATGTAGTCTATATGCATATAACATAACAATTTAGTAAATTTAGTAATCATACAACAACTTTCAATAAGCATATAATTAACATACCGAAAGTTCGTCCCATAATCTTTCCTTCAAAGGAGTCAGTTTGTCGCTATGCCAATCCTTGGTTGGCAGCACGATAGGGATTATGCTCCTGACTGCAGCTCCAAGGTAGAAGGACAACTTCTCACTCTCTTTCCTATTGTCTGCCCATACTCATTGAACGATAATTGCAATAACATAGTATTTAATTAGGTTCAACGATCAATCAATATAATTACAATTTCAACTGTTCAATTGTAATAAAATTACCTGAAGTATTTTTCCCTTACTAAGAGCTCTCTTAATAGAAGACATCGTGACTATACCCCTCTCGCGCTTCTCCCAGAGCTGCTAGTGGTGGGAGCATCAGTGTCACCATGTCTCAAGTCATCAGTATGTTGTCGATCATATGCGCCATGATCTCCATCAGAATATCCATCATAATCTCCATCATCATCTCCATCATCTCCGAGAAATGACAAATAAGACATGATCCTGTAAAGCAGAAGAAACAACATTTAATAAACAAAAAACAAACAATATTCAATAAAGCAGAAGAAACAACATTCAATAAAGCAAAAGAAACAACATTCAATAAAGTCGTATATTTCTTTTTAGCACTTGTTTTTCTTTTTCGTTTTTTGGTTGACTTTTCTCGTTCATGACCATAAATGTTAACAAGATCCGGATTGCCATATTCATCCTCATCTCTAATTATTCTCTGGTACAGACGTGGATTTGCAGGATCATCGAAAGAGGGTACATAATAAGTGAAGTTGTGAAAAGGATCATCGATTGTGTCAACATCTTCATCGACATGGTCGCTAATATGGAAACTATTATTAAATTTGTTTGACAGAACCACAATGAACCATTTCTTATTAACTGGGTCGGGGACATAGAAAATTTGTTGACCTTGACTGGCCATTATGTAAGGGTCATCTCTGATTCTTCAAATCAACGCGTACAAACCCAGAAATTTTAACTTGGACCCCGTTAGGGATCCTCACCCAACTACACTCGAAGATTGGTTGGCAGTGAACAACATAGTCGAGCTCCCAAATATTGACAATTTGTCTAAAGTAAGTAGTAATCGATTGATCCCCTGCAGTTGCAGTAATGGACACTCCACTATTCTGCATTGTACTTGTGGCATCATGATCTCTGGTACAAAATGTGTATCCGTTAATAAGATAACACTTGTATGAATACACATGTCTATCATACATTCTGGATAACCACTTAACTCTTTCATTCACTGATTTTTTATCCTATGATAACATATTTGCTACATAACCATTTAATCAGTCAACAAACGTGCGATTGTGCTCAACTTCAATCCATGATCTATCTCTGGTGGGATTTCTCTCAGCAAGTGCTTGCATGTGCAGGTCAATAAAAGGAAGCACGTCGACCGTGTTGTGAAGTACGCACAAGTGCATCCGTGTTAGTTCCTCCATACTAACACTTACAGGTTGACCACCGGTAATGCCTTCACCATCCATCCTATTGGTGTACCGGGTAACTGGAAGTCCAATTGCATCGACATTCGGAATAAATTCATACCAGTACTTGACTGCTTCTTCTACTAAATAGCGTTCTGCAATGCATCCCTCCGGCCTGGACATATTCATCACATATCCTTTGAGCACTTTCATATATCTCTCTACACCATACATCCATCGCATACGTGCAGGACCACACATCCTTGTCTCGTGTACCAAATGAACTGTTAGGTGAACCATTATATCAAAATGATGGAGGGAAATACATCTCAAGCTCACAGAGCGTCCCCACAATCTGTCTCTGAAAACCAAGCAATTTTCTAAGATCTATGACCTTGCTACTCATTGCCTTGAAGAACCAACATAACTTTGTTATGGTTATGCACACATTTTCAGGCAAGATAGAACATATTGCAATGGGCAAGAAAGTCTCCATGATGACATGATAGTCATGCGATTTCAGATTCATCCGTCTCACGTCATCGTCTGATACAAGTCTCTGTATGTTGGACGAATAACCCTCTGGTACTTTCACATCCTTTAGTGTCTGAAGTAACTCTTTTCTCTCATTGTTGGACAAGGTGTGTGCAGCAGGAGGTAAGAACGGTTTACCCCTTTCTCTAGGCACATATTTTAATTCTGCTCTTATTCCCATATCAATCATATTCATTCTTGCACTGTAACCATCCTTGGACTTCTTATCAGCTAGCAGAGTATTGAGCAAGCTGGCACAAACGTTCTTCTCAACGTGCATTAGATCAATGAAGTGTTTAACATACAACTCTTTCCAATAGGGCAATTGAAATAAAATCGATTCATTCTTCCAACCGCTAGTGGGGACACTCTTTGCGAAGCTCTTTTCATACTGTGTGTTGATATTCTTCATCTCATTCAATACATCCGAACCTAACAATAAACGTGGTGCTTCACCTAGTCTCGATTGTGCCATCGAATGCATCGGCCATTGTTTTGTACTTATGCGTTAGGTCCAACCACCTCATATGTCCCATATAAACGGTCTTCCTACAATGACTCAAGTGAATGTGATGTGTCTTCTTGGTACAACAAGGACATGCATTGGCCCCCTTCACACTATATCCAGATAGATTCCCGTAAGCGGGAAAGTCATTGATAGTTCCAAACAACATGGCCTTCAACTTGAAATTCTCCTTTCTAAAAGCATCATACACATCGACGCCCTCATCCCACAGGAGCTTCAAGTCCTCTATCAAAGGAGCCAGATATACATCTATGTCGTTACCAGGTTTTTTGGGTCCTGATATCAACATAGACAACATCATGAAAGTGCTTTTCATGCACAACTCGGGTGAAAGATTATAAACTAACAGAATCACTGGCCACGTACTTTGGATACTTTGGATACCGAACGGATTCAATCCGTCAGTTGAGAGTTCAAGACGCAAGTGTCGTGGCTCGTTGCCAAATTCTAGATGCCTGACATCGAATGTCTTCCACTGGGGTGAATCAGCAGGGTGTATTAGCATTCCATCTTTGATCATATCATCATGATGCCAAGTTAAATTTCTAGCATCCACAACGCTACTATACATTCTCCTGAATCTTGGTATTATTGGAAAGTACCACATCACCTTCGCGGGAGATTTTTTTTTTCTTATATCGCTTCTCCCCACACTTGGGACATTCATCGAGGTCTGCATACTCCTTCCGAAATAAGATACAATCACCCGGACAAGCATGAATTTTTTGATGTGTTAACCCGATGGATTTGAGCATTTGTTTAGCATCATAGGCTCTCATAGGCAGTACATTTCCATCATGCAATAGACCACTAACTGCTTCCAGCATACTTGTGAAGCACGCATCAGACAACTGGTTAGCTGCTTTTAGGTTGAACAATATCAACACAGCTGACAGTTTTGTTGCCTTCTTACACCCGGGCCAAATGGGTAATCCAACAGAATCCCTTAACTTCTCTGACATATAAGGGTGATCTCGCAGATCATCGTCATCCCCACTCGATGTATCAACACTCGGTACATCTCCTAAACTATCCGCATCCACTGTATCTTCAAACCTAAAGTCAGTTCATAGGTTGCTTGAGCCACATCTATCTCTTGTCTCACCATGAGATGTCCAAACGGTATATGCTTTATCAATACCGTGAATCATCAAGTGGACGAACAAATTTTTTCGACCACTAACAGTTTTTCCATTCATACATTTCCAACAAGGACATGGAGTGTACCGATGGTCGGGTCTGCGATGTCTCTATTGCATGATTACAAAATTCTTCCACCCCATTCCTATACTCCTCTGATAATCGATCTGCTCGAACCCACTTTCGATCCATATAGAACTAGAGATGCCTATAGAAAAGACAATATGAAGTGTTTCTCAAGATAATGTATCCTAATGTATTAAACCTAAAAGTATTAAACCTAAAAGTATTACAATCCTAATGTATAAAACTTGCATATAGAATGTGGTAGTACCTAAAATTTGTATATTGCATGTATCTAAGGATTTGTTGCATCTCCAAACGTACAATGTATATATCCTAATGTACCATCATTAATCATCTAAAGCAACACACTACTATCCATTCACCAAATCATCAAATTAATATAACCAAAATATATCCTAATGTATTAATCCTAATTTATGCTTAAATCCTCACACAAGCATATTATCAAACACCTTGAGTGCATCAATTGTTCATATCTAAATTAGCATAAAAAATCAAGCCAAGACACACAATATATATTCATCTCTAATAAGTTGTTCATCTCTAACACTAACAACATTAATGCTAATAAATTAACACTAATTTATTCTTAAATCCTCACACAAGCATATTATCAAACACCTAGAGTGCATCAAACACCAATATATATACACCAATATACATACACCATTAATACATACAACATGATATATATACATCAATATACATACACCAATACATACAACATGATATATATACACCAATACATAAACCAATACATACACCAATACAAAAAAAAAATTACATAGCTATGGAGGTGGAGGAAGGCGGCGACGGCGGCGGCGGTAGAGGAGGACGGCGGCAAGGCAACGGCGGCGGCGGTAAGGGAGGACGCGCGACGTACGGGTTGAATGAGGAGCTAGGGCGACGACGGCAAGGAGTACAGGCGATGCGGGACGACGTACGGGTTGAAGGAGGAGGGCGACGGCGGCGGCGGTAGAGGGAAGAGGAGGGCGACGAATAGCGGGTTCGATTTGGGGGAGAGTGGTTCGATTTGGGAGAAGACGAATTTGGGGGGAGAAGACAAATTGGAGAAGATTGGGGGAGAAATGCTTCTGGAATCGCGATTTGGGTGTGTTTGTACTAATACCGAGCTCTTGGACAGCGGTTCGGAACCACTGTCCAAGTGTTTCATTATTGGGGTTATACTGAAAAGTATGCTTTTACTTTGTATAACCAAACTGAATTTCTTATTTATTTTACTGAAATAAATTATTTATCACATGTTGCATTAAATATGAATGGATGTTATATATATTTACTGCATACCCGTTCGATAAAGTCAGTACGTGTTACGTTGTAGTTAATTTGGTGATATCAAATTCACAACCCAGATGGAAATGAACAACCCATCATGAAAGGTTGAAGTGTAAGGCTCGGATTGACCTGTCTTGACAAAGGGATTACACTAGTGCATCCTGATGCGCTGAAAAGGACCTACAAGAGGATAAATTCTTCGGTACTGAATATACAAGAATTAGACCTCAGTGGTGCGTTATTTCTTAATCTCCGTTCCTTAAATAGGATCGTGTGAAATTAATAACTATTGCTTTGACTTATGATGGGAAGAGAATCAATGCGATTCAATACCTTGTATCTTGGGCAATATTATTAGTTACATGACGATTGCTAAGATTTAATACGGAGAATCGCGTGCAAGTATGGCTTGCTTGATTTGTCCCCTTGGTGGGCTCTGAATCTTTATCATACCAAATCTTGCAAGTGAAAATTTATTTCCGGTATGGATAATAATATTGAGCTGTCTTTACTCCAAGGACAAATATATTAATTAATATAAAGTATGTTCAGTGGCTTAATTAATTATTGGACTAAGATAATCTTAAACGCGGGAAATAATAATCGGGAGCCATATTATTGTGAAGTCGTAATGTGGGTTAAGATGGATAGTTCAATATTAATTTTATAGTGGAGTAAATTAATATTAATGGGCTTGAATAATATTTTTGCTAAATATTAAAGCTTCATAGCCCATTGGAGGTCCAATCTTAATTCTCCTAAAGGCCCCTCAAATAGCCCAAACTAAAGTCCAATTAAAGAAAAGGAGAAGAAAATATTTTGCCTAATTTTTCCTCTATTATTTTCGAAAAAATTGGGTAGGAAGAGAGAAAATATTTTCTTTATTTTCTTGGAAAGATTTTATGGAATATGTATTCTTGGAATACAAGTTTATCCCATAAATTCAAGAAAAGTCAAAGATCTTATTTCTTTCCTAAACTAGTTAATATTTTTGAAAATATCTATAATATAAGGAGGTGAGATTTTTGTGAAATATTTTAATTATGGAGAAAAGAATATATTAGATATATTCAAGATTTCTTGGAGATCAAGAAAAAGATTTTCCCATCTTATTCCTAGGGCAAATTTGACCACCTCATGTATTATAAATAGGGGATGAGTTTTTCATCCCCAAGTGCAATCCCATGTGTTAGAAAAATTAGAAATCCACAAAGGTGGTGGCCAAATATTTTAATTTTCTCCTTTATATTAAAATCGTTCGTTGATAATCCTCCCACCGGATGACGTTCGTAGACGTGGGACATATTTGAGAAGGCGCTTTGGGTTGATCCATCGTCTCAACGGTTGTCTCTACGAGAGGTTAGTATTTACGTAATTCCTAGATTCTCCATGCTTAGGATTTACGTGGATTACGTGTACGCATGATGTTAATTTGCTTATTAATTATTATGTTGAATTGGTTTATGATTAATTCATGTTAGTAATTAATTGATTAATTTAAATATGTATTTAAATTCAACTCGAATAGATCCGGGCACCCCTAATTTCCCAACAACTGGTATCAGAGCCTCGGTTTCGAGCTCTGTATTTAAATTGTTATTTAAATTATGTTGGCCATTAAATTTTATTGAAAATTGGATAGTAGAATTGTTAGATTTGTTTTGCAGGTATCCAATTGTCATGGTATTTAATGTGTTTATTTATTTCATGCGTATGAATGGTTTTAATTCGACTCGTTCGAATTTATTTTTCTCGTGAGAAAATCCACGAGTAGATTAGGCTATTTGATTTGTTCAATGTAATAGAATAGTTTAGATTTAGGTTTATTTATTTTTATAAAATAAATTGCAACCTGATCGAAGACGAAGACGAGAAATTAAAATGGATCCGGAACTGGGCGCAGGCAGCGTGCGTTGAGCGAAACATGCCAATGGAGGCACGCGCGTGATGCGGACGCTTGCGGGCGTGCATGGTGGTGGGCGAAAGGCGAATGGCCGAAAAGGCGATGGTTTGCCGAGCGAAGTTAAAACGAGCACCTTGAACGAAATAACGGACGGCGAGAAGGCAGCGCGGGCGCTGCATGGGCGCTGCTGGGGACGCTGGCGGCGCCGCTGAAGTTCATTGGCAAGGCGAGGTAAGGCGAACGCGGGCGAGGCGACAGCTGGCGAGGGCGCGGCAAGAGGGGACGACGGCCACGCCCACCGCCACGCTGACGGGCCGAGTAATCAGATTGGCGGGCTCGTTTAGGTGCACGGCAAGGCTGCAGAGGGTTTGGCCGATAAGTAATCATCCGGGAATGTTTTGGCGGGTGTTTCGAGACGGAGTTCTTTCGAGATGATCGAGTGGGAGAAATTAAAGACGTCATTTCTTCAAAATCAAGCCAAGAAAAATCAAACCATGACAATTGGATAATTTGTGCCCAATATGTTTATTTTTCTGCTTTGCTTGATTTATTGTTGTATTTTCTTATGCTTTATTTAATTTGTTTAAATGTGTTTGCATGAGAACTGCCCAACGAAAAATCTCAAATTCAAAAATTACTAAGTATGTTTATTTTCAGTATCATCATGTCGCAACCTTTTAATCCACTGTTCAATATACTGAAAGACAATTTGCTTACTGGAGAAAACTTTGTTGATTGGTATCAAAAACTTACTATTGTCCTCACTGCACAACACCATAACTGGGTTCTTACTACACCCAAGCCAGAAAAGCCGACTGATGAGTCCAGTAAAACGGAAAAGAAAGAGTATGCTGACTGGGAGCATTCCAACGAAATGGCAAGTGTAACATCTTGGCTTCTATGTCAGATGTGTTGCAACACCAACACCAACACCAAAACGTTGAAACTGCTGCATTGACATCATGGTCAATCTTAAAGCGATGTTCCAACATCGGAACCTTGTGGCTCGCCAGATCACCATGAGAGACATGCTCTCAATGAAAATGGTGGAGGGAACGCCCGTAAGGGAACACGTTCTCCAATGATGGCTCACCTTAACAAACTTGAGGTACTTGGTGCTGAATATGACATCGAGACCTAGATCAATTTCATACTCCATTCCCTGACCAAAAAGCTTCGAGCAGTTCAGGCTCAATTACCAAATGAACAATCAAAAATTTTCCCTGCCTGATCTGCTACAAGCTTTAGTCTCGGCCGAAGGAATATTGGGAGAGAGCAGCCAAGCCCTAGCGACAGCCGGTCCATCTTCCTCTTCTAGACCAAAAGGGGGTAAGAAGAAGAAGAGGACCAAAAGTGAAGCTAACTCAAGTGTTGCCAAGGGCATAGGAAAGGTGAAGAGGGAGGGTAGAGTAAAGAAACCGGCCAATGGAAAGTGTTTTAACTGCGGTGAAAAAGGACATTGGAGGTCAGCCTATTCCAAACCCAAGCGGAATGGAAAGAAAGGTAATTCTCTCGCACTAGTTGTTGAAACTTGTTTAGCGGCTTATGCTACTCATTCGTGGGTAGTGGATACGAGATCCACTGATCATGTTTGTTTCACGTTACAGGGGTTCAAGCGGACCAGACAACTTAGTGGAAGAGATATCCTCGTCACGCTAGGCGATGCTATGAGAGTGGCAGCTGAAGCGGTGTGAGACGTGCACCTATCTTTTGAAGAAAAAAGTTTAATTTTAAGAGATGTTCTTTATGTTCCCGTTTTTCGCAAAAACCTTATTTCAGTTTCAGAACTATTTACTGATGGATATTCTGTTCGTTTTAATAAACATGTTACTATTTTTCGTAACGATGTGGTTATCTGTCATGGAACTTTACGGAACAATCTCTACATTATTAACTGTGCACATCATTCACACAATGCATCTTGTAACACATCTACTATTTCAGCAAAAGGAAACGTACGACCAACGTGAACGAGACACTTCTTTGGCATCTAAGATTAGGTCATATTAATCCAAAAAGGATCCAAAGGTTGGTCCAAGATGGTTCATTGAAGTCTCTCCTGATTGAACCATTTCCAACTTGCGAATCATGTTTGGAGGGTAAGATGACCAAGAGGACATTTGGAGCCAAGGGGCTTAGAGCTAAAGAAGTGTTGGAGATCGTTCACACCGATGTATGTGGTCCAATGCAAATCAAAGCAGGAGGCGGCTACGAGTATTTCTTTACGTTTATTGATGATTACTCACGCTATGGATACATTTTTTTAATGAAGCATAAATCTGAGACCTTTGATAAATTCAAAGAATTTAAGGCTCAAGCAGAGAATCATAAGGAAAAATGTATCAAGTTTCTACGATCTGATCGTGGAGGCGAATACCTCAGCGATGAATTCTTGAACTACCTGTCGGAAGAAGGGATTACATCCCAGTTAACTGCACCCGGTACCCCTCAACAAAATGGGGTTGCAGAACGAAGAAACAGAATGTTTCTAGAAATGGTAAGATCAATGATGAGTTATGCGGATTTACCAAAATCGTTTTGGGGTTACGCCTTGAAAACAACGGCTTATATTCTGAACTTAACGCCATCCAAATTGGTTCCAAAAACCCCAAGGGAGTTGTGGACAGGGCGCAAGCCCAGCTTAGGAAACATGAGGATCTGGGGGTGTCCGGCATACGTGTTGGATAGGGAAGCCGGGAAATTGGATGCACGTTCGGAATTAAGGTTGTTTATAGGATACCCCGAACGAACAAAGGGATGCATGTTCTATGGTCCCGAAGATCAAAAGGTCGTAATTAGTACGCACTTTAGATTTTTGAAAGAAGACTATATAAACGATAAAAAGCCTAGAAGTGAGATTACCTTGGAAGAACTTAAGGGGCCAACACCGTTGCCAACTGTACAAGAAGACATACCACGCGTCACGCCTACACGACCTGAACCTCGTCGTAGTGGGAGGATTGTCAGAAAACCCGAGCGATTCTTAGGGATCGGAGAGACCTCGGACTTGATCTCAGGAGAAGAATCAGATCCATGGTCCTACAACGAGGCGATCCAGGACAAGGATGCAACATATTGGCAAACAACAATGGAAGCCGAGATGGGTTCAATGGATCACAATAAAGTATGGGAGCTAGTCAAACCACTTAATGGGGTAAAACCCATTGGATGCAAGTGGGTATACAAGAGAAAGAGGGGACCGGACGGAAAGGTTGAAACCTTTAAAGCAAGACTCGTGGCGAAAAGGTACACTCAGAAAGAAGGGATCGACTATGAGGAAACCTTTTCACCCGAAGCCATTCTCAAGTCCATCCGAATTCTCTTGTCGATTGCTGCACACCTAGATTTTGAGATCTGGTAGATGGATGTCAAGATAGCTTTCCTCAACGGAAGTCTTGACGAAGAAATCTATATGCTACAACCCGAAGGCTTCATTGAAAAAGGCCAAGAGCATCCGGTTTGCAAGCTAAAGAAGTCCATTTATGGCCTAAAGCAAGCATCCCGTGCTTGGAATCAGTGTTTTGATCAAGTTATAAAATCCTATGGTTTTGATCAAAACAGTTTCGAAAGTTGTGTGTATAAAAAGCGTGATGGAATTGCCTTGGTATTCTTGGTACTATACGTAGACGAAATTCTGCTCATTGGGAACGATGTAAAGATGTTGTCAGGCGTAAAGGCATGGCTGTCAAAACAGTTTGATATGAAGGACTTGGGAGAAGCCGGTCACGTACTAGGGATCAAGATCACTCGAGATCGCAAGAAAAGGATGATCGGGCTTTCGCAAGCTTCATACATAGATACCGTTTTGAAGCGATTCAGCATGCAAGATTCCAAGAAAGGCTTTGTACCTTTCAGACACGGAATCCATCTATCCAAGGAAATGTGTCCCAAGACACAAAAGGAAATAGATGACATGAAGGGCATCCCTTATGCTTTTACCGTAGGAAGCCTCATGTACGCCGATCTTTGTAAGAGAGATCGGATATCTGCTTTGGTCGTAGTTATGATAGCAAGATATCAAAGTAACCCCGGAAAGAGCATTGGATCATGGTTAGAACATTCCAAGTATCTCAAGAGGACACGGATGTAATGTTGGTTTATCAATCGGATAGTCTAATCCCCATCGGTTATACAGATTCAACATTTCCAATCGGAACATAGACTCCGAAAAGTCAACCTCTGGCGGTGGTTTTGTATGGGGGGAGCCATGACATGGAGAAGCGTTAAAAGCAAATGCATCGCGATTCTACCATGGAAGCCGAATATGTAGCTGCCAGAAAGCGGCGAAAAGAAGCGTTTGGCTCAAATAAACATCATGTGTATTACGATTTCACGAAAACCCTAAGCATGCGGAATCTAGGAATTACGTAAATAGTAACCTCTCGAGAGACAACCGCCGAGATGATGGATCA